>JBBIGC010000125.1:5010740-5027638 GCA_037576955.1 Lepidarchus adonis | reverse complement strand
AATCATTTTGTTGTGTACAGTGTCCTTGAGTGTTTTGAAAGGCGCTTTTCAAATAAAATGTATTATTATTATTATTAAAATGGTCACAACTTTTACAGAATGGACTGTATTGGTAAACAGCCTAACATATGGCCTCACTCTGTCCTACTGAATTAGTTTTTACTGCATTACTGTATCAAAAATGGCCTGAGGCCATCTGCTAAACCCTCAGAGTTTATTAGGTGCTCCCACCCAGTACTTTAGCCACAGACTGATGTCAGAACCTTGGCCTAAATTTTTATGATTTATAACCTCTTAGGGAAAAATACTTTACCCCTCCCATGAAATCATAATACCACGACTCCCATTTTCTACCTCTCGACTTCCATTTTATCTTGTTTTTACTTGCTGCCCTTCTTTTTTCATTACCCCCCTCATATTTTCTCACTTATTCTAGCTTTCTTACTTATTTGCCTATCTCTCCCACCCCCCCCCTCTCTCCCCAGGCCTGAATGCTGTTTCAGTTCTTTTAGAAGGCTGGATGCCAGGGCTGCCACTGATAAGTTCCAGCTGGACCTGGGCTTTCGCATGCTTAACTGTGGCCGTACAGATCTGATAGGTCAAGCCATCGAGCTCCTGGGGCCAGATGGGGTCAACAGCATGGATGATCAGGTACTAAAATCAATCATTATGACAGCACATATAGCTAGGGCTGTCAAACAAAAATACTTGATTATAATGAATCTTTAAAATTGCTTGTCTTGATTTTTTTTAACATGACAATAATACTGACTTTACAGTTTTAATACAAATATTTTTTTTCATAGTAACTGTTTAAGAATTTATTTTGACATGTAAATACTACAAGAATCAATAATCAGTATATTATTCAATGTAATCAATAGTGACAGCACAAAATCCAATCCAATTACAACTAACAAACCACTCCCGAGTTTGCTTTTGTGAAATCTATTCTGAATCTATGGTTAAGGTTAAGGCGGTTTTATTGCTTTATTGTCTCCATAACAACAGTGATCTAATTTCAACCAGATTTCAGTCTGTCTTCTTTCTCCTGCTGTGTGTGCATGTGTGATGTAGGGCATGACCCCTCTGATGTATGCCTGTGCATCTGGAGACGAGGCTCTGGTCCAGATGCTGATAGATGCCGGAGCAAATCTGGACATACCAGTAAGTACTAACCATTCATTCCAGCTGTTGGCCGGGACAGTGACCTGTTACTTTATGAAAACGGAAACCTAACACTTTGCATCCTGCCCACCCAGGTGCCAGTGTGTTCCCCTAAACACCCATCAGTCCACCCCGACAGTCGCCACTGGGTGGCGCTATCATTTGCGGTGCTGCACGGACACATTTCTGTGGTACAGGTAAACCCAACACAGGAGGAAAATGTATATATTATCAGTATTTGAAACTGATACTAATGATTATTTTATTGTTACAAAAAATTATGAACAGTATGTGTTTTGTCATAACATAGAAAAATGTGTCTAATGTGCATTAGTAAGTGTAGTCTAACTTTAGATTGTGTGTGTATGTGTTTACAGCTTCTCCTGGATGCCGGTGCGAGTGTGGAAGGAGCAGCGGTTCGTAATGGGCAGGAGAGCTGTGCAGACACCCCGCTTCAGCTGGCTTCTGCAGCAGGTGAAGAACAAAAGCCCCAGAATTATTACACTGGAAAACATTTTTCTGCTTTGTCAGCTCACAGGAGTTTATTTGCCCACTGTATCATAGACACACCCTCAGCAGATGCTCACAGAGTCCGTTGCCATGTTGTTTGTCAGTGCTACTCACATTGTGTTAAAATATCAGTCAGGCCTGTCAGCAGTTGGGTTCTTGGTAATAAGTTCAGTTCTTTGCTCTGTTGTTTCATGACAGAATTTAACATTAAGGCTGAGTGCAGATTTGATCAGTAAACTGTTAGTGAAATCTACCTTTTTGACAGTTGTTTAAAACTATAGATCTGAATCTATATTTGGCCTCAGCTAACTATACATGTAAAGCAGGATGAAACTAATGGTCTAAAAGATGAAAAAAGAAGGAGCTGTATGTTGCAGAAACTGTTGCTTTTTATGAGTGTTAAATTAGTTATCCAGGAAAACATATGACATGGACATGACTGGCGAAAAAATTAACAAAGTAATGTAAAACAATACATAAAATATATATAACATAGTGCCATATGTGGTGCTTGTGCGTTAAAACAAATTTCTGGACAGACAGTGAAAATGTCTTGTTTGCCAAATAGTTTGGTGAAGTTTGACTGGACAGGGTCCCACTCCTGTAAAGAACTTCTACAGGATTTACAAAATCTGCCATTTGTAAATTCTCTTGAACCTTTATTTAACTGAAGAAAGTACAAAGAAATTATGTTTAGATGGTCACCTTTGCTGCCAATTTAAACAATTATATTAAAAAATTTATTTTAAAATAATCTTATAATTATAAAATATTTACTAAAAAGCTTTCAAACTTCATTTTAATAGCACATTTCATACAAATAAACAAAATAAATAAATTAAGTTAAACCATTGAAACATTTCACAATAACCAGATTAACTGGAATTAGTAGCTTATCATGACGGGTTGTGTGAGGAGCATCGACCGAATGCTCTTTTCAAGCAAAGATTCTACAAAATAATGTTAAAAGATTCTAAGAGAAATCCACAGATTCAGGGACAAATCTCTGTGTAGTGCTGGCAATCACTGTTGAATGTGCAGGACCTTCAAGTACAAATTACCTTCTTTCCCCAAATTAAGTCTGTATGTTAGAAAAATACATACAATTCATATGATGGGGACACTTGAATATAAGTAGCTGCTTTAAGCAAAGCATACGTTTAACACAAATGATTTTTTTATGTCGAAAAGAGAAAATAAAACAGAATAATTAATAGCAGAGTATAGCTGTTGGGTGTATTTTGCTTTGCGAACAACGTTAAACAGCAAATAAAAAGAAAAATAGGGGATAAACGGTTTTATTTTGCTTAATGTGGAATATGTTTATTTTCATGGCCAAGCACTGGTGTGTGTGTGCCTGGTGTAAGATATTCCAATATCCAGTCACAACACACCAGACTCCACAGGGGTCATGTGTACATACTAGGGAAGTAGAAGAAGCAATGGGAAAACTATTAAACTCTCTACTCTGAGGCCTATGCACCTCTCTCTCTGCCACTCTGGCTCTAGAACCCGGCACTAAAGCCCATACCCTGCCATCCACTGCTGGCAGGTCAAAAATAGGCTTATGATGACAGCCCGTAGCCAAGCTCTGCGATGAATTAACCAATGGGAGCTGACTGAATTGGGTCAGAAGGCTTGTTTTGGTGTTGTGCTGTGTATCAGTATGTGTACGCAGGGTTTGTGCATTTGGAGGGTGCAGTTAGGAGGTCTGTGGTTTACTGAAACTTTAAGTGTGTGGCTGACATTCGTTGGGATTTCAGAGAGGCCACACATAGCTGCATGAAAGAACCACTGCAAATTCTGTTAGCAGCTGCAGCGCACACGAGTTGTAACCAGTGATTAGAGATTTAACCGTCTCTTTTCCTTTCTGCTGCCATTCTCTCTGTCTCCATTTCTCTCACTTTTACCCCACCGTCACTTTCTTTCTCCTCTTCACTCTCATGTTCTGTTTTCCTGTCTCCTGCAGGGAACTATGAGATGGTGAGTTTGCTGTTGGCACGGGGGGCTGACCCCTTGCTGAGGGCTCATGAAGGAAACATACTTACATCATCGCTCTACGAGGACATGAACTGCTTTAGTCATGCTGCTGCACATGGCCATAGGTACACCCTCACTCTTTAGTGCTGCACACAAACTCATCATTGGTGTACACCCCCTGCTGATGACTTTCTAGTACTTTCTTCATAGTAATTGGACACAATCAGAGAAGAGTAGGCATGCTTGTATGAATCTGTCTGGATGAGATGACCACTGATAAGTCCCTACACTTTACAGACTGAGAACAGATTTGGACTTGGACAGTGTGCGGTTACATTTCTGCAGCTCTAAATCTGATAATAAGCTCTCACAAGCACATTGACCCAGTATTGCTCCAACTATGACAGAGCAATCTGGTTAACCTATAAACACACCCATGTACTAACCTCAAATAAACACACAAACATCAAGCTGGATTCTTCTGCTCTTCTGGCGCACAGTGTAGGTGTCATGCAATTTGAGTTCGAAATATCAGCCAGGTTTAAAAATACGGAAATGATTAAATTAACATTGTGCCTCCCATAATTGTTCCTATAACTGCAATATCTGTTTGCTTCCTGCTGTGGTTCTAGGAATGTGCTGAGGAAGCTCCTGTCTCAGCCACAGCAGGTGAAAGAGGATGTGCTCTCTCTGGAGGAGATTTTAGCTGAGGGCGTGGAGGGGGAGATTGGGAGACACAGCCGGAATGGAGATTTCCCTTCTTCTCCTAGTCCTAGTCTGGCCTCAGAGGGTGGACAGCCCAGAATCTGCAAGGCTCGTATGAAGGCCCTCCAAGAAGCCTCTTTCTACAGTGCTGAACATGGCTACCTGGACGTCACCATGGAGCTTAGATCTCTGGGTAGGTCAGCCATATCAGAACATATCATCTGGAGCATTGTTTTTCCACATATCTGTTGCATCCCAACTCACTTCGAGGGATATAGGTAGAATGTGGATCAGTTTGAGATCCCTTGCTCTGGAGTATATGTCATGCCACTTAGGGTGATATGATTTTCTAGGGATATCTTGCTCTACTTTGCACATCTTCCACAGCATTTCTTTTCACATTTTCCATAATGACTAAGTACTTTGCACTTTAAGTGTCTTTGTCTTCTGCACTGATGGATCTTGTGTATTTTTTATATTTGCTTCTTATCTTATCTTTCTTATCTTATACATACACAGCTGTGTCCCAAACCACACCCTTCTGAACTATGCATGCTTAATTACTGAATGCATTTCTAATGGTGATGTACTGTTCTTTGGACACAATTTAGTATTGTGGTGTGTCATTTGCAACACAGCTTTCATCTTTCTACACGTTCCATATGCTGCTGTGGCTCTTTTTAAACTTCTTCTGGTTCTTTATGGTGCTTTTCAAACCTGCTGTTTTGAGGTCCACACCAGACAGAGAAGGTGTGAAAGCAGTTTAAAAGAAAACAAGAGAACAAGTGAATTGATTCTGTGGCCCCCTGCAGGAGTGCCCTGGAAGCTGCACGTATGGCTAGAGTCTCTGCGCAGTGCACAGTTGCAGTCCAGAGCTGCTGTCACGCTCTCCCTGCTTCGAGATTTCAGTTCCATCAAGGAGGAGAACTACTGTGAGGAACTGCTCTCTGTTGGCCTGCCCCTAATGTTCAACATCCTCAAGAGCAGCAAGGTACCAATCACAAGCATAACAACGCTACAGGCACAGAACACTTTCCATACACTGGACACTCTACAGATCATTTACACAGGGTATTAGGTGTTAGGTCAACAACAAAAACTTCACAATCTGATGAAAAAGATTTTCAAAATAATATAGAAATTAATACACGTGTCATATCCTTAAAGGGCACTAATTTTTTCCCCTTGTATATATGTATATGTGCACAGAATGAAGCTATAATCCAGCAGTTAGGCTCCATCTTCAGTCACTGCTATGGGCCTGCTCCTATTCCTCCAATTCCAGAGATGAAGTCTACTCTTTCAGCACAGCTTGGTAAGAGAGATATCTGCTGTATCATAAAACGTTTGTTTGTGCATAACCAATTATGATTTAATAAGTAATTCTGTGTTTATGCATAGACCCTCACTTCCTGAATAACCAAGAGATGTCTGATGTGACATTTCTGGTGGAGGGAAAACCATTCTACGCTCACAGGGTTTTACTGATCACAGCATCAGAGAGGTGAGAAGTACCTCCTCCTAATGAAAAGTGAACTGCTTCAGCTGGAGAGAGGGCAATAAAGAACTCACTGATGACAAATATTATACTGTGTATAGCAACTACAGCACTGTTACATGGGGGAAGTTTTTGGTGGAAGTCCATTTATCTTTTTGTATAAATGTACAAAGATGTTAAAGAAAATGTCTTTGGGGACACAAAATGTTTTCATTAACCTGCACATCTTTCCCCAATCAGGTTTAAGTCCCTTCTGGGCACAAGCAGTTCCGGTAGCTCTCAGCACTGCAAGGATATAGAGATCAGTGATGTGAAATACAACATTTTTCAGGTATCAGTTGCAAATTATTCTTATTCCCATTCTGCTTCAACAATTTGTATTGTATGATCTGGCACTCATTATTTCCACAATCTATGTTCTATCCCCAGGTGATGATGTCATATCTGTACTGCGGGGGAACTGAATCTCTGAAGCTGACTGTCCCTGAATTGCTGGAGGTAAGAGACACAATGCTAATAACACAAACATCTCAAATTCACAATAACAGATCTGCTCTGCCCTTGGAAATCAGACAAGCTTCTTGCTGATAACTGCAAAAAACTTTTAAAAAAAACAACAACAAAAAAAACATTGCTACGCTGTAATAAAGAAAGAACATTACATTTTTGACTTGAGAAGTAACAGAATTAAGTGAGTCCAGAAGGAACTGATTTGACTTTGTCCTCTACTAGCTGCTGTCAGTGGCCAGTTTGTTCCAGTTGGTGGGATTACAGCGGCACTGTGAACAGCTGTGTGCTCAGAGCACTGACTTAGACAATGCAGTCAGTATTTACAACACAGCCAAGGTAAGCTGCACAGTCCACATCTCCTACACTGCCAAGTGTATGTTTATTACTGTAAGAGCATTGCATGTGAGACCCTCCAGCTGAACTCACAAGCTGTCATAACAAAACCTCACTTGCAATATTTCATAGGGAAGATCAAGAGAAAGTATTAACCATTTTACACACATTCGGTCGGTAAATTCATCGTGAAATATTCACACAATGTTTAGGCCAGCCTGTGTTCTTAGATAATGAAGTAAAATGTCATAAATAAATACATGAGCTTTTAACTGACAGCATCTACATGAACATCACTCACCTGTGAACTTACTATTTATACCGGTGTCTATACTTCAGGCACATGGAGCAGCAGAGCTCAGTGCATACTGCGAGGGCTTCTTCCTGCAAAACATGGGTGCACTGCTGGAGAGAGAGAACTTCCGAGCGCTGCTCTGTGGACCTGCAACACGGTCAAGCCCAGGGAAAGATGTTCTCCTGGAGGAACTGGAAGCTACACTAATCTGCAGACTCCGTTCACTCCACATCACCTCTCGTGTCTGAGAGAAGTTCCACAGTGGAGTAGGAGATGGAAGAATAAAGGTGGACATTGATGAAAAAAGCAATGGGGGGTGAATGAAAATAGACAGAAAGTGGAAGAAGAAAGAGGAGCAGAAGAGGATGATACGTTTGGGCAGAATGAAGTTGGCTGTGAAAGTTGGGCAAAGTGAACTGAAAAGACCACAAATTCATGCATTGGGAGCTTGCAACAATGGACAAAGCAAGACTATACAAATGTGTGAAATACATATTGTGAATGCAGTGGCATTCTTGCAACTCAAACTATCAAAACTGTAGAAGGCCTAAAATTTTGTCTGCAGAAGAGCTTAAAGTCTACACTTTGACAAGCGTGCATTTTGTAAAGAGTGCATATGGTAGGAATCACGCTGTATGGTGTGGCGGACAATGGAATTTTTATAAGCTAAATAACAAATGTATTGTAGAAAGGAATGGACTTTTTTTATTTAAAAAACAAGATTATTTAATTTTCCTTTTTATTGTGCTCTATGCCAAACAAATAAAATAATATAAAACCAAGTGTTTATTTATTATGAAATTATTATGATTTAATTTCCTTTAAGGTTACTTCAGTAAGATACAATGTTGGCCTGTTAGACCATAGTGAACATGACCAGTATGTGTATATAGCACCACCTGCTGGCACTGAGATTTAATTCAGAACATAGGCTAGGGTTCAAATATTTGGAAGCATATACGGTACATTAACAATTTCTGTTGTAACAAATAATTCAACAAAGTCATACACCAGTCACAATGTTCTGTCTAGTTTCTCAACCTGCTTTGAAAGGCATACTGTGTGGGGCAATCTTTATGTACTGTTGCACCATTTCAGTTAAACTAGGCGCTGTGGTGGTACCCAGGGAGCAGTAGGGGGCAAGGGGCATATAGCACAACTGTTCTTACTCATTTACAGTCAAAAACAATCATTAAGTGTCTGATTTCCAATCTTGAATCATATCTTTGCAGAGATTGTGTGTTCCCCAAATTTCATGTATTTACGAATTTACTAAAATAACAGTCATTATAGCTCCTTATTTCATATGGGAGGCATTAAACCCTCATTTTCAGATTTAAAACATTCTTTCCCCATCCTTGCTGAAAGTATATATCACTGGATACATCTCTCTTAAATGAGTTCAAATATAGTAATAAGTAGCAGAATCATATTATGCACAAACCCACACATTACTTTATATTTGGCTGAAAAACAGTGATTCCAGTGTTGAACGCTAATGTGTGTTGAACGCTAATGTGTGTTGGACGAATGTAACTGTTGCTCCAGTGAAGAGAAACTGATTTAAAATATAGGTGCTTACCTTCAGAACCCCCTGCGCTATTGGACGAGTGGTCACACACTTTATTCACTCAGCCATTACCTTTTCACCAGTGGACACACAATGGTAAGAAGGGGTTTTAACAAAGCATGACACACACACAAACACACAAGGCAACAAACATTCCTAGTAAGTGGATGAGTTTATTGTCTTGTTTTGTTTTTTGTTTTTTTTATCTTTTCTTTTTTTCTGTTCTGAAATTTATCACAGTTATGTTACAAGGGGTTTTACAGCTTCATGGTTTGTTCCTGCTCTGCGTGGCCATAGTAAGTTTTCGCCTCGCTCATCTTCTGGAGTCGCATGTTCACTTTACTGTATAAAACTGGATAATTAACAACAGGTATTGCTTCATTTTTGTTGTGTCAAAAAAAGTCGTACGGTGTCTAAAGGGGGTTGTGAGACAGATGGGATTTCTTTCCTTGTAGAGGTACATGGTACAGACAAGAGGAAGCATTTCAAAACTGCACTAAAGGACAGAGAGAGAGAAGGAGAGAAAAATAGCGACTAGAATAACAGAGAAATGGAGGGGTGTAAGATTGCACCCCCCCTTTAGTAACGCAGGGAAAGCAGTAAGGAGTAGAAAAGGGATTTAACAGTTACACTACCGCCATGCAAAGGAACGCCAATGTCTGGCATGCACACAGCAATAATACAAGTTAAAAGCAAAGAGCAGGAACCGCCCACCCGAGATGAGATCAGTATATTTACAAGACAAATGATTCAAGAAGAGCTTTTTTTGTCTCAATCCATTGTACACACACAATGAAACTGACAAATATCAAGAAGAAGCTCATTCCCCCCAAAGAGGCTAGACTACATTCTTAAATTATTGTTAAATTACCATTTTTAAACATATACTACATTTTGTTTCTCATTCAAGGCTAGGAAAGAAAGAAAGATGGTCAATGTCCACAGAATTCTCTAGAACTCAAGAGAAAGTTTCTTTTTTCTTCTTCAAATGAACAAACATGTCACCCCAGGACATATAAGCACTCAAGGATATAAATAAATAACATTCAGTTCATCTAACTTCTCATATACATCACCTGATGATAATAAATTAGGGTACAGATAAAGAAATTGATCAGATATGAATAAATAAGAGGAAAGAAATACAAAAATATCTGCATGTGTATTAAACATTTCAGTTCTCCATTTTCTACTGCTGGTAAGAGACATGAGATATAAAGCATAGAACAAGTGGAATCATCATGGACACTGGCTACTTTGAGATAAGGTCAAATGAAACAAAAAGTTTCATAAATGAACAATAAAATACAAGGAAAATGTCGTATGTGGCAGCACAAGATTGAAATCTGAATCTACAGCAGAACTAAACATTGGTTTTACATCTAGACATTTCATTATACATAAGTGTATTGGTCTGTACAACAGAACAAAGCATTCATTAGTATAATCTCATTGACCTCTACATCAATCCTCGTAGTGTTATGAACCCCCAACCCACCCTCCCACCTTTACCCTGTTGGAATAAGCAATTCAGTTCTTTAGAAGCAGGGCTTTTAGACTGTTGACCAAACCCAGCTCACGGAAAAGAACACTGAAAATGACAATACAATCTGCGAAGAGTTTCCATCCCCTTGGGACAATTCTTAAGGTCATTTCTCCCCATTTTTATTCTTTTTGAGTAAATCCCAGAGTTATGCATGTCTGTCAGTGTATACGTGTGTGTGTGTGTGTGTGTGTGTGTGTGTGTGTGTGTGTGTGTGTGTGATGTTTTTCAGCAGGCTTTCTGAAGGCTTATCACATAAAAAGTTCACCCAAAGTGTGTGTGTTTGGACAAGAAAAGGGTAGAGCATGGAAGGGTGTGTGGAGTATTTTCCATGGAGGCGTTCGGAGAGGGAACATGAGGAAGGACGAAGCGTCTGGTTTCCACAGAATTTGGCTCGCAGAGAACAGCGCCCTCTGTCAACGCGTGTGGGTCAATGTGAGCGCAGGTAGAGCGGGAAGCAGGGGTGTTAATAACTTTTCTGGATAATTCCTGGCAGCAAAAACAAGGTCATCACACAGGTGAGGAAGGAAAGGGGCAAAAGAAAAGACATGAAATCAGCCTGCAAACCACAGTGACTGGGAACAGGGCTGGGGAAATGGAGAGGACAGAGCAGGGGGAACATGAGTGTGCTATAACCTGTAAATCGCCTCAGTAGAAGTGTTAATACAGTCATTCCATCATACAAAAGTCTATTGGACGAGGGTATTTACATCTCTGCTGATAGTGTGCACATCAGTGAGAGCTCGCTTGTATTATTTCTACAATCTTCTCTACGGCTGCTCCTGTGTTCCAACAGAGGCCACCATCCTGGTACTGTCCCTGGCATTGCCCGCTGGGCACTTAGAGTCACTAGGGTTGGGCTCATGCCGCCGGGTGTTAGGCGGGTGTCTGTTGGCCACGGCAGGTGAGTGGGGCACCTGGCCGTTCTTCTCGTCTGAAAAAAGTTGTTTAATTACGTCAAAGAAGTTACTCAATGGGCTGCCTAGGTACACAGACGGGAAGAAAAAAAGGAAAGAGAGAGAGAGAGAAAGAGAGAGAGAGAGAGAAACACAAACAAACAAATGAATAATGGGGTTCACATAAGGAGAAGTGGCCACAGAGTGAGCAGGAAAGAGGAGAGAAGAGAGATGGAGAGAATGAGAAATAAGAGCACTCAGAGGAACTTCTGCAGCTGAAACCGTGGCTTTTTCCTTACACACTAACAATGTTTACACAAGAGCGGAGCTCAGATTCGAGTATCAAGCTCAACGAATAAAACATCAACACATCATGTCTTATCACAGCTCTAACTCATCTTTTGGATTCCTCAACCTGGAACCTGGGGAACTCACTGTAACTGAGACGCACATTAAAGGAGTAGTCCTGTGTTTTGCAACTTAACATCTATCTGCATCATACGACCAATCACCAGTCATTTCGATTGTGTTTCGGGTCGTTCTCTTGTGCAGTGGTCCTGGTGCTCTACCACCCTGAAGAGTCTAATCCAACAGACCTGAACAAGGTTTTGGAGTCAGATGTGCTGGATTCAGGTTGGTACATCTCAAGGACCAAGACTGAGCACCGCTACTGTAAGATCCTCTGGGACTATGTGCGATCTGGGCGGAGTCTGTGAAAGCCCCACCCAAAGACTGGTAATGTATTACAACAAATAGTGGAATCTAATTCAGGAAAACTGACAGAACGAATTAGAAAGACTGACAGCTTAATTGGATTATTGTCTTTCACTGAAGAGTGTATGAACCTCATCCATGGAGTCCTACTGGTTTCCTCAGAAAGCTTTCTGTTCTTTTTCTGTTTGGTTCAATGATGAGAGGCTGAGAATTCCCTTTTTTATTCCAACTTGTTTGTAAACAGTTTATAAGATAATGTGCAAAAGTCCCAGCACCCTGATTTTCCATGTGAATGTGACTTCACATCCTCTGCTTCAAACACACATCTGCACATTTTAATGCACAATTATTTACTGTTCGCTAAATTCAACATACTGTAAAAAAAATACAGTTTGTATTTTAGTTTCTGTAATATTTTAAGCTCAACCAATTGTGTATTTGCAACATCTGCAGACTTATTTGCAGAACATGGCATATTTAAGTTCACTGAAGGCAATGTGTACTTATTCTCATTTAGAAAATCAACAAATTGTAATTTGATGGGTGTTCCAACTTTTGCACACGACTTTTAGTAGTAGAAACTTCCTTTCAAAATGGATGTCTCAGTTCTTCTGCCTCTCAGCTTGTTAGCAAACAAATATTGTCCTAATCTAAGAGTTCTTCCTCTCCTCCAGAGCCTCTAAAGTTGTCTAGCTCAGAATCCTGCCTGCACTGCCAGCTGGCAGCCTGAGGCAATTTAAACCTGAATGAGCAAAGCTCCAGTAGGGCACCATTCTCTCCCTCGCACACACCTGCACACACCTGCACACGCATATATCAGCTAACCCTGATCCTGCAGACATTAATATGCAGTGAGGTAAATCCTGCACGTACAAACTTTTCTGAAATTTTGGGAAATTTTGCTAAATGTAATCAATACAAGAATCTGTGATTTGTTGATTTTTTTTTTTTTACTTTATTTAATTGGCAAATGTAAAAAGAAAAGATTTCTAGTGTGTTCACTCACCAACACAAATGTAATTTGCAAATATAAACAAATATTTGATGCCTGTAATGCACAGAAATAAATTTGGGACAATCCAACCACAACATGGTGTCTGCAACTGACACTATTTCAGTCTGGATGGAAATTTTAGTTTTTGGCTTAAAGACCATTTTCACAAAAACATGGACTCATTTGACCACAGTACACATTTCTACTTAGTAACACATTTCTGCATTGAATGAATGTGTGGCTTTCTCTTGGTGCAGTGCAGTAACCAATGGTTTTCTGAGATTTTTAAAACACCTTCCAAGGTGGAGATTTTTACAAAGTTACAAAGTTTTATCGTTTACATGTGGATGAGAAAAATCAACATCCACATGTTGAAATGTCCAAATTTACATAAAAATCATCACACCCTGTTCTTTTACATCTGCCAACTGGAAACAATAATGACTTCCCCATGCCAAGGCTTCTGATTGGCCAACATTGCTATAGGCATTAGGGTTATATCATCACCTCTTGCGTTTTGCTTTTGTTGTCATCGTTTTTGCATTTACATGTGGACACAGATGCTTATGGATTTGTTTTAAAATGGAAACGAAAAATCACTGTTTTTTAAATGAACTGTCTACGTGTGGACAGGGCCATAGAGTAAGACTTGCTACAGAGCACGTTTGTACGAGCCCTTTATAAACACTGTGGCTATTCGTTAGCTTCATTTTCTGAAGTTCCTGGATCCATGCGACTCTATTTATCACAGTATCATTACAGTTTCTCATCCAATGCCTTCTGATTTCACAGGCAGATATTTCTCTGGATTATCTGGATGTCTGTGTACTATAACTGTACGGTGAAAAATTCTCTGCAAACTGACTAAGAATCCACGACTAAAGTCTGAGCCGTTGGTGTTCGCTCCTTTATATCTAATGATGACACTCTCATCTGTTACCAGTTCACCTGCTTATTGTGAAATGTTTCAAAACAGCATAACTTGAATATTCCACTAATCACTTTTATTTTGCCCCATCCCAACTTTTTGATTGTGTTGCAGGCATCAAATATTGTGTATATTTACAAACTATTAAAATATTTCTTGTACTTTGTTAGTTATTTAAAAGTTCAAAAGAATTTACAAATTGCAGTTTTGAATGTTTATGGCATTTAACAACGTGACCCATCTTTTCTGGCAGTGGAATATGCATTAATTCAGGAAAAGAGAGAGAGAGAGCTCTGAAGAATAATACATGTTATTAACTTGTGGTCCTGGATCAGCAACATAAAAACTTCTCTCTACTAAACGAAGGACGGTTCCAATCCAAGTTGCTCAACACAGATATTGCACACTGCTAAACAGTTTAAGTCACTTAATGCAAATATAAACAACAGCTATATTTATTTAATATCAGAGAAGCATTCACTTTATATGATAGAGACTGATTACATATGCATGCACAAATCATTTATATCACTTACAGGGAACGTGCACTAAAATAGTACAGCTACACCCAGTGCTGCTACAACTGCATCTGTGCTTAAATAAGCTCCAGCTTAGAAGTGAACACATTGGTGTTTGCCTTGTGAACATCTGGAATATCTGTGCTTAGAAGAGGGTGATTTTAAAGGACATACATTGCAAAAAGCAGGTGTTCCTTACATGGAACGTGAAAGGTGTGGTGGATTTAAAGGAAAATTCCATGTTTTTCTTTTTCTTATGTTTTTTTTGGGGGGAAACTATGCTTTTTCAATACTGTTGCATCCCATAGACTTTGACAGGGCACAGAAAAAAATTACAAAAAGGGGACTACAAAAAATTATCTCGTGGTATGCTGTTAGTCTTACTGCATCCGGATATGTATTTTTAAAAAAAACATAGCTTTTTTTCTATGCGTTTTGGCCTCAGTCCACACATACATAGCTTGTTAAAACACCTTCCAAGGAGATTTTTAAAAATTTGTTTTATCGTTTATGTGTGGATGAGGAAAACAGAGATTCAACACTTCATCTCCTTGGATGTCACACCCTGTTTTTTTACATCTGCCAACTGGAAACAATGACTTCCCCACGCCAAGGCTTCTGATTGGCCAACATTGCTATAGGCATTAGGGTTATATCATCACCTCTTGCGTTTTGCTTTTGTTGTCATCGTTTTTGCATTTACATGTGGACACAGATGCTTATGGATTTGTTTTAAAATGGAAACGAAAAATCACTGTTTTTTAAATGAACTGTCTACGTGTGGACAGGGCCATAGAGTAAGACTTGCTACAGAGCACGTTTGTACGAGCCCTTTATAAACACTGTGGCTATTCGTTAGCTTCATTTTCTGAAGTTCCTGGATCCATGCGACTCTATTTATCACAGTATCATTACAGTTTCTCATCCAATGCCTTCTGATTTCACAGGCAGATATTTCTCTGGATTATCTGGATGTCTGTGTACTATAACTGTACGGTGAAAAATTCTCTGCAAACTGACTAAGAATCCACGACTAAAGTCTGAGCCGTTGGTGTTCGCTCCTTTATATCTAATGATGACACTCTCATCTGTTACCAGTTCACCTGCTTATTGTGAAATGTTTCAAAACAGCATAACTTGAATATTCCACTAATCACTTTTATTTTGCCCCATCCCAACTTTTTGATTGTGTTGCAGGCATCAAATATTGTGTATATTTACAAACTATTAAAATATTTCTTGTACTTTGTTAGTTATTTAAAAGTTCAAAAGAATTTACAAATTGCAGTTTTGAATGTTTATGGCATTTAACAACGTGACCCATCTTTTCTGGCAGTGGAATATGCATTAATTCAGGAAAAGAGAGAGAGAGAGCTCTGAAGAATAATACATGTTATTAACTTGTGGTCCTGGATCAGCAACATAAAAACTTCTCTCTACTAAACGAAGGACGGTTCCAATCCAAGTTGCTCAACACAGATATTGCACACTGCTAAACAGTTTAAGTCACTTAATGCAAATATAAACAACAGCTATATTTATTTAATATCAGAGAAGCATTCACTTTATATGATAGAGACTGATTACATATGCATGCACAAATCATTTATATCACTTACAGGGAACGTGCACTAAAATAGTACAGCTACACCCAGTGCTGCTACAACTGCATCTGTGCTTAAATAAGCTCCAGCTTAGAAGTGAACACATTGGTGTTTGCCTTGTGAACATCTGGAATATCTGTGCTTAGAAGAGGGTGATTTTAAAGGACATACATTGCAAAAAGCAGGTGTTCCTTACATGGAACGTGAAAGGTGTGGTGGATTTAAAGGAAAATTCCATGTTTTTCTTTTTCTTATGTTTTTTTTGGGGGGAAACTATGCTTTTTCAATACTGTTGCATCCCATAGACTTTGACAGGGCACAGAAAAAAATTACAAAAAGGGGACTACAAAAAATTATCTCGTGGTATGCTGTTAGTCTTACTGCATCCGGATATGTATTTTTAAAAAAAACATAGCTTTTTTTCTATGCGTTTTGGCCTCAGTCCACACATACATAGCTTGTTAAAACACCTTCCAAGGAGATTTTTAAAAATTTGTTTTATCGTTTATGTGTGGATGAGGAAAACAGAGATTCAACACTTCATCTCCTTGGATGTCACACCCTGTTTTTTTACATCTGCCAACTGGAAACAATGACTTCCCCACGCCAAGGCTTCTGATTGGCCAACATTGCTATAGGCATTAGGGTTATATCATCACCTCTTGAGTTTTGCTTTTGTTGTCATTGTTTTTGAATTCACATGTGGACACAGATGCTTGTAGATTTGTTTTAAAATGGAAACGAAAAATCACCGTTTTCCAAATGAACTGTCTACGTGTGGACAGGGCCATAGAGTAAGACTTGCTACAGAGCACGTGTGAATGTACGAGCCCTTTATAAACACTGTGGCTATTCAATAGCTTCACCAATATTTCACCAACACTTCATAAAAACACACCAACCTATTATCCACACTCACTGTCCATTTTATCAACTACATCAACTAAATAAGAAACACTTTGCAGTTTCTTTAGCTCCTCTACCCACTCAGTTTTTATAAACACTGTGACCATGCTGTGACTACAGAACTGTGCAGGTGAGTGGCAGGTCACTGAGTGTGTGTACAGGTCCTTCTCAAAAAATTAGCATATTGTGATAAAGTTCATTATTTTCTGCAATGTACTGATAAACAT
>JBBIGC010000125.1:4999589-5010640 GCA_037576955.1 Lepidarchus adonis | reverse complement strand
TCTCTCTCTCTCTCTCTCTCTCTCTCTCTCTCTCTCTCTCTCTCTCTCTCTCTCTCTCTCTCTCTCTCTCACCCTCCAGGCATGGATCAACATGTGTGTTGGGGGGGGTTGGTTACTGAGCAAAGAAGGTGAAGAACGATCAGATGAGGTGATCAGAATGACAGATGAGATGTGTTTTTTTTTTTTATTCTTTCCGGGGCTTATTGATCTTCTAATAATACTCATATCTTGCTATATTTCCTCGGGTGTGGGGGGTGTGTGTGTGGGGGGTATAGTCTTGTGAAGGTGGGTGTGTTATAACACCTGCATGCCCTGCGGTTGCAACGCCCGTGGCTCTTTCTATAGATTCTTTTCTATAGTGTCTTTTTACTCAATGTAAGTCTGTCTGTCTGCATTTCTCTCTCCCCACTCCTCCTCTCCCTTGGAGAGGGGGAAAAGGGGGAACTTTTCCAGCAAGGCTTCCTGCAGAGAAGTCATGTCTAAAACAGCATGCTATGAATGACCTGCACTTTAAAGAAAGTGCTACCTCCACCGCCTCAGTTTTAAAGCCAGAGCCAGAGGCAGAGCCGCCCTGGCATGGGCTGTTTATGAGAGGCACTCCTGCAGAGGGTGAAAAAGGTGCTCAGCTTCTCAAAGAGAGATGCTCCCCGTTATTCACAGGCATGACATTGCAGATTGGATAAGGTTAGTGATATCTTGGGTGTACTGATGTTTGTGGCGGTTGCTAAGGTTACCTGACAGCAGGGTGAAGGTGACGGAGTAGATGCCATTCTCCTTGGTGGCTGTGCTGCTCTCCGTGTAGGTGATATCCACCTGGAATTTCACAGGCTTCTGGAAGACAGTGGGGCCTGCTGTGGACTTATACTCAGCCCGAAAACTCGTCTGAGAAATCACACTGTGACTGAGACTTGGGATCTAGGAAAAGAGAGAAATGGAGCAGAGGGGAGGATAGGAAAGAATAGGAGAGGAGAGGAAGGGAGAGAAGATATTGTTACCTTAGGAAATACAAATACATAGACAGTCCCTCATCACATAAACCCAGTAAAAGGCAAAAATCTATGATACACAGACGCAACCCCCCAAAATGCTTTTTAAAAGTAGTTTAAATTATTATCCCACACTCTATAAACACATTGTAGACACAATTAATCACATAAAAACACATTTGCAGGTATATAGTGAGGTGAATTTTGTGTAGAACTTGTAGAAATATTTGTAGCGAGTATTGTAATGTACACAAGGGGTGAGAGAAAATATAATTTTGTTGATATATCGTCATCCTTGCTCACACATTATGATACTGTGATGCAAAATCAATATTTTTTATTAATAAACATTCTCCGCCAATTTGACTCGCTGGCGTCGCTACTTAATATCTCCCCTGGGTGGAACTACTCAAATGAATGCCGGAAACTTGGGTGACAGTTGAAGAGTTACCCTAGGGAGACACAGAGAAAGCTACAGGGAGAGACATTTAAATCTAACGTCTGGGTTTACTTTGGCTTTTATAATAATAATGGAACCAACTGTGGATTATTTTGTATTGGGCCGAATCTCTGTGCGTCTCTGAGCTTTAATAAACACATCGCTGGAGATCTTCTTTGAAAAAGAGGGAAAGATCCTTTTTTGCACGTCCCTACCAATATCTAGCATTTGCTGAACTGTCCAACAGATTAGATCAAATAAAAAAAATTGCATATAAAACCTATAATCAAGTATAACATAATGCTCCATGAATGTATAACATAATGCATCTCAGTACACAGCACTCTCTACCTGATGTGATGACTGGAGACACGATGCGAGTTGGGCCGCTTAATCATACGTTGCTAATGTGATTGGCATTTGCCTTTTCCTACTGGTCTGTGACAATTAACTTTTGTTAGTGCCAAAATGTTCTAATAAAGTTTCATATTGAAAAGGATTTTATTTTATTTTATTATTTATCTATTTATTTTAAGATTTTATCGTATTGGTTGGTTATGTTGACTATAACGCCTGGTTTCTCCTTTCAGTTCTCTGTTATTTAAATACTGATGTATGAGAGATAAGTTCTGGCTAAAATAAGGTTAATATATCTTTATTAACTGCCTCTGTGTCTGTCATTTAACATAACATAATCCATTAATTAACATATTATTGTAATCAGAATGGATTAAAAATATTGTGAGCTTTTAAAAATAGCATTGCTATTATTTATGTAATACTCCCCCCCTTTGTTTCTGTGATGTATTGCTATAATCATTGTCTTGCAATACATCAATTTTCACAGAATCGCTGTATGATGATATTATCGCTGTTGTGGGCCATGTATTGCGTATCGTATCATGAGATACGCTGTGATTCCCAAAACTATTTTATGTTGATGCCACGATATAAACGGGAAATCTGCAAAACATATGTTGCAAAAAAAGTATCAGTGAATTGTTGGGAAATGTGAACCACAATATAGTGGGGGACTACTGTATGCAAAAAAATATTTAACTTTTTTATCTTTAGAAATTTTGAACCCTATGCTTACAACATAGAAAACGCCAAACTAAAGGAAACTGTAAAAGTCAGGTTTCAAATTGACAAACATTCCACACACCTGAAAGTGAAGAAAGCTTGCAGTAGGCCATGAAAAGTGGCTTTCACAAGCTAACAAGCAGAGCTCAACAGCAGCAAGCAGACTGCTGCTACATGAACATTTACTGCCACCTCCGCACTAAGAGTCTTTCACTGCGACAGCATCTATATGCTAATGATCACTGCTCTTGGTTCATTTTCTATTGACCTCCAATGAATGCCTCGCTTGGGGGGAGAAATTGAAAGCAGCATGTCCTAGCATTTTACTGAATTGCGACATAAATCATGAGGATGTTGGCAAAATGTTGAAACACTGTTGTGATGGTCCAGCCCTCGGTCTGATGGTGCTTGCTGGGAAAATACAAGCAGTGTGCTCAGATTTTCTGAAGAGTGATTCAAACAGCAGGAACAGAATGAGAGCAGGGTTTGCATACCGACAGAAAGGCTTGCACTATGTCGGCTTTGATAGAGCTCAGAGGCTTGTCCTTGATCACCACGAAGATCTGCTCCTCTTTCTCCAGGTTGATAAAGTTACCAAACCATGACTTTTTGGCAAGTCTGAAAGCAGAAAGGAAATATCATCTTTACATGTTCTACAAATATACAGACACTTGAATTCATGATGTGAGCCAGTGCTGCACTGCTGTCTGGTCAGACGAGTGCACTGGGCCCAATATACTGTATATCTACAGTTGAGTCTTGTCCCAAAAAGTTAGAAACATAAGGAAACATAGTACCATCAGTACAAAACTTAATTAAATATTTTAAGGACGATAGAAATGAATAAGGGAATTAATCACTAAACTGATTTGTTGCACTGTTAGGGTTAATCCTAGCTTGATGTTTTTTCCATGACTGCAAGGGTTATGTTATAAATATATTCCTCTACGCATTACCTGGTCAAATATAACCAGTAACCCCACCCACAGCTTTGGAAGAAAATGAAATTCACCAAAAAAGAGAAATGAAAAGTAAGATCTATCAGTGTGATCATAAGGATAACTCACTGCTGCAGGTACAAAAAAATCTGTTTATAGCAGACACATTTAGCAGAGGGAAAGCAAGAAAATCACTGTGAGTAATGAATGGTTTTAATGCAAGTATTCACCCAATTTTTATAATATGTTTTTATCTGATTGATTGTCTTTTTTCTATAACTTCTACTGCTGCTGTTTTCCTTCTTATCTGAATCTTTATGATGAGTCAGTCAGCATTGTTTGGTGATTTCCCTGATGCTCCACACTTGCTTTCTTGTATATTTTGCACTCGGACGAGGCACAAAAGTGTTTTCATGTATACTTCATAATCAAAACAAGCTTTCAGCATCTGTATGCTCACGTGAAAACATGTTCCTGCCGAACTGCAGTGAGAAAGCCGAGGTTTTTATAAATTAATCTTACAGAGACATCTTTGAGAGGATAGTGGACAACTTCTAGGTTCCTTTCCATACCATGCAGACCTGTCTTCCTCCCTCTCAATTCCCCCCACCTCCCTCTCCGCTGTGCTCCAGCTCTGCCTCAAAAGCTGGGAACATATACAGTCTTATGCAAAAATTTGATACATTTACCCATTGATAAATAACAGATTTTGATTATTGTTGTAATTGAAAAGATGTTAACACAGTCTCTCTAGAACATGTAAAAAATATTTTCAGCAAACATTGATGCATAGTTACTTTTTATGCCATAAATTGAACAATAATTAAAAAAATAAAATCATTCTGTTTACAAAGTTGCAGCCAGGGGCACAGGAAACATTGCATCAGTGGAGGGAAGAATGGATTCCACTAAATACCAGCAAATTCTGGAAGCAAACATCACACCATCTGTAAAAAAAAAGCTGAAGCTGAAAAGAGGATGTTTTCTACAACAGGATCCAATGCTCCTACACATATCTCAAAATCCACCATGGACGACCTCAAGAGTTGCAAGCTGAAGGTTTTGGAATGGCCATCACACTCCCCTGATTTAAACATCATTGAAAATGTGTGGGTAGATCTTAAAAGAGGTGTGCATGCAAGATAGCAGAAGAACGCAGAACTAGAAGACTTTTGCAAGGTAGAATGGGAAAAAATCCCAAGTACAAGAATTGAAAGACTTTTGGCTCTAAAAAGTGTTTGCAAGTTGTGATATCTGCTAGAGGAGATTTTACTAACTACTGATTATGTACTTTTGCACAGTGCCATAATAATGTTTTTATTTTGTTTAATTTATGGCATAAAATAGAACTATGCATAATTGTCCGTTTAATATATTGTGCATGTTGTTCTAGAGAGACTGTGTTAACTTCTTTTCAATTACAAAATCACCAAAATCTGTTACTTATCAGGGGGTACCCAAACTTTTGCACAAGACTCTAAATCCAATAAATTACAAAGTGAGAAACTCTCTTCTGTCTTTACCACATGAGTGAGAATACTGCCTGTTACAGAAGTGTGTAAGTGTAGAGGTCCACACTGCCAGGAGCACGCAGAGGAAAGCATTTATGAGACAGAGAGTAGAGGAGGCAGAGAGGATGCTGTTCTGTCCAGCTGGTAGAGTGAAAGCGTGATGCATTATGGAAGATAAAAAAGAACAAGAAAAAGGGAAATAAAGTGCTGGAGATGAGGCACTGCGCAGCATGAGACAAAACTTTCTGACTGTTGCCTTTTGTGCAGCGTGTGCGGTAAAGAGAGTCACAGAGTGAAGTGGAGATGATCCAGATTCCAAAAAAGAAAGAGAAAAGGAATGCAGAGAGAGTAAGAGAGAGAGGAGAGAGGGTGTGAGAGAGAGAGAGAGAGAAAGAGAGAGAGAGAGAGAGAGAGAGAGAGAGAGAGAGAGAAAGAGTGCAGAAAGACAGAGAGATTGTTCTTGTTATTGTGATTATTGTGGAAGACAAGTAATTCTCCTTTTACAAAACACCCATCTTGAGACTGACTGCTTTACTGTGTTGAGATCAGCACAGTGTGGTCAGTAAATGGGCAGTAAATACGTCTCTTACCTCTGATTCTTTCATATTAAGCAATAAATAAATGTTTACTGTGCAAATGTCTTATGCACCTTTACAAATTGTTAAAGCCATTTATTTCAACAGTGAGTGTCTTTCAGCCAGCAACAACAAAACATTAATTAAAATGTAAACAAACAAGAAAACAGAAAGACGTATCAAAACTTGTGGGTTTCTAAAGGGGGGATGATATTTTGGGGGCTGGTTAGAACATAGGTTTGGTTCCAAATTTCTCCTTGATGCATGCATTGCATGGATGGGTGGAAGTTCACTGTAACAACATGTAATACTGGAATATTTTGAGAACGTAATGGCCAATTAACAAATAAACAGTATATTACATTTATTTAATTTGTTTGACTGGATTATTTATGTACTTTTAGGATTTGCACAACATGTTTTAGGTCATATGTATGTAGAGAAAACAGAGTGTGTGTGTGTGTTTCCAAGATGGTGTTCACAATGGCTTTGTGTGTCTGTGTGTGTGTGTGTGTGTGTGTGTGTGTGTGTGTGTGTGTGTGTGTGTGTAAAATCAGTTCGACACTCACTCTGGGGAAGACTCTGGTGTGAGACTGGACATCTCCTCTTGGGTGGGAACTGTTCAGAATGAGGCAATAAAGTCTTACATTTTCAACCCAATCTACATTCATACATCACACATCAACTGACTGTTTTGCTCGTCCTTTTCAGAGCATGCACATATGGACACTGACAGTGCATGGAAAGATGTGCATGCACTTTGTGTTTTAGAGCCAATAGGCAGACTTGTAGTAATTCAAACTAGTTTACACACAATTGGACTAGTCACCATGGCAGCAGACAAAATGCAATTTTTGTCACTGCAATGGCCAAGAAAAGCCTGCTGATGGTCTATTCTCTGCACAGCACATGTGTGAGATTTGCAAAAAATGAGCCTGAGCTGATAATAAAGCAAATACACTTGGCAATAGTGCTCTAGTATAAATGGAGTTATTCCACTATTTATATAAAACTATTTATATTCCCTCTCACACACTTCAGTTGGAAAGGCCTTCCAGGACATGAAGGCGTAGTTTGAAGAAAAACCTGATTGACACAATTTTCCCCTTAGTTGCTAAGACAAGACACTTTAGATATTTAGAGTTTGCTTCTTTAGTTTGCACTGGATCTATGAGGCTAATGTAGCTAATGGAAGTTGCTTATCTGGTTTATACCATCACATAGCTAAAAACAGTAGGAAGAGAATAGGGCCTGAGTCATTTATGAAAACCTACATAAACGCACATCAGCCTTTATAAAGGCTTATTCTAATAAGGCTGCTTTTGTCAGTTTTGATGTTATCTGATCTCAGAATGTGCTATTATATCTGAACCTGCAGGAATAAGGTTTTACATATGTTGTTAAATTGTTTTATATTGTAGTATATCTTACTGTATCAGGAATCATATAAGTTGGAGAGTACTTCCCAACTATAGTAGATTATCTAATTGCAGTATATGCTACTATCACTTGCTGTCTGCAGTAGCCTCATAGCCTCATAAATTGTGCAAATTTGATCTTTAACATAGCTATCCTGCTAAGCTGTCGCTCGTGTTTGAACATTGTCATTACTCTCGGTGCTAGACTTTGCATTAAATGTCACACTGTCATGCTCTTCTCAGCATACCTTGCAATTTTCTGCGGTGGAAGCGTGGCGAGCCCAGGAAGCTGTTCTTGATGGAGTTGAGGCGTGTCCTCCAGGGCATGCCCCCAATGGAGGGGCTGGGAGGGGGTGTCGGGGTTGGTGTGCCAGCTGGGCTCTCCTTTGGCGTGTGGACAGGCGTCCCTTTGGGGGTAGGGAGAGGGCTGCCCCTGGGGGAGGGGTGGGGGGTCACCTGTATGGTGGGGATAGATTTGGTGCAGTGGTCAGAGCCGGGTACAGGGTGGAAGTGGTGTAGGCGGATAGGGGCGAGAGGCATAATGGGTGTGAAGGGCACTGAGAGCTGAGAGGGGGCAGCAAGGGCTGGGGCGGCCCTGCGTACCAAAGGGCTGCCAGGAATTGGGGGTGGCTGAGGCTGGCATGGGGTGGAGGGCTCTGAGCGTGCAGCTGAAATGGGCTGCGGCTCAGTTTCTGGTAATGGGTTGGATTTAGTGGCGTGTAAGGGCTTGTCTAAAACTTTGGGCTTGGCCGGAAGGGTCTGGGTCTTTGGGCACAGGCCCAGGAGTGACTCAGATGCTGAATATGGGGACAGGGAATTAGGTGTCGGTTTGTGAGTCTCAATCTGGTTTGTGTGGGGTGGTTCAGGGGAATCCATGGGACTAGTGTTGGGCGATAAAGAAAATTCTGACGTCTGGGGAGGTACACAGAACTTTCGTCCCGGCTTTTTTGGAGGACATAGCAGTATACATACATGCACGCAGGAATGGCAGGAGGAGAACATTCAAGCAACACAAGAACAAGGTCAAGACAGACATGGGAGCATCGGAGGCAGATAGGAAAAGCCATGGTAATGCAGAAAGAAACGAAAAGGAAAAACAAAACATGCAGTTAGCCAAGACAGGAAGAGACAGGAGCGTCAGCAGAACATTCATGGAGCAAAGTCAGAGAACAGAATGATTAAGCTTAAAGGCATTCAAACAAGGGCAGATGGCTAAGAGAAGGTCAAAAGTGCTGGTCATCGTCATGGAGGTGAGAAGCTGTGGACAGGCAATGGGTCAGGCAAGAGTGAAGCAGAGTTTGTAGACAGTGAAGCTCGTGCTGAAAAGTGAGTGTCCTTCCAATGGGAACATGTCACATTTGCATCCATCATAGGAGCAAACGAGAAGGTATGTAATCCCTAGCGTTTGGTGTCTGGCTCTGGAACTGAAAATACTGTAAAAGTGAACCATCAAGTTGTAAAAGTGGTTAAACCAATGAGCTCACTAAGGCTAGCAAGACAATGGACTTCTGCTCCTAATAATTTACTGTTTACTCTGTGTCATCAGTACTGTTAAAATTTAGGATGTCTGAAGTGCTGTATAATCGCAGATTCCACATAGAAGCTTTCCTCTCTCTTCTGTCCATATCTGAAGATTCAAGCAGCAGAGTTTTTAGAGTGGATTTCCAAAATCAATTTCGCTTTCAAATCACCCTGGTTTCCATATCATGCGGAGCTTTCGGCGAAGGCCCACTGTAATCCATGAGTGTTCTGCAACGACTTGGAAAGTAAAGTTTAGCTATGAGCTCCTCATCTAATCAATGAGGAAGTTGAATTTGACACAGTCGTCCCTCTGCTGGACTTGCACTGGACTCAGTACCAGACAAGGAGAGGCTTAAAGCTGTATATCCTCTCACAAATGAGAGCAGTGCTATTCTCTCCCATCTTTTCTATGCTTTTGACTGTGATAAAACTCAAATGACCATCAATGACCAAAATCACATTTCAGACCGAAACACAATGCAGAGTTGAACAGGGACAGCTTTCTCTTTAACAGTTCCATTTTTGTAAAGTCAGTGCTATAAGCTTCCACTAATGTAGTTATTTGAATGGGATTAGTTACACATGTGGAGGTGGTGTAATGTAATTATTGTCAGAGTATTAGCAGAGTGTGCATTCTTGTGGCTGTAGAGATTCAGCCTATTATTTCATTAACTGTAGAAATAAGTCTGTACGTAAATGTTGGTGAATAGTCCAACATAGTTTGTGAAAAAAGTCTATGGTTTATGGTTTAATAAATATAAGGGCAGTCAGAGAAGCATTAATATTTTTTGTTTGTGGCCCAAACTGATATGTAGGACTGCCTGATATGCACATAAAATGTGATGTTCAGTAAAGCTGCAGAACTGGGGAATGCAGAGCTGGGGCTCCCATCACAATTGTTCTCGCACTCTCTTGGTGGGGAGGACGGCTTAATTGGCAGTCAGTGTTCTCCTCAGCATGCTGAATCATCTGATGACACTGCATTAATGTCAACTGGTTTCCTAACAGTGATGCAATGTTTATTGTGACTGCCATTACCGCTTCACACATTTTACACTCAATACAGTCTGCGAGTGAAAATAATAATCAAGTTTAAAATAACAGTAACTAGTTAAAGACAATGAAGCATGAAGTTGTGTAAATGGGTTATCTGGCTCTATGGCAGGGTAAGTCATTCACTAAAGACAAAGTGGCCAAAATGTGTTCTCTAAAGAACTTCTGACAAGTTTGTTTCTAAAAAAACCATTTGTGTAAATGACGTGTGCGTATGAAGAATTTTTAAGTTTAAAGAACCGCCACATAATGTAAATATGATTATTATTTATACCTTTACAATCCTCCTCACAGTAACATGACATCATACTCTATAGCAATACTCAAAAACACTCAAAAGTGTCTGGGGTTTAAACTTCCCTTCAGAGCAGCACAGAACTGCTCTAATGATAATGTCCGTCAGGTGAATCACATCACTCTGGTACTGTACATGTGTAATGCAATTAAATGATGCTATCACAGTCCTGAACACTGTGCCTACACTGAAGTATTGGTCAAAATCATCAGATCATTCAAATGCACATATTAGGTAAAACTGAATTTGCCTTGACTTTCATGTAGTATGTAACCACTGTTCAAAGTAAAGAGAAATGTTCAGCCCATTCCCGTCTGTGCAGTCCATGTAGAAAAACGAAGCAGCAAAATCAGCCTGCTTTAAATTGTTTTTTGTGATGTCATTAAAATATTACAAATGACATATAATATACATAATCTTAAGGCCCTGCCCACTTGTGCTGGTGTTATAAGGAATGTTTCAGCCTGGCCTGCTCCTATATGTACCACAATAGAGTGCAGCCATTAGAGCAATTACATACATTTGACAAATATAGCTTGTTTGATAGAGAGGTTAAAAAACATTTAAAATGAAATATGACTATTTTACTGCATAAAGTCACAAAACGGAAGCATGATATGGGCTCTTTAAAGCCCAGGCTGGTGACCCTGCTTTGTGTGTGGTGTTATGATGAATAAAGTATGATATTTCTAGGTCTGTTATTTATTTACATCTGTTCCCCTGTGTGAATCACTGGCATTCCTGCAGCCCGGTGCTAATGTTCTGACATTTGATATTAATATAATAATGCCTAATAGAGAATATTCTAGGACAAACAGAACAAAGAAAACGGCCATGAAATATCTTGACCTGGAACATTATCATATTCTTTTTGAAGTTTTAGCCACAACAGTAACAATTACTTTATGCCATCTTGGAAAATCAGTCTCATCTACACACTACATAAGAGTCTGCTTTCATCTTCCACACAACGCAGGCATGTGTGTGTGTGTGTGTGTGTGTGTGTGTGTGTGTGTGTGTGTGTGTGTGTGTGTGTGTGTGAGCTGGGGGATGATGCTGGATGCCGGCAGCGTAAGGCGTAAGGAAGAGTAGAGCGACTGAGGTACAAGAGGAGAACTCACCCGTGGACTGCTGAGCGGGCTGGTAGAGAGGCCTGAAGAAGCTCCACTGATTGAGCGTGATCTACACACACACACACACACACACACACACACACACACACACACACACAC
>JBBIGC010000125.1:4985547-4995670 GCA_037576955.1 Lepidarchus adonis | reverse complement strand
CCCCCCAAACACACACACACACACACACACTTATAGGACAAAATAATACATTTGAATAATATGTATCATAAGGGGTACATAAGTTATCATAAGTTATTAGTGGTCAAAGAAACTGTCACATAGAAAAAAATGTCTTTCTTGCACCGATTTTTATTCAAAATTAGTGTTTAAGTTTTAGTGCATTTAAAATTATATGTTAATTTTTTTATATGTTAATAACACTTTTTAATTGTTGGAGACCTGAAGGTACTAACTGGTGCAGTTCTGTTCAGAGGACAGTATAGCACATGCACACTGTGCCTTTAAAGCCACAAAGTTTTAGAGTGTGCTTACTTTTGCAAATTTATACAAAACAATTCTTTAAAAATCATTTTACATTTTGTCTCACAATTGAAGTGAACCTATGATGAACATTACAGACTCTCTTATCTTTTTAGGTGGGACAACTTGCAGAATCAGTACCAAGTACTTTGTGCCCCACTGTATTAATTAGTATTTATTTTAATATTACAGTATTTAAATAAATAAATTTTTGCCCTCAGATAAACAGCTTTAAATCACCCACTGCATTTACCAGATCATCAAAGATACCACACAATTTTAGCTAAAATAACTCTTAATACTGGCTAGCTTGATAAAATATCTAAATGTCTACATGGCCCTGGACTCTGACTTCTATCCACTGCTGTTTACAATCTTTTTCTTTTTAAATATTGCTAATGTGTCAAGTTTTCAGATAAATAAAAGTAAAAATTCACGGACATACGCTATCATCTGTATAGTTTTATTTCATGTCATCCCTACACTATCTTCCTGCAAACACCAGGCCTTCCCATCAGCTGTTTTGAGATTGAATGTGTCACAAAATAGATTTCAAAGCCTGTTTTCTTTCTGATATGCTCTGATCTTGAGTTCTCTAAAGCCCAAAGATCTAAAGGTCTTGAAGTCTAAAAAGTTTTCTGTTGGAGAGAGATAGTATAAGAAAGAGAGCAAGCATGCACGTGCACGCACACACGCACACACACACACGCACACATGTAATATACACAGAGCACCTACAAAAAGCTGTAATGCTCTGCAGACACTCAAAGAAACCCCCAAACATCACAAAACCCAACTCCAACTCTAAAACAGGCAGACAGTACTTTCAAAGCTTTTGGAGAGTGAGATAGAGATAAAAAAAATATCAGAAAAAAAGCAATGAAACACTGAGTGGCATCTAACCAGCCTTTCACAGTAAATAAGAAAAGTACAAAGTCGGGAGGAATTCTGGCTATTTGCTGCATCTTTGAAGGAGGAGAGGTTCAGGCAAAACAGTAGCATGGATGGAATATGAAGATGCAGGGAAGCTTTTCTGTTTTATTCTAGGGGTGAGACAAGTGCATATCAAAGGGCAAACAAGCAAATAAACACAAGCAAATAAAAGGGCAACTGAGAGGCAGTGGGAAGGCACAGGTGTCTGCAGCTCTGCATTGATGGGGATGTTTAATTACATTGTAGATAGACTGTTTTACACATTTTACCATTTCAAAAATACAATTCTTAATCAAATCAACTTAATCAACTAAACTACCTTTACACGGAGAACTGAACTGAAGGGTGGGTTTTCCAAATGACATCAAAAAACAGAATTCATTTATCTTTAATATGAATAATCCAACAGGGCTTGAGCTGCCAGAGCTGAAATCACCATAGTTTGTCACAAGAAGGTCCAGCAAAGTGATGGAAAACAGAAAAAGACTTTCATTTCTTTGTTACTATGCAGCTGCTTTCTCTTACCACTCCATTACCTTCCAATGATATTTTTTAAAAGCTCCAGTTGCCGCCATATGCATCATTCCAGGGTCAGGTCATCTGGAGTCAATTCCCAATTTCATTTTGGCTATCAGAGCCTGTCCTGACATTTGATTGTGACAGAAAGACGTGTAATGAAAGGGCAGGCCGGGAATGAGCAGGGAAATGAAAGTGCAGGACACCAACTGTGCTCCTCTGTGATGGGGCACAGCTACAACTCTGCTGATGAACTAACAGGGCAAAGACAACTACAGCCAGATTAAATCCGCTTCTACCATTGTGCAACCAATCTGACCAGGACTGTCCCCTACAGCTGGCACAGCAGCAAAAGAAGCTCACTTACAGTTTGTATACTGCTTGTAAATTGTCCATTTGTAATATTTAGTAGCCAATCTTGGGAGCAGGGCTTTGCTTAGGTGGGTTTAGTAAATAGGCTCATTAGAAAGTGGAAAGTGGAAAAGCAACACTGCATCTTTTTAGTGGGTGTAGCAAGGTACTTAGAGGGTTCAGATGGATAGTAATGGCTGTACCTTTCCTCTTTGCTGCACCTGGGGTGGGCTTCAGAGATATCCAAGCTTTTACTGAACACTGTTTTACTACAGCAGAAGACAAACACATAGTCAGTGTCTTCATGTGATCCTGCACATTATACCTGCTCTGTGGGCCAAATAATGAAACAAACCCTGTTAATGTATGTATGTGTGTGTATATGTATTAAGACCTGGCAAATATACAGTACTGTGCAAAAGTGTTCCCATTGATCTCAGCAGTGAGTGTTTTTCTGCAGCAAAAACTTATCATTAGAAAAAAAGTTATCATTAGAATAAACAAAAACAAACAAGAAAACATTTATGTGTCTCCAGTCATTGCATAGATGTGTAAAACTCTCTCAGCAGCACTTGATTTAACCACTGATTGAGCCCAAAACAGGTTACTACAAATAAATCTGTGCTTCCATGAGGAGAACTCTGGAAATGACAAACATGTACTATTTACTGTATTAACTTTATTTGTATTGATTCTAAAATCAGGCATCTGAAAATAAACAAATAAAAACACTGCCTCAAAACTACTCTTACATATATATTTCTCAGGGGTCTGTAACATTTGCACAATACAGTATAAGTCACTGAGTTTTGGACTGTGACGTACTTCCTGTCGACCACAGCATATGTATGCAGCAGTTACAAGAGAAATATACACTACATTGCCAAAAGTATTCATTCACCTGCCTTTACACATATGAACTGAAGTGACATCCCATTCTTAATCCATAGGATTGAATATAATGTTATGTCTTTACGTCCTTCCTTCGTGCACTGGTGCACAGTCATGTTGGAACAGAAAGGGGCCATCCCCAAACTGTTTTCACAAAGTTGGGAGCAGGAAATTGTCAAGAAACTCTTGGTACTAAAGAATTCAGAGTTTAAGAAGCCAAGTCCAGGTCTTAAAAAAATTACCCCACACCATAATCCCCCCTCCACCAAACTTTACACTTGGCACAATGCAGTCAGACAAGTACTGTTCTCCTGGCAACCGCCAAACCCAGACTCGCCCATCAAATTTCCAGATGGAGAAGTGTGATTTGTCACTCCAGAGAACGGGTCTCCACTGCTCTAGAGTCTAGTGGTGGTGCTTTACACCACTGCATTGGACACTTTGCATTTCACTTGGTGATGTATGGCTTTTATGCAACTGCTTGGCCATGGAAACCCTTTCCATGAAGCTCTCTACACACTGTTATTGAGCTAATCTAAAGGTCACATGAAGTTTGGAAGACTGTAGTGATTGACTGCAGAAAGTTAGTGACCTCTGTGCACTATGTGCCTCAGCATCAGCTGACCCTGCTCTATCATTTTACGTGGCTGAACACTTCATAGCTGAGTTGCTGTCGTTCCCAATTGCTTCCACTTTGTTATAATACCACTGAAATTCGACTGTGGAGTATTTAGTAGTGAGGACATCAATCCTGTCCACAATTCTGAAGTGTATATATACTATACTGCAAACTATACAATTGAGTTAATTAATAGTAAATATTTACATGGCAACAATTTCCAAATAACACTGCTGTGTGTTTACATTTTCCAGTTAGTGTTGAATTAAATTGTGCTGCTTCTGTTTAGAACATGAGCATTTGCAAAATAACAGAATAAAGCTGATTCATGCTGCAAACTGCACTTAATAACCTGATGCAAAATCCAGAGTTTCTGAAAAATTATGAAATGTAATATGGGAAATCCTAATCAGTCAACAGTCAAAGGCAGATAATAATCATATTATTTGGGTGTTCTCATGTTAAGTAGTGAAAAATTCTGAAAAGCAATTATTTCCAATACAATCTTCTACAAACATTGCTGAACTCTAAAAGTTTTGGTTCAACATTGTTTAATTAATTATAATTGGTGGTCAGGCCTGTGTGTGTGATAGCGAGAGAGAGAGAGCCACTCTGTTCGTACTTATGGAGACAAAAGACATTTTTACTGGATTATTTGCTCAATTGAACAACTCAGAGCAGAAGTTAAGCTGCAGTAATTATCAGTTGTGTAGCTTTATGACAGAAGTCCAACAGAGCAAGTCAAGCAGGTGCACTCTAACTGCACTGAACCATTCAGGTTCAAACAGACAAATTTAGTTAGACGCCAAAGTCTGGCTACTCCATCCACCTAAGTCATGACAGCAGATGGAGAAATCCGTGTGATGCTTCATAAGGAGGAACATTTACACACAGAGTGCTACACTAAAAAGACCAGATGTGAACACAGAATGCATGAGTGTAAGTGTGTGTTTTGCTGCACCTCTGTCCATGCTGTGTCATGTCGATGGCTCTCCGTGCTGGCACAGGTGATCCTCCATCTGTCACACTCAGGACCTCCATCGACTTACGCTCAGGTCTCCGCTTGCCATGTCGGTTCAACATGGGGGAGTCTACTCGCTTTCGTGGAGGATCTACACACACACACGCACACGCACAACACCAGACACACACACACACACACACACACACTTTTCAAATGCAATTCCACAAGAGCAACCCTGGCTCTGTCCACAGTCAATATAGAGCACCGATCTATATACGGAAAGCTTCATTCAGCAGCTCCATTTGATCGCAGATTGATCATTGTTGTGAGTGCTTACTGCAATTAAGCCATTTTGGTGGCCACTTGAGCCTGCTGGGTTTGATTAGGAAGAGTATAATAAGTAGACTAGGAAATTCCAAATGCAAGTGGACTGTGACAGTTCTGCTGTTTTGATTCTGTATTTCAGTATAGTGGATTTAAAGTGAAACACATTGAAGGTTGTAATATAGTACAGAATGGCAACTTCACTGTGAGAACTTTATTGATACAGTATACGAAGCAAAAACCACCAACTCACTTCCCAGATACTATATAAAAACTATGTGCACACCACAAACCCACAAAAGTGCAGACATGTATAAATACATGAATTCTTTGAGCTTTTATTAAACTGACAAAAGCAGAAAGAAAAGATTTCCAGCGTTTACACGGAACACTGCAGATGTATTTTGCAAATATAAACCTATTTTTATGTGTCTACCACAGTCTTACATCCCTTTTCATTTTAAGTGCACTATTTAAATGTTTTGGAACGGAAGATACTAATTGTAGAAGTTTAACTGCTCAACAATCAGTGGTGCCATAGATTTTCAGTAGGGGACACATTCAATAGGAGATGGACAGACTTTTTACAAATGTTCAATATTTTACTAAACAATTATTGACAATATAACATAACAAAATAACATAAATATAGAAAGTACACCCAGTAAAATGCCAAATTAGTCAAATCACAAAATCCTTTTTTAATTTATGGCAGATGCCAAACATATTAACGGGAAAAGAAATCCAATGCCAATAGAATGGAAGACAGCTTTTGGTCACATTCCTACACTGGTGTGAGAATACTCTGAAATCATACCTATATCATTGCGTGGGGGAAGGTTTTGATCTTCATGGCTGGGATACCTTTCCTTACGGTCTAGCAGGAGGAAATAGATCATCTTCTCCTGGTTGTCACTGAGGGGATGGGGAAAGAAAATTGAAGACCAGTGTAAGAGCACCTGCTGTAACTGGAAGGATTTTCACTTCGAGCAGAGACCATGAGTCAGATGTATTTATAAAGTACACCCAGTTCCCTTTTACAGAGAGCAATGCAATACACAGAGACATTAGACTTATCAGTACTCTAGATCAGACTCTCAGACACTGAGAGTTTGTAGTGGGGAGCAGGTTATGTGTGTGTGCCACTACTGTAAGATATAGGAGCCCTCTGCATACATCCCGAACACACTTCTGCCATCCAGCAGAATCTCAACCCTCATATACTCAACTTCCGCATCGATATCAGCACAAAAATGGGAAAGATAGCAAAAAAAGAAAAGCATGAGGTGCCTTAATATGGAAAGAGGATGACTCAAAGGAATGGGCTGAAGAGGAAAATAACAGTAGTTTGAGACTAGGGAAATAACTGAAGCGCCGCCTCAGTGCCCATCATAATGTAAGTGCTGTTTGACAAATGACTTGTCCAAAAGACAAGCTCTGGGTCTCTCTTTCTCTCTCTCTCTCTCTCTGTCTGTCTGTGTGTATGTTTGTGTTTATGTGTATAGACAGGCGCTAAAGAGGAGATAGGGTTTTGTATGGGGCAGTGAAAAGCCAATTCTCTCTATGAGCAGTTTTCCTTTAGTGTTTTTGCCTAATTGTCTACACACACAGTGCTACCAAGCTGAGAGCCTGATTGCCAGCACATGCTCCTCTGAGACATATAATGCCAACTACCACTTCTTCAGCTGCTGCTAACTGGACAGATGACAGCTCGCCACACTTGGAGGAGAAGACTAACTGGGAATTTTGTTACATCAGCTGTAAAACAGAGACATCGGCTCGCATCGTACTGAGTGATGAGGAGGAGGGAGGATCATCACCCAGCCAGAGAGAGTCAGTGCTGCCAATCTGAGGGATGTGGCACTGCTGTTAAACAAACTCACAATCTCCCAACAGTAGGGCCCATGCTTAGTTTATAACTATTACACTTTTACCCATTAAACCGCAAGGGTTCTCCACATTGCTGCTGTCAGACAAAAACATCATATCTTTACAAGAAAAGCATAAAACTGTATAAAAGTTATAATGCTTTTTTACACAATATAAAAAAGGTTTTGCTCTGACAGCATGGATGTGTAAGATATCCGAGTGTGCCTGCTGGCCCATAATTAAACTTGGTGGTGATCAAAAATTTGAGAGCACTAGTGAAAATATTTCAATTTAGAATCATTTTCTAATTGAATACATTTATATCTGTAGAAATTATATTTCAGACAATGAAACAATGTGTGAAAATGTAAATATTTGAAATATTGATGATTTTCAAAATTCACAAAATTTCAAAAGAATGCACACTAGTAAGCACACTCGCCTGTATACACAGTAGCGAAAGGTATGAGGTGAAAATAAATATGAGTCACAAATTTGCTGGCATTTTGATTATTTCTTCTTCACTTTATGGGTCATATGTTTCATTGCTCTAAACTTTTTCCAAATTCGAAAGTGTTCAGATGTGTATTTCCAGGTTTAAATGAAAGTCCCACACTTTCCCACACGTTTTACTGAATCACTCCGGACTAATTCCATTGTTTAAGGGGTTACGATTAGCATTTGGCCACAGCTGCCTGACAGCCAATCAGCTCAGAGCCACTCACTCTTCCGACAGCAGGTCCTTCATCAGCTTGTTCTTGTCCCGGAAGCAGCCGAGAGAGTGCATACTCTCCAGCACGTCTGGGTCAATGTCGTCAGCTGAAGGCAGGCTCCTGATCGCCACTTTCCTGGGCACAGGCTGCTCGGGTTCTGGCTCATTCTTCCCCCCACTGAAAAACAAGGATACAAATCTAAATACAACTGCAGCAAGTGCTAGTGGACCACTAATACAGTATATTCCACAGGAACACCCACAACACAAAAGTTCAGAGTGGATTTCCACAGTTCCTCCCTCATGCAGTTGATTAATCAAGACATCTTCACTGTATGAAGTTTGCTTTGTTTGCTTTGAAGCTACGAAATATGATGTGTGACAGTCAAATACACAAACTAATAGTATTCATGCAACACTGTTAACTGTGGTTTAACAATGGTTTATATTGGTTCTCAGCTTAGAATGCTTCATGGGGATGTTCTTAAAATAAGGATTAAAATGGTTCTTCACACTATCCAGTTACAAAAACAATTTTAGCATGATGTGAGACAAGTGAAAGCAAAAGGGAAAGTGACTATATGTCATTGTAAACATTCCCCATCACACAAAATGCAATGGAATGTGACCTCTGCACTTCGCTGATCACACGTTCACATGTGGGCAGCTTTCAGCAGCACCCAGTAAGCAGGGTAGTTGGGGACGGTACATTCCTCAATGATGAGTGGTGCCTTGGCCCAGGACTTCACAAGCACAAGGCCTCCATGATTTAGGCCTATCTGAGTTCGCATGTAGCTCCAGTGCAAAAGTAAATAAACACTAAACACTACACTTGAAATAAAGGGGGAAACTGTAGAAAATTGACCAATTTATCACTGAAAATCTCAGATGAAAAAGACCTGAAACAGAGCTAAGCAACTATAGACATACAATGACAATTTAATCATTATTATATGTAACTGCATAATTACATACATTAAAAACTCCACAGGCAGCGCCACAGAAAAGATATAATTAAAGCTTGACAAATCTCCTGCAAAGATAGTGTATTTTTGAGCATTTCTGTTAATACAAGACGGTAACAAGGAAGAAAAGGCTGGTTTCATTTTTTTTTTGTTTCTTTTTAATAGTTGTATTTTAAATGCCACAGGAAAGACCAGGGCACAAGCTAATGCAGTGTCAAATGTAACATGGATATTTTATGTGGTTGAGTAAGTAACGTTGTAGACCACAGGGTTCCAGGTGGGTTCCCACTCTTAGCCTTGGATCCTCCCAAGGTTTGTTCCTTCAGCTTAGGGAGTTATCCTCACCCTGGCCTGTTCATTAGGGGCTCAGACCCAGATTCCGTCACTGCTTTGTGACAATGAAGGCGCTATAGAAATATAACTGACAAAGTAGTTTAATCATGTGCTTTAATCATGTTCTCAAATTTTGAGACATATGACAGTAATTGCTGTTTTTTCATATTGTAAAAGTAATTTTAAATAAAATAGTTGTATTATGTTACAAAATTATTGAAATATTTTATACTTAGTTTGAAAAGCTTGTGAGTGTCTCCCAAAACAGAATGAAACTGAATAAATGTTGATTTGGCTACAGCTACTATCAATGCTGCCTATGACAGAGCTTGTCTACTTTTTTTTGCTCCTAAACAGTAGCTGCTAAAAACAAATGTTTTAGTAGAGATGTGTATGTTACCTGAGGAAATATAAATCAAAAGATATAGCTATAGGCAGCTGTTTCAGACAAAACCAGGGCTGGTGTTCCCAAAGCTGTAGTAAGGGGAGCTGATCTTAGATCAGATTTCTCAATATTTATGAAGCTGACTCCAGCTCAGCACTTCTACTGTTGAGCGATGTGTGTAAAAACATGTCTTAAATAACTGCCCATGGCATTCAGCTACACTGGGAAGTTCTGTTAAGTTTTGTAAGCCACAGCAAGCCATCATGTATTCTAAAGTACTTCAACAGATCTGCAGAAAAGAAGCTAAATCTGGACTCGGTGTCTTGGTTGACTGACTACATTTGGGTTAAGTTTGTGTAATATTCATCATGATCTATTTCTTCTGAATTATGCAGCAAAAATAAAGTATTCAGCCATGCTCCATTCCCTATAGCAATAGGATTCCAATCTATTTAGCATCTAAAAAGCACATGTGATAAAAAAAAATCTATCAGGCTCCAACCCAGAAGCAAGCTGGATTAAATGAGCAGGTGTAAACAACAAGTGTTTTAATCTGTGGGAACCATGGCAATGTGATGTAGCAGCTCAAAGCATAAGTATTCTGCTTAAAAGTGCAGGTGATTGGGGGTGTCCATGGAGAGTCAGAACGAATGACCTTGGAAAGGCTATGTGACAAGTAGTGTCTGTCTCTCTCTCTCTCTCTCTCTCTCTCTCTGTAGATTCTTGTCCTTGCTGTTGACATGTAGAGACTGTGCCATTCATCTTTTTAATACACACACATGCACGCACAGCATTTCTGTCTGTTTCCCCAATCCCCCTCACACAGTTGCATTAGCAAGAGATTCCTACCTACCTGCCCCACTGCTGCATGCGCACACACACACACACACACACACACACACACACACACACACACACACACACACACACACACACACAC
>JBBIGC010000125.1:4960512-4974844 GCA_037576955.1 Lepidarchus adonis | reverse complement strand
TATATATATACCTGTAAAAATTAAAAACATTTTGACCTCTTGATCTGCTCCTGGCCATCAAAACAACTTTCAACTTATCCACAAAATGAAACTTCATAATTGCCCTATGCTCTGCCCACAGCTACACTCTCAGAGCAGTTATCAATGTGGAATCTCATTCAGCCTGATGACGTAGGGGTTTAGATTTACAATATAATGTTGAGTCTCAGGTTTAGACTGTGCTGTCTGTGTTGCTGTGGAATAAATGTAGGCAGGTTGAAATGGCAACAAATTTGCTAACATCACCATCCTAAATCCAGCTCAAACAAAAAGTCCTTCCTGATCCATCACAGCCTTCCACAGGCCTGCAAAATAAACACCATTTGAAATAAGCAACACACTGGAAGTGTCAATTTTCTTAGACTGAAAGGGATTTTTACCGTTAAGTTTTAATGCCTGTCTATGATAGCAACATTTGCCTTGAAAGAACACATGTGGGTGGAGAACACACAGGTCAGTAAGCTGGTTAGTTGTATCAGTGGTGTTGTAGCAGGGAATACTTGAAACTGTCAGGCCCCAGGAGCAGAAGTCACACTCCATTTCTGCACCTCTGCTGCACCCAAACGGCTCCTCCATGTTCTAAGTGGTCTTTTATACCTGCTGCGCACCTCGAGCAGTGCACAGTGAGTGTCACGAAAATGACAACAAAATGGTTGCCATGCTCAAAAGCTTCCAGTTTATTTTTTTATGCTTGCACCATCTATATGTCATAAGAAACATGTAAAAAAAAAGCCCCTGTTTTCCTTCATGACTGGTTATTTCCTGGGGAAGCTACAGAGATTTTTATGTATAGAGCAGGAGACAACATGCATCATAAATAGGATATGTAATATCCAACTCATTAAAAAGCAAACATATTAATATGTTCAATCAAAAATGAGCTGACTACTAAGGCAAGGGAAGTTTATTTACACAGCACATTACCATATACAGTGGTCATTCAATGTGCTTTACAAACATAAATAAAGCATAATTTATAGAAAGTAAGTATAGTAAAGCATTAAATTTATAAATGAATAGAATAAATAGAATTATAATTAAAGTTGCAGAAGTAAAAGATGTAAAACAAACTAAAAGAATTCTACTAAATGTATCTACATGGTCAAGCCCACATTCATTTTCCATATGTATAATTTTTGTTGATATCCAGTGGTTTGTGCTAGGCTTTGCATCTGAAGTCCTTGCAGCCCATTCGCTTCCACTCCTGCTTGTTTCCTCAATTAGTATTTTCTCTTTTGTGCTAGCTTTCTCAATAAGTCTTTTCTTAGTACAACACACATATGTTAGCATTTTTTCCCCATTATGTATTGAATAGTGTAAATTACGTATTTATATATATAAAACAAATGACAATGTTCAATTTATTGGATGATGACATCATGAAGGAAAACCTTGGTCCGGGCACCTTTGAGCCTCGAAAGGTGAAGATTACTTCACCCCCAGAAAGTACAGTTTCCCTATGTGGCTTGATTCTCTGAGCGATCTTCTAATATTATAATAGTCTATGGGAAATGTTTCCAGCTCTTTGCAGAGAAACACACACAAAAGAGAAAGCAAAGGCTAATCAGATGGACATATATGTGAACCACCCACTCTCCCTGACCTGGCTATTAACAAACAGCAAGACTGAAATCTTTTTAATCCAGATAAATGTAAGATACATTTACTCAAATAACTAAACAAATAAATTATTGAAGGTGGCACCCACCTCATCCAAGCATCTTTACGGACTTAATTCTCTGACATGAAGCTGCCACAAAGCCACGGAAAAGCACAGTTTCATTCTGCTGTAAGATAAAAGGAAGTAATTGCAGCTATGTGCCATTTGAACTGCCAGATTGGTAACATTTATAATAGTTGCTTAGAAAAAAACAGAATACTCTGCCACAGTAATATTGCCTAATCTCAGTAATCCCTCTGCCTGCCCATGCTGCTATCTCTGACAGCAGGTTTATCATTCTGCTGGTCAATAATCAAGCCTCAAGAAGGCTTCACCTAAATGCCTCCATCCTATGCTGCTAATCATTAAAGCACCAGCAGGAACCAAATGTATGCATAAAGAACATGCTACTTTGCCCACACAGTGTGTATCTTTCTGATCTTATCATGTGCCACATTAGACACTAGGGGTCTGGAACCACAGCACGTTTTTCTCTGTATGACAGGAGATATTAAAATGTAGTTAGTGGCCCGGTGGTCAATAACCTGTAATGTGATCCATATATAGTGAAAGTGACTAATTGTCATTGTGAACACAAAGTGCATTACAACAAAATATGATCTCTGCATTCAACCCATCACAGGTGTACACGTGGAGCAGCGCCCAGCTCAAGGGTCCATCAGTAGCATCTGAGTCAGAACTAGGCCTAATATACAGTACAGTAGCATATCACAGTACAGAAGAACATGTGATGTGGTTTTCAGATTCAGGCTGGGTAACAAATATGTATAATCTTGTCAAATACTTACAGAAATTACTAAACTAAACAGGAAATCATATTGTATGATTGTATGGTGCAGAAAATAAGTATTTGGTCAAAAACAAAATATCGCCTCAATACTTTGTAATGTGAGCTTGGTGGCTCAAACGTTTCCTGTAGGGCTTCACCAGGTTTCACACACCATAGCTGGTATTTTGGCCAGTTCTTCTATGCCGATTGTCTCAGGAGCTGTGATGTTTTGGGGCTGTCGCTGGGCAACACAGACTTTTAACTCCCTCTACAGATTCTCTATTGGATTGAGGTCCGGAGACTGGCTAGACCACTCCAGAACCTTGAAATGCTTTTTACGTAGCCACTCCTTTATTGCCCAGGTGGTATGTTTGGGATCATTGTCATGCTGGAAGATCCAGACACATTTCATCTTCAGTGCTCTCACTGATGGAAGGAGGTTTTTGCCCATGATACATGGCCCCATTCATACTTTCCTTACAGATCAGTCGTTCTGTCCCCTTTGCAGAAAAGCAGCCCCAAAGAATAATGTTTCCACCCCCATGCTTCGCAGTGGGTGTGGTGTTCTTTTGATTCAACTCAGCATTCTTCTCCCTCCAAACACGGCGAAGGGCGTTTATACCAAAAAGTTACATTTTGGTCTCATCTGACCAGATGACATCCAGATGGTCTCTGGTAAACTTTAGATGAGCCTGGACACGTGCTGGCTTATGCAGGGGGATCTTTTGAGCCCTGCAGGATTTTAATCCATAATGACATAGTGTGTTACTAATAGAAACCTTTGTTTCTGTGGTCCCAGCTGCCTTCAGGTCATTGACCAGTTTCCCAAATGTAGTTCTGGGCTGTTTCCTCAGCATTCTTAAGATCATTTGTACAACATGAGGTGAGATCTTGCATGGAGCCCCAGGTTGAGAGAGATTGCCAGTGATCTTGTATTTATTATATTTTCTAATAATTGCAGTCGAAAAAAAAACAGTCAATCTCTTCTCACCAAGCCGCTTGCATATTGTAGTTTGGTTCATTCCAGTCTTGTGCAGGTGTACAATCTTGTCCCTGGTGTCGTTAGACAACTCTCTGGTCTTGGCCATAGTGGAGGTTGGAGTCTGACTGTTTGAAATTGTGGACAGGTGTCTTTTATACAGATAATGAGTTCAAACAGGTGCCATTAATACAGGTAATGATTGGAGGATTGAAGAGTTTCTTAAAGCAGTAGTAACAGGTCTGTGACGGACAGAATTCTTGCTTCTTTGTAGGTGCTAAATACTTATTTTTTGCACCATTATACAAATAAATTATTTAAAAATCATGTGATTTCCTGGAATTTTCTCTCACAGTGAACCTGTGAGTGAACACATATGATGTGTATTGATGAATATGATGAATATTACAGACCTCTCTCACCTTTTTAAATGGGACAACTTGCAGAATCAGTGGCTGACAAATACCTTTTTGCTCCACTGTAACCCCAGAGTTAAAAAAAATATATAGTTGCTAGTTGAAACTGGGCAAAATCATTTATTTCACTGCCACCACTGGGAAACAGTCATTTGATGCCGAAAGATGATGGCTGCCATAGACGAGCATGCTTAAAAACCATCTAACATTGACTTCTAGAAATGCATGATAGTGTCATAAAGTAGTTATTTGTATTAGCATCGCTTGCATTGGCTATAGCTGCAAATTGCCCCTACACACAATGAATATTTATAGTGTTGCTTGTTAATATGTTCAGGGTCTGTTTACCATCATCATCATACCTCTCTGACCTTCACTTCTGCCTCGTAATGAACATCATGAGCAACAAGAGTCAGAAGGAGCTAAAGTAAAGTGTTCATGCTAGCATTAAAGATAAAGCCTTGCTCCCCTCCCTATCTCTCTTCTCCTCTGCATTTTCCCTCATTTTCCTCTTCAACTCTTAAGGGTCCATTGACCCAATTACAGTTCAAACAAGCCTTCCAAAATACTCCATTATTTTAATGCTGAGAGACAACAGCTAGTACATAAGATCGTGCCTGGCCTGGCTAATAGTGTACTGCTCTTGTTTCACTGCAGTCTAATTACCGTAGTATTTTTCATCTTCTTGTTCACTCTTTTTCCAGCTTAAGGGTGTTTTAATGTTCTAACTATCTTTCCTAGTTAAATGAAGATGTTAGATAAAGAAAAAATGGAATTTTGTTTTCTATTCATGATCACCATTGAAAGAAGAGACATGCACATGACAAACAAGCACATAACAGCTCTAATACAACTTTTTGGAAGAGAGAAAGAAAAGTGCCAATTTCCTGGACTAACAAACACCCAGACACTTAACTGTTCATGAGCAAGCACTAGAAAAGTACCTTCTCACTGTGTGACAAAAGCACTTAATGCTACACCAACTGCATATTTAAAATGACCATGACTATGACATTTTTGCAGATAATTTTTTACTCATTAAAAAAAAAAGGAAATCCACAACAACTGCCATGAAATCTTCCCAACTGAATGAGAATGCAAAACCAGAAAATACACTTAAACAAGCATGCTAGGCCAGTAAGGTGCTGTAATGCCACAATATGTTTGACATACACCTCAAGAAGAATACTGCAAGGTTTTTTTTGCAAAAAAATACAAAGCGTGTCATAAATCTTAGGAAGGAATTGTCTAACAAAGTGAAAGCACTACAGCGGTCACAGTTTCCTAAACCATCATCAGACCTTCAATAAATCTCATATTTTAAACATGTACATTCTAATTTCTGCCAGAAAATACTTTACACTGCTGTCTGAAACATCCACTCAGTAGTGCTCTGTCAGAGAAGCCATTTATTTGACTATATTACCAATTTAAAGCATGTATTTATCTTCATTTTTCTCAAATCTTTAGTTGGACTTTGGTTAATGATTAATTTGGATCATCAAATGAGAAATCTTTAGAATCACTGAGATATTTATAATATTTGCAATCAACAGCCTAGATTAAAAAAATTAGCACAGTCTGATGGCAACACATCATAATGTAATGAAGTAGTAAAGCTTATCTAGGTTAGAAACATGTTATCAACCCCCACACTGACAGGCAAACAAAAACAACCAAATAGGCAGCTGTATTCAGAAGTTCTGGATGCTCATTAAATGAAATCTGCAACAACTACAGAGAAATTACTGGCATGATGTCAGTGTTTTCAGAAAGCTGTGTTTTACCTGTAAACATTAAGGCACTGAGAAAAGAAGTTTTCAAAAATCTCTCTGGAGAGCACTTTCAAAACCTACCACTGTCAAAGATGAAAAAAAAAAACACCACTTCAGGTGGAAATGAGACTGAAAATCATAAAGAAAATGTATTTTTTCAAGAAATATAAAGATGCACATGGACAAGGCAGAGCAACAGTATGGAGTCACATGTTACTGATAGTTCATTTGATGTACTACATACTTATACTGATGTTCAGTACTGGTGGCAAGTCAGTATGATATCAGATCAGAGTATCATTACAGTATTTCCCCAACGATAGGCCACGTCCTACACATCTATTTTACAAAACTTTAAAATGTAGTGTTTCCTGCAGCAACCAACAGTTCGAAAGTCAACCCAAAGCAAAGATACCTTTCTTCAAATCCTTCAAAATCAGATCCATAAATGTTGTCGCTGTCGTAGAACAACTCAATTTGTGCTGCTTTGCTGTCGCTAATGTCAGATGTGTTCGTCACCGGTATCGGTCTTGGAAATTGTAGACATTGCTTTGTGAAAGCAACGACCTGAAGATTAAAATCTGCATAATATCTGTAGGTTTCAAATTGTATACATTTAATTGTCCTCGTTCAACTACAGTATAATGTCACTACTGGTATTGAGCTGCAAAGCAATGCTTCTACTTCAGATCTGTAAATTCAGTAATGCTGTGGCTAATAACATAGGACAATTTATCTTATAGTTTTAAAACATAAATGAGTATTTTCTGTGGCTTATAAATTGGGGCGGCCTTTGATGTGGGGCAGCCTATCGTTGTGGAAATACAGTATTAATTTAAAGAGCCCATAACCTACATTACTCTTGCAAGCTAATTTCTCTGCACTTCAGTTGTGACGTGTAAGATAAAAACAATGGTGGTGCAGTGGCTAGAGCTGTCACCTTACAGTAAGAAGTTAGTAGTCAGCTGGAATCAGTTCCAGCTTTAGATTTGTATTATGAATAATGACTATATAAATGATTGCTGGTGTAGACTGAGTAAAGGATACATGTAAATGTGGCTGTTGCTGCCATAACAAAACTGGCGTGAATTGTATGATTTGCATCAGTACATGCTTTCTCAAATATTTCCTCAATCAATGTTGCTGTGCCAAACTGTACCCATTCCATTTAAGCAGTGTTTCCATCCTTGGTTCTGGAGAACCCTTCCCTTTCACATTTTAGCATTTTCCTCTAATCTGACAACCACTTCAACCCAATAGAGACTTGTTCATTAGCTGATTAGTGAAGAGGTTTTACTGGGAGCGGGACAAACCAGGGTTAGGACACCTTGTACTGAAGTATTGGTAGAGTACAGGTGCTTTTAATGCACAATGAACTCAGGACTGTATTTACCATAATAATACATTATAAGGTAAGTGAACCTCAATTTCCTGAGCCAAAAATGGGAAAGAATGCAAAATGGTTGCTTTTTTAACTGGCCGTATTGTGAGTGCAGCTGAGAGAACGGGTTAATGCACAGAGTTTCATGGCTCATTCATCAGTGCAGCGGGTAGGAGTAGAGTGAGTCAGAGGCAGCTTCTGAAGCCCTGTTCCAGCCTGCTGCAATCTGCTCTCTGATGCCTACTTGCTGCGAGTCGTTCCATGTGACGAACGGTCTTTATCTCGCCCCCACATGTGCCTTAGGACTCCAATCACTGGCAGGCCACGTGAGACGAGCGGGTCTTTTTGGTGCTATAATTACTACATAAGTAGGGGGCGCGGCGGCACATGCTCATATAGTAGCTCATTGATCATTTCCTGTGAGCTGAATGGTCGCTGGTGGGCGGGAATTAAGGAGGAGGGCAGAGCGCGGCAGAGCCTGTGTCACTGCCGTTCTCAGTGAGCGAATGAAATAGTTCTCACCTCCATACCGCCCCTCCAATCGATATCAGCATCTCTCTATTACTGAAGGCACAATGTCCACCTCTCTGCGCACACCACCTCACCAGCTCACTGGCTGCACAGCATTTCTCCAATTCTTCCACTTCATCTACTACTCAATGACCAAGCAAATGAGGTAAAGCAACTTGGGTTGAACTCTGTTTCTACTTACGCACTTCATCACACATTCCTCCAGACAGATGCACCTCTATGCAAGTTCTAACACTCTGCAGGGATACTTTGCTCAAAGTTGCCTGAGCAAACAAATTGCATGGTTTTCCATCTGTTAAGCTGTTCTAGTTATGCAACACAGTATGTAACACTGACATATGTAAATCACATTGAATGTCCTTCCTCCTGCCATCTGAAAGAAGGTTTAGAAGAATTCACTCCTTACCTAGTAGACTGTGGAACACCTTCATCCATTAAGCAATAAGACTCAGAGACTTACTGTTCTCACACACACATAGCACCTCTGCATGTAGCCCATCGCACATGTGGAGCAGTGGTTACCTCAGTGGTATATGAGGTGGGACATTGCAATTCAGTTGTCAATAGATTCTGTAATGGGGTCTTAGAGAAACGTTGCTTCATGGTACTCGAATATGGTTGAAATACCAACAAAAGCCCACTTGACATGAAAGAATAATAATAAAAAAACCACAATATTCCATGTACTTCATATTTAAGCTTTCAACATCATTAGTTCAGGATTAGGCTTAAAATTAGGTTTTGGCTTAAGTTTAAGGTTAGAATTTGGCTTTTGTTTTGTCTCATACTTAATATAAGAATCTATTCATCTTTGGATTGGAATACCCCAGCTCAGCCAGGTACCACTGAGGTACCCTTGAGTACCACACTGCTCTCTGGGTGCTGTTGAAAGCTGCCCACTGCTCCACGTTTCCATATGTGATGGGCTACAGACTGAGGTCCCATTTAGTCACTTTTGAGTGTGTTCACAATGACAAACAGTCACTGAGAAGGTGAGAAGCATCCTTAAGAGAACTCACAAAGCAAAGCGTTACCCACCAAACACGCCTTGGCTGAATGACTACATGTGGCGTGAGTGGGGAAAAGCATAATTAGATTTTTCTTTAATTAATTTTCTTTTCTCTAATTCACATTCCTTTAATGTGCTATAAAGAGCAATATTCTTCCCGAACTTTCATTCCCTACATCAGCGCAGGAGACTAGTAAAAATAAACATAAGGCATAAAGAGAGATAGGAAAGCCTCACTGTGCCTCAAGGTTCGATGTCATGCACACAGTCCTACTCTCCACTATCTGTCTTTAGCAGAGGGAGGCAGGAGGAGGTGATAGTTGGTTGGGAGACAGACAGCAAGTCTTCAGCTGTTAAACTGTCTATGCAATGAACATGCAGCCTGTATAAACTCGTCTGTCATTCTGTCCGTCCGTCACGGTAACGCCACTAAACCTTTCGTCACAATAGTAGAAGAAAACCATCAGCCCCCACGTTTGCCTGCTGCTGTTCAGGGGCACTGCGGGGGAGCTGAACCACATGTGATATGTGTCTAAAAGAGTGAGAGAAAGAGGGAGTGGGGTTGGGGAGAGAGAGAGAGACACGGAGAGGCAGACAGACGGACAGAAAGAGGACAGAACAAATACACTGCATAGCACTGTATCTCTTCTGAATGTCCTGTCTTCTGCTGGCTCTGAGTGGGATCAGAAGGGACGAATCCCACGCACACATTCACACAGTCACCCGAGAACAAAGGCTGCAGCCGGAGAAAGTATGACAACCATGAGGTTTTTCATGCCTTCCTGCATCCCTCTATCCGAGTTTGTCTGGGGGAGGTGAGGCAGAGCCTAATGCAGTAAAGTCCACTAATGATCAGCACTGTCCTGCAGGGTCCCTGACCACACCATCATCCAAGAAGCTGAACATTCGAGGTAAAGCACAAGTGTCCCCCAATATGCATCAATAAAGGCCAGCTACCTCTTCTCCCCTGCCTTTAAAATCATGTAAAAATGATCCAAAACCACTCAGCAGCAATATATGCTTAATTATAAAAAATAAATGCAGTTTTATTTTTGCCAACGAATACTTTCAGGCTTGCACAAATGATCTTGACAGATGAAGAGAAACAAAGAAACTCAAAAACATTCTTCACTCCCTCAAATCTGCCATATATATGGCTTTCTCCTGACCACACTACAGTCAATCAAAATCTGCTTTAAATGTTTAAAATGTTTTTTTCCCTTACTGGAAACCTATAACCCATTAACCCCTGATGTTCTTTTTCATTTTCTGCTAGTTCCCAAGCATAGTTTTGCTTCAAAATGATTGGGTTTACTATTTTAAGGCAAATAAATAAGTATGCAAGCACAGGGGAAAAAGTGGCAAAGGCTTGGCAGGGTGCCGGCTAGAGAAGCTAGAAGGCTCTCAGGCCAAGCAACAGAGTGACGGATGAAGAAAAAGTCTAACACATTCTGGCTGATGAGGAAGAAAACTAACCTTTTCTCTCCAGACGTGGCAGCAAAAAGCTTAGAGCGAAAGACGTGAGCATACAGAGCGTGGGCTGAAAGGAGCGAGGGAGAACACCTTGTCTTGGCTCACTTCATGATAAAAAAAAAGCTTTATCTAGAAATCTTGATAGCATTGTAATTGAAAGCCCCTTGGGTATGAATACATTTGCAAGGACAACAGATGGGGTGCATTCATGCTAGCTTTCCAATAGCTTGTGTACTATTATCTGTAGAGACGGGGAGACCCACACTATTTCTTTAAAAAAAGAATAATTTAATAAGAAGATGCACCACAAATATAATATTACATGATTAAGGTTAAAGGGCTTATTTCACAGAAAACATTATTTTCAAATTATTCATTGTTTTTGTGAGGTTGTACTTTTCTGCTTATTCCACCCACAATAGTTTAAAATTAAAAGAAAAGTGACTATTTGTCATTGTGAACACACCCCATCCCACAAAGTTGTGATCATTAACCTTTAACTCATGAAGCAGTGGGCAGCTTTCAACATCACCCAGTGCAGTAGGATGGTACTTTGCCTCAGTGGTACTTGGTCTGGGACTTAAACCTGCAGCCTTCAGATCCCAAGTGCAAGGTCCTAACCACTAGGCTATCACTGCCCACAGTTCATTCAGAATGAAGTTATAAGAAGTGTTTTAACTTGGGTTGCCTTCTGAATAAGGCACAATACAGGACAGACGATTGGAACAGAGGTTATTTACAGTGTAAAAGTGACAAAACCAGCCTATGTTCAGCGTCTCTACAGACTGTAACGTTGTGAGACATCCTTTACTCACCTAAAACAGAGGTCATAGCCACTAGAAGACATATGGAAATTATCAGTATTCTGAAGATGTGAGGAGGCCCAGGTCTTGTCAGGTGTTTGGGGTTATGTCATGTATGATGTTAGAAATTTCACCACATGCGCAAAAAAAACCCACACATGCGTGATAGCCTCAGCGAGCTCTGCTTGCATGAAGACTATGTTCACGTATAAGTTTTATTCCCCCCAATTTAGGGCGGGAACCAAAGGAGGCATTGGCACGCTTATGATTGGCCACTTTCACCTTGATCACACCTCCATGAACTTCACTGGCCTACGATTGACAACTTCATTTACTGGAAAAAGTTCAATACACAAAGTGTTCATGAGGTGAGTGGATGCTAATTTGAACTAATACCATCAAGTTGTTGTCTGAATGATTTGGTTTTGTTAAATAGAGATTTTTTTCAGTTGCAGTAGCTAGCTGTGGAAAACAGCTGATGCTAAGATGTGTTCAGCTCAAGTTGCTTGTTCTGGTGTAAATATAGTACAAAACTGAGATGCAATCTGTGATATGTCTCCATCAGTTAACAAACATTTAGATAAGGGAAGCTGTCAATCGAGGCCCAGTGAAGTCCACGGAGGTGTGATTGAGGTGAAAGTGGAGAGAGCTAATGCCTTGGGTCCTTCCACAAATTGTCAAATCCATGTGAGCAGAAAAACTCCACAAGAGAAGAAAAACTCTTCCCTCTGGCAGAAAAACTCTTCCCTCTGGCAGAAAAACTCTTCAACCGAGCAGAAATAGTCTTCACATGAGCACAAATAGTCTTCACATGAGCACAAATAGTCTTCACAGGAGCAGAGTTCACTGAAGCTAGTGCATGTGCAGCCGTTTTTGTGTACACGTGCTGAAATTATGCTTGTCAGCAGTTTTTTTAGGGTGTATGATTTTGACGCAAATCTAATGTCATAGATGTGTCTTGTTTGTCTCTGCCCTTCACTGGGTGTATTGTGTGTATATAAAGTATTTATGCTCTTGTGTCAGTAGAGTGTGACGGTTCTTGTCTCAATATTTTTTTTTACATTTTGATTCTGTTTTCATAATTAAATGTTCTGGTATTCAATCCTCACACCTACTTACTGATTAAAATCTATATTTACCGATATATTCTATACCTCAAACTACAGACAACATGGAGCATTACTTAACCCCTCCAAATTGAAAGAGACACTATTGCCCATTCACATACTCATTCACATACTCATTCACATACTCATTCACATACTCATTCACATACTCATTCACATACTCATTCACATACTCATTTTGAATCATTTTAAGAGGCCACAACCACTGGGTCTTATAAGAAGCCAAACCAGATGTTGCGTCTCATGGTAATACGTCCCTATGGAGAACCCCACCTCTGAGCATGTGACATGATGGTGTCAGAAGAAGAAATCACACATGTTTACTTGGGATGCAACTACACACATACTTATCCCAAATGGTCACCATATGGATGTTATATTTCAATACACACATGCGTATTTGCAGACATTCTGACATCCATTTCACAACAATGAATCCTTGTAAGTATCTTAAGCTTATCTTAATCATTATCAAGTTAGCAACATGCTATGCTAAGCTTAACCTAACCTGATCGACATCAGATTTAAAAACTTTTTAAGTTTCTTATTTTTAATATGAAGTTACCAAAGTTGGGGGATAGCAAAGTTCTACCTTGCTGTACCTGCTGTGCATTTCTACTAGAAAGGGTGTTTCTTCTCTGTCCTTTCTTTGGAAAGGATTCCTTTTTTAAATCAAATACAAAACTTTTAAAATTACATTTATAAGGGAAACATTTCAGTAATGACTGTGACCTACTGCCTTTCGTTTTTTTATTAGCCCAGCTTAAAAATGATAATATGACCCCTGCTAGAATACGTGGTCTAATGGTGCATTAGGAGATTTTGTAGCTTTTTTCCAGTTACATCATACCTGCACTGAACTGGGATATGTGAAGCAATCAGTTGCACCTGTATACCACTACACTTCTTATGTGATAGGGTTTATATTCAATGTAGAAAATCAACCATCTTAGATCTGTCCCCTGAATTCCAAAGCAATTCCTCAGCGTGTTTGATGGTGTTCATGGTGACTGAACTTACCATATGGAGTGACTGTGGCAGAAATCCAGAGCAGAGATGATCTGCCTGAAGAACTTGCGCGCCTCTTTAGGTGTTAATCTCCCTTTTTTCACCAGGTAGTCAAACAATTCTCCCCCAGACACATGCTCTAAAACCAAATACCTGCAAGAGATGGAGCAAGAGAGAGAGAGAGAGAGAGAGAGAAGGAGAGAGAAAGAGAGAGCGAGAGAGAGAAAAGAGGGAGAGAGACAGAGAGAGATGAGAGAGAGAGAGAGACATATAGAGAGAGTGAGAGGGAGAGAGAGAGATCATTTAGAGAATGACATTAAAAGCATTAAAGAAGTCTCAGTCAAAGAGTTTTTCTTTTTCCTAGAGGATTTTTTTCAGTCCGACCTGATGAAGATTCAAAGAGAATAGACAATTCTGTCTCAGAACATGGAAGATATTGACTTAAGCAAGCAGCCGGGGAGCGGAGATGTTCCCTGTAGTCTGCAGCACTGGTGCTGCTGTGCCCTTGGATGAACTGGAGAAACAAATTGACAAGAAGACATGTGCTCATGCGCTTCTGTGGGGACACAAGAGTTCCATGTCTTTCAGAAGATACTCTGTGATACAACGGTGACCTCCCAGTGAGACTCCTGACTACAAGATAAATGGAAGAAATAAAAACGAACAGTGGAAAGGAAGTGTGATGAAAGAATAAGTGGGTTTATTTCAGTTTATTAGTGCAGCTTGTAGCTTAGTAGGGATAATGTGAAGTTTGACAGTTTTGACAGTTAATCTGTCATTGAAAGTTCTGCAAAGGACAACAGACAGGAAGTGTTCTAGAATACAGAACAATAGAGAGAGAGAGAGAGAGAGAGAGAGAGAGAGAGAGAGTAAGAGAGAGAGTGAAAGAGGGAGAGAGTGAAAGAGGGAGAGAAAAAAGAAGACAGAGAGTGAGACACAGAGAATATGTGAGAGGAAAAAAGAGAAATAAATAGAACAAGGGAGAAATGAGATAATGAGACAAGAAATGTGAAAAAGGTGTGTGCAAGCATTTGTGTAAGGTAAAGAGAGGTAAAGAGAGAAAGAAAGTGAGAGAGACAGACAAAGAGAGAGAAAGCAAGAGACATCGAGAGAGAAAGAGTGAGAAAGTGCGAGAGAGACAGAGAGCACTAGTGATTGAGTGTGTGTGAGATGGAGGGTGTTTGGGGGTCTGGCTGAGTGTGGCCCTCTCCTGTAGGCTGTGAAGATGGCAGAGAGAGAGTGTGTGTGTGTGTGTGTGTGTGTGTGTGTGTGTGTGTGTGTGTGTGTGTTTGTCTGTGCGTGTGTGTGTGTGTGTGTGTGTGTGTGTATCTATCTGTATGT
>JBBIGC010000125.1:4938215-4952376 GCA_037576955.1 Lepidarchus adonis | reverse complement strand
AGAGAGAGAGAGAGAGAGAGAGAGATAGAGAAATATATAGAGAGAGACAGAGAGAGAAAGAGAGAGAAAGCAAGAGGGAGGGAGCATGCGTGAGAGTGTAAGAAAGAGAGAGAGAGAGGGAGAGAAGGAGGGGGAGACATGAGAACTTAACAATCAAACCAATCACAGCACACTCTTTAAAAAGTCTAGATGTGTTCTGAACAAATTACAGAAATTTCTCAGAGGACAGTTCATTCCACTCCAAACATTGAATTAGATGAGCTCCCGTCACCCTCAAATTATCTACCCCGATGATACATATCTGTACTGAATGTGCAATACACTGGGGACACACAAATGCAATACAGGGCCCTACATTGCCTGTGCCACATTGATGTGACTGCAACCTGCACAAAGGTGCACGTGTAAACATGGCTGGCCAAGACCAAAGTGTACTCACTGCGACCGCATTCGGCTTACGGTTAAATATCATAGCAAGTACGTCTGACATCTCCAGCTGAGCCAGCAGGGAACCCGAAAAATTCTTCAAAGCTCAAGCAGTACGAGTGAGTTTAGAAGTCGTAGTCTAAGCCAGAGATTGTGCCTATTGTACATTTGACGATCATCTTTGATTCACGTCAATGTCTTATGAATATTTCCAGCATGCACACCTGTCATATTTGATCAGTGGAGAACATAGAGAGAGAGATGTTTCCACTACCCTTCTGACCCTGCCTCGCCTGAATGCACCCCAAATTCTCTCACACACAAACACAAAGGTGTACAAAGTCAGCTTGCGGGAAACTGTTACATTGCTCCCCAGTGGAGACTGTCTAGCTTCCTGTCAGGGATAAATGACTTTGAGGGTCCAGCTGAACACACATTGGCATGGGACAGATGGGCATGTCTTGCTAGAAGAGTGTAAGGAAAGTAACTGGGCCAGAAGAAAGAATGGTGATAGAGAACTTACCCTAACTTAAGGTGAAGAGTGTTTTCGGGCATGGTCCATTCTTCAAACGATATTCAATTCATCCACAATCATTGTTTAACCCCAGACATAGAAGCATCTGGATATAACTGGAGTTATCATGACACAGTCCACCCTCAAGCCAAATATCTTGACGCAAGGTCTTTCATTTGCCATTTTTATTTGTCCTGCTAAAGAGAAGGCTGTTGTGGATCATGGACCTGATGGCACAGCAACAAGCACCATCTTGACAAAGGCTCAGTAGAATGGCACAACCCCATGGCTCCCTGAGCTGTGTCCCAGCACTAGACAGCAGTGCCAAGCATGGCCAGGCTGATTGAGCCAATGTCAGTTAACACACGGACATGCCAGGAATGACCAACCCAGGCAGAAAATACAGGGACACCAGTTCATTGTGGCTGTTTGGAGAGGTCAGAGATGCTTTTCTCTTTATAAGTAGAGATTTGAAAGCTGTTCTTTGTTCATTAAGATCACCTGCTGACAACTTGAAAACTGTCAAATCTTGAGAAATGGTGCTTGTCACCATTAGGGTGATCATCAGAAATTGTCAACAAAATGTACATGTCTGATGGGAAGCATCAAGCTTGGTCAATTGAATGACAAAGAATACAGTTCTGGAAAAAAAAAAACAAGAGACCACTCACTTCAGTTTGATCAGTTTCTCTGGTTTAACTACTGTAGCTCTGTATTTGAGGAACATGAACACTTTCATTTTATTCCATAAACCACTGACAACATTTCCTCAAAATTCCACATAAAAGTACTTCCAGCATTTAATTTTTGAAAAAAGTCAATATAACAAAAATGTGTTTTCAGATCTTAAATAATGCATAGAAATTAAGATTTAAAAAATGTTCAAATACCACAATACTAATGTCTGAACCTTTTAGAATAATTCAGACATTCTGTTTTATCCAATCAGACTGGTCTACCTGCAAGAAGGAAGTGTTGTTTTTATATATTTCCTTTTTAAATCCAGTTTGGTTCAGGTCATCACCTAATCAGTAACTCAGTAAGTGAAATGAAGTTTGCTAGTGTTAGAATTTCATCACTGACAATGGAATGAAATGTCTGCCATACATAGAGATGATGATTTAAGAAGATTATTTTTTTCCAGAATCGAATATGTAACCTTATGTTCCCTGACTACCAGAAGATGAGCCTATAAGAGTAATCTATTACTAAAGAAACTGTAACCAAAGCAAATCCAGCATTGTTAGTTGCTTATCTCCCTCTTTCTTGGGTTAACCATGAAAGTTGCCAACTTATGATAATTTCTTGAATGCACCATGCACCTGCATCCTCTTGCCGTATTGACCCAGTTTCTTAGGATGTCATTGAGTCGTCCCCTGTGCTCCCTTCTCTTCTGAATAGACTGATGTTTATTACTTCCATGCCTCTGTGTGCATGCACCCATCCACTTTACATGCAGCTTCATTAGCACATTATTCCAGCAGGTCTGCTCAGGCCTCAGCTCGTTCTACAGCTGCGTGGGCCTGGGTTTGATCCAGGTTAAGGTTCCGGGACCTTCGGTCTGGCAGAGGTGTGAGCAGCGAGGAAGCTAATCAAGCACGAGGAATCGTTACAATGCAGGAAGCCTAACTCGAAGCCCCGCCTTGTGTTCTATCTGTGTCTCACAGGTCACAGAGTCTGGGTGTCTCATAATTAGCCGTAATGTAACAAAGTGCTGTGTGCTAATGGAGAAGAATACGTAGGCCAGCTCATTCATGAGGAAGAAATGAACCTGAGGAAGTCCCACCACCGCTCCAAGTCAAGGTTGAGCAAGTGCACGAGACTGACACTAATCCAAATTGGTTATTTGACGGGAAGACCAGGGAGATAATTTGCCTTCTACAATCATCTCAGTTATCATCATGCAGTCGTGATCATTAACTTGAAAAAGGTCAGCTCAGGAAACATTCTGTGTAAAATCACTGATTGGTATTGGTCTGAGGTAGGCTTTTCTCTGAGGCTGTTACATGAATTAATGAAAACTTGGATTTTTCTCTCCTAATAAAAGAGTTCTCTAGAGCAGAGGCGCCCAAAGTCAGTTCTGGACGGCCGATGTCCAGCACAGTTAGATTAGCAGGTGAGTTTAAACAGGTGTGTTTGATTAGGGTGATCACTAAACTTTGGGGCCTAGTGGTTAGGACTTTGCCCCTGGAATCAGAAGATTGAGGTTCAAGTTCCAGCCCAGGCACTACTGAGATACCCCTGAGCAAAGTACTGTCCCCAATACACTGCTCCACGTGTGGATGGGATAAATGCAGAGGTCACATTTCGTTGTGGTGCACTTTGTGTGTGATTGTGTTTTTTTTACAATGACAAAGTCACTTTCAGACAAACACACCGGCCCTACAGGACCACAGATGGACACTGCTGCTCTGGAGACCACAGATCAGCGAGGCATCATGTACTAAAACAATATTGAGAAATAATGTATGTTTAAAATTAGCATAATGGAAGCTACCATACTAAGATATCATGTAAAACGGGTACATTTTTATGTCAGTATTTTTATTGTCAGTATAATTTATTATCAGACAATTATAATGTGATTTTAAGGTACAGATGGTATTTTGAAGCAGGACAATAAAATACCACATGTTCATTGTGCTGGGCTAATTAGTCCACGAGCTTCACAAAGGGAGGTTTGGCTTAATTAAGCAAGATGATATTGTGAAACAACAGCTGCTAACCACCATACACCATAAATGGAGACTCAGCCACTCCTGCTTATTACTTATGAGAGAAAATGTGGGTTACATAATGATCTGGACTGCTTTAATACACATAAAGTGTGCTTCCTTCAACACACTTCAAGAAACAGACTACAGGCTTTCTTTAATAGTCATTTTCACAGAGGGGAAACAGATTACAGCTCAACTGCATAACAGTAAGGTAAAGCTCCTGGCTTGGTGCACCATAAAATGAAACCCGATTTTGCTCGTTGGTATGTTTAAGCTCAGTGAATAACATGACTTCATGTAATGTCAGAAACACCATAGTGCTTCTTATGCAGTGTTATCTGTTGATGTCTCCACTGTCAGTTGGAGTTAGATGTCCGTGAGAAGACAGGAAAAGGTCATGTCAGGTTTGAGAAGAGTATAGCCTGGAGAAGGCATGAGTTTCTAAGATAAAGCCATAAGACATGAAGTATTACGCCATCTAGAAACCACTGTCACTGTGCAGATAGCCATGTCAAGTGATGTGCTGCCCCTGCATTCAGCTGAAAATGAAAGGTGACCTCTGGGCCTACAGTGCAGGAAGACAGGAAGTCTGCCCTTCACATGATGAAACAATCAGCAACCCTGTTCTCAAGCTCCAAGGACCATGGGATCACAGGCACTAGGCCACGGCCTTCTATACTTCTCTCTGACCCTTATTCTTCATCTTTTCCCTCTCTGGCCATTTGTTTCTCATCTCATACTCCTTTTCTCTCAGAAGAGCTGCTGAAAGACAAGTGTTTTACTCTATTTATTGCAAAAATGAATAGAATTATTATTATAGAATTATTTAATTATTGTGTGGAACCTTATTTATTGTCATTACAAAACCTCAGATTTCTAAAACCTTGTTCTAGTGCTAAAGCAACATTTGAACAACAAACATGTCTTGTTTGGCTGACTTAACATACACCCTAAAAAAATTGTTTTAAAAAAAAGTTTAAAATTGTATGCATCTGACTTTTCACCAGAAAATTTGAGGTGAAAGTTATTATTTGTCATTGTGAACACAATCAAACACACAGAATGTACCACAATGAAATTTAACGTAGCATTTAAAGCATCACACATGCACATGTAATACAGCAGGCAGCTATCAACAGCACCAGGGGAGCAGTGCAGTAGGGACCCCCTTACATATGCATCTACGTATGTAATGCCCTGGGGCCATTCCTCTGTCAGTCCACCAAGGGGAGACACTCACCCACCTGCGACTCTGTTTACCTCTTTTCAGAGCGTTTTATTATACAGGGGGTCTTCGACTTATGATGGGGTTCTGTTCCTCATTGTGTGTTGAAAGTTGAATTTTGACATAAGTTGAAGCCCCTTACATAAGAGTCTATTGTGTTTTGCCTTGTGGCCATTTCTCTGTTAGTCCACCAGAGGGAGACATTCACCCACCTGAGTGATCTTTTAAATGCTATTTTCACAGGTGTTAAAAATGTTTGCCTAGTACTGTATACATTTATTGTTGTTTAACATTTTAACTCTTATATTTTGTCTGTCTGTCTGTCTGTAGCTGGAGTTACACCACCTCAATCTCCACCTCAACCAGACTCTTCCTTCCTATAGCCATAGTAACTGAGCCAGACGTATAAGCCCCCAGGGCTTGGACACATTCTCTGCTTCTCATTAACACAACATGTGCTGAGTGTGAACCTTCTCTAGCAGTAAGCAGAAGCCTCAGCCGTGTGAACGGACAGCTGCTAACATGAGCAAGTGGCAACAGAGTGAAAGACAGCTGCGCCGGGGGACGAGAGGAGAGAGGGAAGAGTTGCCGAGAAACACTTACCACTGAACCAGAAGCCCCCGGGCAGCCACCGGCTTGTGGAGCAGACTGCTCCGCTGAATCACACTATCAGCCATTCTGAACAGCTCTTCCGTTATGCTGATAACGTAGAGAAAGGTTTCTTATTCTGGGCATGTAAACAGCTGGGCAATCCCTAACAATGGCCTACCTGTCAATCATGCAGAATCCATAAAAGCTGTTCAAATATCTCCTCAGGATATGTTCGTCAGCGTTGAGGGGGCACTTGTCCTTCCCAAGGTTTGCCCACTGTTTTTCTATTTACTCTCGCCACTTTCAACACAAGGCAAAAGGCTGACTCTGGGAATCCATATATCCTTACTACTGGGACAAACACAACACGAGATTAAGTGTTGTCCTGTTTGTCTCAAGGTCATGCAAATACGTGTGAGGCCCCAGAGCTGCAGTGCTTCTCTGCACACTGCTCTACATTCCTACAGTTAACGTTCACTCTCTGTTCTAGGCTTGTTCGCTGTCCCTGTATAGTTGCCCTGCCTCTCTGCTGAATGGCACATGCTAGAAGGCTTCACAACTGTTCTGGGTGTCAGGTCTCCTCCTCGACAGAATAATCAATACATTTCAATGATGGAGAAACTGAACGCCTTCCACTTTCCCTCTGTTCAGGTTAAAGCAGACATATCTCAGGAACACTATTACCGGTTAGCCTACAGCAGCCACAAGTGCACAAAATTGGTTCGGAAATTGGCTGAGACAGGCCTGAGGGTCAACTATGAGAGCCTGAAGAGCGCAAATCGAATCGTTTGAGGGGTGGGCAGGAATGTCTTTCACAAGCTGCAACACTTTGGCCTGCAAGAAAAATTCAAGCCCACAGCACAGCCTTAAGTGAATTCTGCAGGTGAAAATCCACTAGACAACAGCGAAGCCACTCTCCCTGGATGTTAAAGTCACTTTGTTTACTTCAACTTTGTCGTATTTGAATTTGTCACCAAAGCAGATTCTTGCAGAGAAAGCCAGTGGAAGTGTTTAAAAGTGATAAAAAGAAACAGCATCTGCAAGTGTCATCCTTTACTCACTTTCGGATCTTCACATCACATTACTAAATTGAGGAGGGTGAAATATTCAGCTGTGATTATTCAATGAAGCATTTCTTTCTGACATATAAATGACATAAATGAAAAAGCTATAACAATATAGTGCACCCACTAATTAAGGTAGCATGGTACACAATAGAACAGAGAAAGCTATAATCCCGCTTGCTAATACAATTTACTATGGCTAATTAAATGGGTCAAAAACAGTTTCTGAATGCATAACTGACAATTAATCAGATAAAATAGAGTGTGATCAGTTGCCAGGTTCCCTAATTTGTTAAGTTCATTCATAATAAGAGATTATCGTCCATTTAACCAGATCCAGACAACCGTATCTACTTAAGCCTCAAAGGCAAAGCTTCGCTTACAATTCCACAACTGGTTGACATTGTGCTGTTTTACAAGACAAGACTGACTAAAAAACATTGACTCTCCTGAGAGTGAGAGCAATTTACATCTACGTGTACAGGATAAACAGTCTTGTTGGCAACTGGACAACAACAAACAGCTTGTTCCATTTTTAGTTTAAGGAAGAATCTCCTAAGGCAGAGCTGGATCTGATCCAAGACAGAGTGTGGTAACCCCGCCAACCACCCCCCCACACACAAGCACTCTTGACAACACCAGGAGGCTTCGAGTTAATCCCAGCATAGCTCATCTCCTCTTGCGCCAATGCTAAAACCCACATGAGTGGGGCAAATCAATGGCTCAGAAAAGTCCATCGATCAGGTAGTCCATGTTTGAACCAGAAGACTCTAGCCAGCCCAGGCAGATAAAGGTGATGACCATTTCTCTCACTTCAATTCCTGGCCCAACTTCAACTACCCAGTTTCTCCAGAAAACCTCGTCCCTTCCTCCCAAGGACAAAGGCCTGCTTGTGTCAATCAAGCTCTGAGCTCAGACACTGTCTTCTAAAGAGTCTCATCCCAATCATTTGGCTGATGTGTAATGACAAATCAATCACACTGTCACTAAGATCTCTGGATGTGATGGAATTATAGCAGGAGATATAACTCCATGCTAATGGACGTGTCCCAGGATAACCTTGACTGTAATGAAGTGTAATGGTTTAGGAAAGGGGTGCCGTGCGTTTAGAGGTCACTGGGAGATCTCTTGCCCATCCATTAATGCAGAATGAGACACCAGGGACGAGGTCTATCAGTGCCATGTGGTTTCTCTGGCTTTATCTCAGTTACACAGATCTACTACAGGTCAAACCTGGGTGACTTTTATCCATCTGCATGAGCAACTTAGGTACAAGATAACATCAGTACTAAGGACTTCGGTGGTTATACATTTAACATGTCATCATAAACACATCAACAACATGCAGCGCGTTAACTTAAATAACTTTACCATTGTTTGACAAATTAACATCAAATTCCACAATCCACAAGCTTTCCAAAAATATGCCTGAACTCCTAAACCAGATATATCCTACTACTGTAAAGCCATGTGTAGACTGCATTTACAGAACATTGTTTTTTCTTTTGTTCCATCATATCTTGGTAATCAATAGAAAAAATATTCATCAGATCCAATCAGATAACAGGCTACAGTTTAGAGACCATCCCATACCTCTGTGGGTTCATTTTTACAACATGACTGTGATCTCAGATTTAAATAACTAGCAAATTGCAACAAGACTGAAAAGTTCAAAATGTTTAACATCTGACTTTATAAAACTACAGGGCAGAAACACTGAACACTGCAATAAGCAGGTTGAGCAGAACTGGGAAATGTCAGGAGTGTAATGTGGCTCTGTACAGCTGGACATCAGTATGCATCACCACTTAAAGCATAAACTGAAATTCCAGCTGAGAAAAAAAATTCAAAGAACCTGTACGATTTTTTTATGTACCATAAAGCTTAGAGCTCTTTGCTTTAAATGAACAATTTTGTGCCCCTTTTAAAGTTTAAATAGCCTTAATGCTGTGTTCAAATAATAGGAAAAAGCCTTAAATTGGTAAAATAAGCTTTACATTATGCAAATTTTACAAAGTTCACACCCGCACATCTCATTTAAAACATTTTCTTAAGGCAAGGCAGAGCAAACAAGGAATAAAACGCAACGTTAAAAGTACAATTTACAGATAAAGCACAAAATAAAAAAGGATAAAACATAAAAGATAAAGATAAAAAATACTAACTAAAGGCTGTGGAAAGTAAAGAGGTTAAAGGAAATAAATGGTATCACTCAACAAGCACTACATCATTTTTTTAACATGTATTTTAGTCTTGTTCCAAAGGGTTAAAGACTTCTACATGATAATTTCATGTCCGAGTCTGTGTGATGGAGGCTACTGTATTTAATGCTGAATTCTGGAGCAATCTTCATGTTGGGTAGCAAGTTGGCACATTTGGGTCTGTTCAGATTTGATTCATAACTATGAAAAGATAGAAATGCCTAGAGGAACATGTTTATGTAAACATATCGTCTTTTATTGATGTCTGTATTTGTGCCTATATATTTGCATATGCTTTTTAGCAAATGTAGTAAATTTAAATGATCCATTTTGCATAATTGCATTACACTAAAAGATTTCCCATATTTTCAGTGAAAGTCTAAGCTGAAAAAGAACAGACATTTAATCATAGCCTCTTTCACTTATCTCTACTAAATATGCCAAAAGTTCTGGAGAACATCATAGACACCGTCAGTTATGTAGAGTGGCATCTTGGTTCAGTGAGTGCAAGTGAGGCGGCTGTGCTAACCAATGCAACACTGTGCTGATAAGGTCCTGGGTTTGATCCCCGGGCTGTACACCGGTACCTTCCCCCATGGAACTTGCAAACTCTTCCTATGTTTGAGTGGATTTACTCTGGGTGCTCCAGTTTCCTCCCCCTGTCCAAAGGCACTTTCTTTCTAAAGATATGAGCAGGCTGCTCCAGCCAGCAGTTTGATGGCCAACTCTGGTCTTTGAGCTACTGTATCTAGATGATCAATAAGGACAACAGGGCCAGGTCAATATAGACAAGTGACCCTATAGGCCAATCATCTATACTGAGGGGATTTTCCTGGAGGATGTAATGAATCTCTGGAGAGCACAGGCAGCCATCATTTACAGCGAAGATTTATGTTAAAGGTGCTAAAGTCTCATTGGCAGCAAAAAGACAATCTGTGGGTCATATTCCCACCAAGTTTCTTGGTAATTTATGGCAGCATTTTGCAACAAATGGTTGTTTTCTGGCTCGGGTCACACAGTATGGTCAGTACATATAATAAAGAGATGCAATGCAGTAATGAGTTGGTAAAGTAATTGGAGAATCAGCCAAAATCAGCTTTTGGCAGATTTTTCTCCAGTAGCTCATTTGGTCAATTTATTGGTTTGATTTTGCAGTAACAATATTATCCATGTAAGTGCTAGTCCAAAACCAAAATGTCATAACATAAGTATGCATAACTCATTGTGCTTAATTTGACTCCGTTTCAACAATTAATGTCTATTTTGGCCTGATTATCATCAGAATTGAGGAATGTGTAAAGGACATTAGACAGTGGATGCTTCTAAACTTCCTATTGTTCCTATTCTGATAGGACAGAAATAGTCATAATAGGAACACTAGCAGCTCAGAGCAATCAGTCCGATTCTGTCTGGAGGGCCATTCTGTTTCATCCTGTAGAGCAGTAAAAGACCTTGGTGTGATCATCGACCCCAGTCTTTCATTTGAAGCCCATGTATATAACATTACTAGGACTGCCTTCTTTCATCTCAGGAATATTACTAAGATAAGGAATATAATGTCATCACATGATTCAGAAAAACTAGTTCATGCTTTTGTTACCTCTAGGTTAGATTGTTGTAATGCTCTATTCTCTGGATGTACCAGTAGGTTCACAAACAAGCTCCAGTTAGTCCAGAATGCAGCAGCAAGAAATCTTACTAGAACCAGAAGATATGATCACCTCACCCCCATTTTATCTAATCTGCACTGGCTCTCAATCAACTTTTGCATCAATTATAAAATACTGTTATTAACCTATACATATCTGAGTGAACTCTTGGTCCATTATAATCCACCATGCCTATGCCAAGGCTTGACATATCTTATTCTATGTGTATTGAATCTATATAATATTTGGATTTCACTTTCTGAAAGGAATGTCATATGTTGAAATGTTCAACGATATTCAATTTTTTTTAGAAGTACCTATATTAAAATATATAAACAAATATACTTAATTAATACAAAAATATATATATAGATAATTGAGAATTGTTGGAAGGTCCACTGGCAATATTCATACCACAAAAGCAAAGATAATTTTTCTGTTTAACTATAAACAGTGCAGCCATATTTTAAAAAAATCTTGGCTATGTTGTTAAATACAGTGCACAGAAGACGTCATCTCCATGCCTGCTGTATCTCTGTTTCCAGGCCAGTTCTGTAGAAGGGGTGGGAAATAGCTTCCTGAATTACCTGTATTGAACTGTCAAGTATGTATTTGTCCATTTCCTTCTATCCCATCCAGGCCTGAAATAGATTTCCCTTTTATGAAGTCAGTTCCATGTAAAATTCCCATCAACTCCACACATCCAATGGAAGGTTAACTTGTTGCTCCGGCAACAAGGCCTTTTGGAATATTCTAGCACTTGACTGGTTCTACTCTGGCAATTGAGCACGTTTGAACTATTAGCACTGCTGTACTGTGGGGAGCTAGGCCCACTTATCGCTCTCCACCCGAGACAACATGCATATTCAGCAGCCAGCCCCATGCCGCCAGTGCTGGGTATTGATGAAGGAGAAGAGCTTAAGTGCAACACTTTAGCATGCTTAAAATCATCGCTTGAAGAATGTCAAGATCTGAGATTGAGTCAGGAAAGGACGGTACTCTTGGGTGTCTGAAATGACGAGATGGATTGAAGAGGAAGAGATGAATACACTGTACAGAAGGAGTGAAATAGTAATCATAAGGCAGTTAGTGTATCACTAAACAAATGCATGTTATCATAAAACATTTCAAAAAATCATTCAACAATAACAATTAACTAGTGCACACAATAAAAAAGGTTCTTCAAGGGTTCTTCAGTAAAGGCAATAGTCCTATGGAGATTTGCCTGGTCAAATGGTTTTAATTCAGATGTTGTGAGGTAAACTCACTTATTCATATTAGAGTCATTGGTCTGATTTGAAACTGCTCCCTAGAGAAACAGACTCTGATTTCTTTAGAGTGGCAGAGAGAGGAACCCAGGGTTGATTCCGCTTTGTAAAATATAGCTTCTTTGCTGTATTTGGTCCAGTTTAGCTTGTTCTTGGGCAGTAAAAATGATCATATTCTTTCTGAGGTATAATAACATTCTGATAAATATTGTGTATTGTGAAATTATCTTATCTTATTATCTTATTATATTATATGAATATTTTGTCACCCAGGAGAACCACATGCAGGTTGTGTTTAGATCCAAAATATATTGAAGACACAAACACATAGAGACCCAAGTCTACAGCATTTCTGTTCATAATGACCTGTGTGGGAAAGTATAGCATTGCATTACTAAGAGCTTTGGAAATTCCCACTACATTTCTGCTATTTTAGGAAGAGAATGACTCTTATCTCTGTGATTTTCTATCTGCTACTCTGCAGGTCCTCCTGGCTGGGAGCACAGGTGTGTTTCTGCTTTTTCAGGAGGCTGATAGAAAACAGAACGATAAAAAAAATCATTCACAGAGACCAGTCAGAGATGGGGGGTGGTCAGAGAGAGAGAGAGAGAGCAGAAAATAAGAGGTATGTTTCACGCTTCTGAACAAAAGAATTGTATCTTTTAAGAGCAATTCTGTAATATCCAGACTTGTGCAGTTTTCAAAAATTCTACACAGTCCACTAGTCCCTGGGATTTGCTATGGTGAATAGTCCTTGGGGCAAAAATCCATTCCCAATTTAGTTTAGAATGCAGCAATCTATACTTAATACAACCTCTGTCAAGAGAATAGGGGAATTTGAACAGGAACTGGCAACAAATTTAGACTGGAATTGTGGTCATTTGACCCTGGTATTGATTAAGTCAGACCAAGGAACCACAGTCCATGGATGGGTTACTGAAGCTGAACAAAGATACATCTAGTTTTCAGAAATCTAGATATTTTCAATTGCACTCAGGGCAGTGCTGACCTTTATTGATGCAGGAAACTAGACAGAGACTTTCAGTACAAAAATAAAAACATTACTAAAAAAAAAAAAAGAAGAAGCATAAAATAAATAAAACCAAGTTCTCTGCCTATTCAGTTAACATTGGAGAAGCTGGGCTAATCAGTATACAACAGGTGCAGCATCGTGCACAACCTGAAAGGTTAACATGACTTTGTTAGAGCTATTTTTAAATGTGGGGAGGCCAGATACAAGGCAATTCAATGTTTAAAGCTTTGACATTTGGAACAGTAATTTAAGAGTGTATACACACCATTAAGATACACGTACACACAATCTCACCAACACACTACGAAATCACACACATGTGTGGTACATAAAAACAACACGCTCTCTTATCAAGTCCTCTGAAAGAAAAGTGAATTTCACTCTTGTAATGAGCGGTGGGAATGATTGGTCACTGCTTAGTGATGAGAGATTTTCAAAAGCTTTTTGGACACAAATGGTCACAGTAATTAGATTAAACACATCTGCCTCACACTAACAATGGTGTTTACTACAATGGTATATTTATTTACTGCAGTCTTTGTGTTAATCATGCACCCCATACACTCACACTCATACACTGACACTCTCACATTCACACTCTCATACTCTTACACTGACACTCTCACACTGACACTCTCACATTCATACTCTTACACCAACACTCTCACATTCACACTCTCACACTGACACTCACATTTACACTTGTACATTGACATTCTCACATTCACACTTTTACAACAACACTTTCACATTCACACTCTTACACAGACATTCTTACATTCACACTGTCACACTGACACTCTCACATTCACACTCACACCAACACACTCACATTCACATGCTTACGCAGACTCTTATATTCACACTCTCACACTGAAACTCTCACACTGAAACTCTCACATTCACACTCACCCTCTTATACACTCTCACACTGACACTCTTATATTCACACTCTCACACTGAAACTCTCACACTAAAACTCTCACATTCACACTCTCACACTGAAACTCTCACATTCACACTCACCCTCTCATACTCATACATTCATACTCATACACTCCCACTCTCATGCTCATACAAACACTCATACACATTATTCATTCATTTATTGTATTTACTTATTTACAGGGTCACAGTCAGAACAAAAACTTTTATGATGAGACAGAGCAGAAGAGAGAATATGTACTGAACAGAAGAAAGAATAAGTAGAGAATGAAAGAGAATAAGTAGAGAAAAGAGGGAAAAGTGAGATTTGAATATGAACATTAGGAGAAAAGGACAGACTAAAATAGAAAGAAGAAGATGAGAAGAAAATCAAAGACAAGCAAGCAGAAAACATGAAATTAAAAGGTATTAAAAGAGATAGGACAAGAATGGAAGAGATGAGGCAACAATAGTGTGTGTGTGTGTGTGTGTGTGTGTGTGTGTGTGTGTGTGTGTGTGTGTGTGTGTGTGTGTGTTGCAATAGATATT
>JBBIGC010000125.1:4821243-4832454 GCA_037576955.1 Lepidarchus adonis | reverse complement strand
GTGTGTGTGTGTGTGTGTGTGTGTGTGTGTGTGTGTGTGTGTGTGTGTGTGTGTGTGTGTGTGTGTTTATGTGTATAAAGGTAATACATTGTAGCTTTAGGCTCTTTGACATAAGGGTTGTGGTGGGGTACATATGTTCTCTTTAATAACACAGCCTTTAGCTATTTACTAATTTGATTAAACCCTGTTCACCACTCATGCACATAGTATACACGCACACACACACACACGCACATACACACACACACACAGTCACCACAGGCAAATATTATGTGTTATACAATATACATTATATGTTCAAGTGCAGACACCTGCTCATCCAGTGATTCTTTTGAAATCAAGGGTAGTAACTAGGGGTGTAACAATTAATTGAGCTGTATCAATGTATCGACCAAAACAGTGCAAGTTCTCATGTATCCATCGATGCATGAAAATCGATTTGTGTTCCTTTCACAATTAATTTCATTTCATTTTACTGTGGGCAATGTTTTTTTCTGAGAAGATGTTTTTGATTACGACTACATTACTGTATTAGACCTTAAAAAATATATAATCTGAGTTCATGGAAATGCAGCAGATTGTGTGAAATTTCATCATTTTTCATACTCACCACATAACCTAGTATCAAACCGAATCACTGCAATTTTTTTAGGTAACAAAAATGGTCAGACAGTTGCCTCTAACAATTGACATTGTCATGAGGATACTTGGAGTTTGACTCTGTTTCCCCTTTCCCCTTTAATGTACTAATATACTAATAAGTTCTGGACTATGAACACACATTCCATCTCATCTCAAGTGTGTTAGATCTCAATTGCTCTAAAAAGCCAAGTTCCTCTGCTCCATAAGGGTCTTACCATCACAAGGCACTGAGCATAGTGACCTTATGATGCATCTGCTCCTGAACTTCCCTATTTTTACAGAGATTATACAAGCTGTGAGTGGAATATTCAATAGTCAATTACCATTGACATCACAGTTTAGTCCAAGACCAGGCTTAATCCATGTCCAACCCAGAGCATTTCATTTGCCAACTGTTACTGTAATGTTGATCTCTACAATACTAAAATACAAGGCTGCATTATTTAAATCAGCCCCATAAGTAATCATAAAATATCTTCCTGCTTGCATCCTGCTCAATATGGAAATCCTGTTCTTTATGAGATTTCCATTGGGTGTTCATCATTGTACATCAACCAAAAGAAGTAAATTACTATGCAGGTCATTGTAATATCAAGGATCCAATAAAGTTTTAATGTATAGGCATATTACAGTATAAATCAGAAACACATATGATCTTGTCCAGATTGCGTACAGTAGTCTTAAAAAAACAGTATGAACATATGCTCAGAAATAACGTAACTGGTGCAACCATTTAGCTTCTGGACTTTATTAACTCCTCAAAGACCAAGATCCTTAGAGCAGGCTTATCCAATTGGTCAGCAGAAACATGCTCACATGCTCTTGGGGGAAATGAAGAAAGATCAGATAGAACTGCAAAGCCTGCTCAGCTATGTTTGCTAGCTTCCAGCATGGAGAGGCTGCAGCCAGGTCATAATCACTTGCAACATTGAGCATCCCTAACAGACTCAACCGCTTTTGCTCTCTCCCTCAATACCAATGATCCTGAAAAAGCTGGAACCCACTCACTCCTGTGAAAAGCCCGTACGGACAGAACCATGCTCCACTTAACTGATCGTAACTACAAGGTTTACCTGTAAACAATGAACTGTCAAGACCTCTTTAAACTTAAATTATGGTTACTTTTATTATTTATTCATTTATATTGTTTGTCTGTTATTACTGACTGGTGTCAATGGGTTCCCCTTCTGAGCCTTTCTTCTTACACTTTAGGGAGTTTCTCGTTGCCTCTGTCGCCTCTGGTTTGCTCAGTAGGGGCTTAAACACGGATTCTGTAAAACTGCTTCATGACAACGTCAGTTGTAAAAAGTGCTATACAAATAAAATTAACTTGACTTGACATGACATCAGGGCCAAGCACAAGTTTTAACCTTCCAGCTACAGCACTGGCCAGAATAGAGAGAGGGAGAGTGAAAGGGAGTGTAAGAGTGAAATAAGGACCTTCACAATCTCCCACCGTTCTAAGAAGTTCTTCCTGTGTTCTGGAGGGAAGGATGAAAATAGAAAGCCAGTGGAAAGAAAATGTAGGCTTGCAGAAGAGAACAGGGTCCCACAAAGATAAAACCTGCTTCACAGATGTGAATACAGACAATAAAGAGCAAAAAACTGCTTTTTTCAGTTGTGCTGAATAAGATAAATACAAGATAAATACATTCATTCACTTTCTAAACTGCTTATCCAGTATGGGTCATGGGGAAACTGGAACCAATCCCAGCTGACTATGGGCACAAGGCAGGATAGACCCTGGACTGGAGGCCAACCCATCATGGAGAAAGACAACCATTCGCATACATACAAACACCTCTGGGTAATTCAGCAATCAACCCAAACCACAAGAGTTTGGACTGTGGAGGAAACTGGAGAAACCAGAGGAAACCCACACAAACACAAGGAGAGCTTGTACACTCCACACAGGAAGGCACATGTGGCTGTCCCAGGGATCCATTACATTTATAAATGACATTAAAATATGATGTATTAACAAATAAATGGTAGTATAGGGTTAATAGCACAGTTCTATTTACAGATCCTTACAGATGCAGGAACCTTATTATTAGCCTATATTCCACTTAAGTGTAGTGGAAGGATAGAGGAAGAAGGAAGCTGTCCTCATTAATAGAAACCTTTCCTCACACACTTTCTCACGTAAACTCTCCAAGGACTACAGTGCTTACTGAGGCCTCGCTGGCATTATTCTGCCCAGAGGAGTGGAGATAATGTGTACCACATGGAGTATAAGAACAAAAAAGCTTTCTGTGCACTAGGATTTAAAATATGAGTTTTTTTTTAGATGCTTCCATATTCAGTCAAATAGCACTGAGTGACTTTAGAATGCACCTACTGGCTTTTGGTCACCATGAACAGCACTCCCCCACACCAGCTCCATAATCACACCTCCTCATCAATACGACCACAAGCCTGCACATGCACCTCCCAGCACTTTACTAATAGCACAGTAATTAAAGCGTAGCATGATTACAGTTCTTCTGAAACAATGTCTGAAAATAGTTCTGAAAAGCTTATGGCACAAAACATATTGTTAATGAGGGTGGAGGGGAACATGTTAGGTCAAGTCAATTTATTTGTAGAGCACTTTTAACAACTGACGTTGTTACGATGCAGCTTTACAGAATTTACAGAATCCAGGTCTGAGCCCCCAATGAGCAAAGGTGAAAGAGTCAAGAAAAAACTCCCTAAACTGTGGGAAGAAGCCCTGAAAGGAATCCAGAAGGGGAACCCATCCTCTTCTGGTCGACACAGGAGAGTGATAACATAAAAAAAAATGAACATATAAGACTAAGAGCTAAGAGAAGCAATGAGTCCAATATGAAGAGAAATCTGCAGTTCCTTGTGTGCAGGTGCTTCTCTGAGTTGAGATTGGGTAAGTGGTTCGGTCCATATGGGCTCTGCTCAGTAGAAGTGAGGGGGAGCATCATGATAATGTTAGAGATCCCAAGGAAAACTAATATCCAAAAGGAAACACTATACAGTGGGTCGCCGACTTACGACATGCTTGACTTACGAAAATTTGTTGTTATGATGTTGCCCCAAACCCTGTTTTTTCTTTTTTTTATGGTTTGAAAAATGAAAGTGAAATTAACTTTAATAAAATGGTAAAATGCAATACAGAGCCTCAGGTGGGTGAATGTCTCCCTCTGGTGGACAGACTGTAGAATGGCCCCAGTGTAAAACACAGTAGATGCTTATGTAAAGCCTTTTGACTGACGACACATTGAGGAATAAAACCCCGTCATAAGTCGAGGACCCCCTGTATACAAAATTTGTCACTTTGTTCCATTATGAACACTACACATAAAAGCATTTTGTTTAGTAAATGAATAGTTAATGCACTGTAGACATTGTGACCCCTGGCTCCCACTGCCACTGTAAAAACATCCAAATTGATAGCTCACTCTACAATAGGGGTGGGAATCGCAGGGTCTCTCATACAGTTGGTTAACATCCTGATAATCTACAGATATTTTTAGAGTAAACTAACATTTCAGTGGATATTCCAGTCCAAGTCTAGACATAATCCATGTCCAAAAAAGTGTCCTTATAGTGTTTAATACAACTAAATTCATCTTTAATCTATGTGGAATGTTCATACAGAAGTGCCATGAGGTCAGCAGAGTGGACATGCACAGAGACTCTCATGAGAAAAGCATGTGGGTCAAGGTGATAATCGAGCAGCATACAGCCATCGAAGAGCAGGCTACTGGATTCAGTCCCACAGCCCTGGGCCATAAATCTCTGCAGTCCTTGGAGGAAACTAATGAATCGGTGGAGACACAGGTGGAGGCTCTCCATCCCCTTCAGCTATAGATCAGCTCTCAGACAGCATTCTTCTGGCCATTGGGGAAATGCAAAAATCCATATCTTGCAGACAGACTTAAAATGCCTTTCTCTGATTTTTCATTTTTCAAAGCAAAAGGGAAGACTTTGCTTCTATATTATTTGACCTTAATTTGCATTGCAGGAAAAGACACTACTGTTTAGATGCATAACAAAGAAATTAATTTCCAGAGAATATAACTGCTTGGCAAATCTGTTGGCATTAGGAATTAAGAAGTCCAATGATTGTTTGCTTTTGACCCATGTATTAAATATTACAGTGTAGAAAAACAACCCCAAGCCCATTGGTGAAACTGAAGTGTGTTATTCATTATGGGAACCCAGCAGCTGCTCTAAAATGAGGCATGGAGTAGGTACAGCACTTTCAAATTCGGAGGAGTGTGTGTGACCTGGGCACTGATAAATACTCAGCTTCTATGTAGAGAGCAGCAGACCAGAGCCAGAGGCCAAAAATCCAACCCACAGAGTGCATTTAGGAGGCCACAAAGCACAGGACTGAAGTAGCTGGAGGTCTTCCGTGCTATTTACACAGTCAAGAACTGCTTGGTTTTGGAGAACCAAAAATGGCATGGTTCCAATAGAGGAGGTTCTCCTACATTAAGCGACAGCCTCCCTCAGCAGTGGCTGAAACATGAATGTAAAAATGAGTACTAATAGCACACATTGTATCTCAAAACTGTTGATTCAGTGATAATTTTATTTACTTAAATGTAATTAAAAAAAAATTATATATATATATATATATACACACACACACACACAAACACAAAGGAAAGTTATATTTTACACACTTATTCAACAAGTTGGTTTCAAGAAGCCATTAAATAATAAATACTATGAGCATTAATTCATTTGTTGTTATTTTTGTTAAGTTATACACCTCAATATTTCATCTCAACTACAGTGTTCACAGCTTTTTGTTATTAGTAGACCTCATATTATTATGGACATAGCTACGACCTATGAAGCTGTAGCCAGCATCATTATATAATCTTTTTTATAAATGTACCTTCAGCAAAACTGTTTTGTATATACTGTACTGCTGCTTACAGATGTGCACATTTGCAACAATTTTGCAAGGTACATTTAAGCTCTGTCAAGTTAATTTGGTAAAATTCAGGCTCAATCTTGAAGGCCAAAAATGTGGCTGGTAAAGAAGAACACAACTACTGTGGATGATATGTGGACTAGCAACAGTCTGTGGGAAGCAGCTCCTTTAGATCTTATAAAACTTAAGGGACATTGGATAAAGGAGCATGAGTTTGTTGAGCTATTTAACTTCAGTGTATTTAACAGCAGAGGAGTGGGAAGGATGTGGTATTCCCTAAGCTTCAGCTCTAGCTGATCAGATATAAGTTTGGAATTGTGTCCCTGTAAGACCACATATTTCTGTGTGATCTTGGGAAACATACTGTCTAAACTCTGAGCATAGTGGACAGTGGACTTAATTAAAAGATCCAGTCTGATTTATTCCCTCTATCTGGGTAAGGCTGGAGTCTTCAGCTCATCTCTCCAGCAGCTAAGCTGTGTGTTCTCAGAAGGAGAACTCTACAGGTAGTGCCAATCAGGAGAGCTTCAAGAGAGCAGGTAATTTACCAGGTTTTCTAGGCCACGAGTGATTAAACTCTATTCTCTGTGCCAGCCACTCAGATGAGTCGGGATTATCTGTGTTCTGTGTCCAGTCCATCCTGTGAATTTAGCAAAATACTGGTAAAACAAAGCAAGAACCTGAAGCTTACCTCTACAAGAACAGGATAAAAGTGTGAGCCGATGCCCTCATTAGTGTGGTTATAATACATGGGGTCGTATTCTAAAGAGGCACAGCAGCCAGCACACATAACAAAAGGAATTTTACACAGTCAGACATATTTTAAAAAAATTATGAGGCCACATGCTTCAGAAATAAAACATAAAACAATGTATCAATCATGCATCAAATTTGCATTTGTACAGATCTAATGTTCTCAAATAGAAAATGCTCAGTGCCTAAAGACCAGCTCTCTAAACCCTAACAAGGGTTCCACAACTCTTTCCTGGAGAGCCAATGCCCAGCACAGATTGGTCATTTCTGTGCTGAAATGAACCTGGTTCAACTCCCTTGTTAAATTGCCAAGTTCAATAAATGTGTTCAATGAGGAAAATCACAAAATCGTGCGGAACACTACAAAATCTGAATATGCGTGTGGTTGGATGTGTAACAAAGGCCTCTACCCTCCATTTCTTGCCAACTGTACTCTGATAGGACTCACCTACGCCAAGGTTTCCATTAAAGACAAGATACAAGAGTTGATACACCTTAAATAAATGGAGACATTGCTACTTCTGCTTGGTGGCAGAAGTGGTGACAATTCCAACTCCACTTGAGTGTGTGCTTAGTGTACTGATCTACCAAAAAACAGAACTGGCTGAGCCTTATCATTTAACAGACAGCTTGCTTCATAAGCTAAAGAAAATCCTCTTACAGATGTTTAGTATATCTTCAGCACTAAGAAAAAACGCTATGTCGAACATGAAATAAGAAGCTCTGAGACTAATGCACCAGACAAAGACTTTCGCTAGCTTGTCCGCAAAGGAGTACAATATGCTTTAATTACATTGTCTTTAGATTCACTAATTTCACATTTTTAATTAAATGTACAAGATTTATCAAGATGAGCTTAAGCAAGATCATGCAAATATGTTCTATATGTGTGTGTGCCGTCAAGTTATCTTAAAAATGCAGCTATAACACTATCAGGGTTTGGGGTGGACCATTATATACCCGAAGCAAAATCTATCATACAAATTTACACACAGAAGCACATATACCTAAGTACACAGTAAAAACAGCACAAGGCTGTGATGATGCTCTAATGCAGAAGTGGCCAAATGTGGCCCTGAAGAAGCTGTGTGGGGGGCAGGGAGGTGGGAGAGAGAGGGGGAGTGCGGTGTTAATAGAATGGTTGATATTGTGAAGGAGAAGTCCGCTTGCTCAGCTGGGTAAATCCCATTAGGAGCCAGTGAGATCTAATCACTGTGCATGAAATTATTAAAAACCTTAGTGAATCGCTCCATTCCAGCCAGTTAAGGGTGACACCCAGTATCACAAGCAGACCGAGGCCTTTCGCATGCAAGCCTCTTAGACTAGAAGTGCTGAAGGAGTACAAACCTCAAACCATGACACATACACATTAATTACATCCACATACCACATGAAGTGTTTGAGGGTTGCCTTGGAAACCCCAGGCACACATGAGGGATGTATAATGATCATCAGCTAATGGCTTTAGGTGTTCCTTCTTTTTCAGTTCTGGTGACACACACACACATACACAAATACACATAGTATACACACAACGTCTCGTCTTTGACAGGGATATGCATTTTAAAAATACTATGAACAATGTAACCTTGATATTGTAACTTTACAATGTTGACAGCGATCAATATTTATTCATTCAGATCCATTCCAGGTCAGAGGGAAGCTGGAGCTTATCCCAGCTGACTTCAGGTCAAGACAGGGCATTACAGAGCAACACAGAAACAGAGAACTATTCACACACACAACACTCGTCAACCTAAACCACCTACCTTTGGAAAGAAACCAATGTCAACCAGTGCCACTTCAAGGTATGTTCATTTTTATAATTTTGAACCATCTGAATGATCATAAAATTCAGCAGGTGGTATTTTCAAATCATGGGAAGATAAAACCGAAAGATAACAAAATGGAGATATCAGGATTTGTTCTTATAGTGACAACATAGATAAAAAGAGTTTTCAGTTCTTACACAATCTCTAAAACAGAAACAATATGTGGGACTTTAGTGGGACTATAATGTTTTTCTTTCTCACACCAAATAATTTATGATCAATTAAATAGTGAAAAAGCTATTGTTCAGGATGGCAACTGCAATTAAGCTTGATCTACTCCTTTGAATGGAGATTATCTCTGAGCTTGAATAGGTACAGTATATTCATCTTTGTGCACGTGAGAGAGAGAGAGAGAGAGAGACTAGCGGCTATGCAAGTATGACTCAAATGCTAATGGAGTTAGTGACCCTGAGACCTGCTGCTGTGATGTCCTTACACCAACTCCCTCTGTCTCTCCTTCCATCTCTCGCTCCATCTGTCTACATAACATCATTCTCACTGACCTCATCTCTTTTCCAATCATGACCCAAAAGCTATGCCCTCTTTCCAAAGTCCAGACAACAGCAGCCAACAATGTAATAATCCAATGTAGCCCCTCCACCTTCATATCCCCCCAAATGAAGTCAAGAGGAGTTATTTTTGGATAAAAGCAAAAAGAGGTCATCCTTGTTAGATTTCTCTAACCTCCTGGTGTGAAGCATTCTGATGCTATACAGCACATAGCTTTTATTGGCAAAGAGCATAGGTCTCATTTTCTATGGGGTATCAAACCATGGGCAGACTAATTGACCAAAGAATTATTCAGTGACCAAACTAGCCATGCACATGAGTATATAAATGGATTTTAGTTGTCATTAACATCCAATAATGTTCTCTATATGAATTATAGTTTACATTGCTCAATGAATTGACTATCGTTAGTAGACAGTAATGCATATTGCACATTCTCTCACTGCTTTCTCTTACAGTAAGAAGCATAATCAGGTAACCACTGAGCAAGTTACCGGTCTCACTCCACGTGTGCATGTGTGATGGGTTAAATGCAGAGGTCACATTTTCTTATGGTCCACTGTCTGTTATGCCGTGTTCACAATGACAAATAGTCACTTTTAAAAAATCTGCTTATTCAGAATTCAGAATCATATAATCTACAATAGCACATTTTATGTGGAATGACTGATATTAACAAACTCCACCAGAATGCAAATCAGGGGCAGAGCTTTTCAGTACATGGGTGCAAGCGAATGTAAGTAAACATTTATCACACCTTCAAGGCAAGTCAATAAAATTAGAATCAGGTGTTCCAGATTGCAAGCCATTTATCAGAACCTCCTGCAGGTTTAATCTGTCTAATTTAAGCCTGACATAAATCTGGGGTTCACTTTGCCTCTGGAGTGTGTGGTGTCATTATAGAAATATCTAAAGAATGATTTAAGGTAGTGGGTGCCTTTAAGCTTGACTAGGGAATTAAAAAGATCTCTAAATCATTAGAAATAAATAGTTCAAATTCAAGGGAAAACATCTACAAGTGGTATGGGTTTCAAATGACTGACAATCTGTCCAGGACTGGCCACTTTAGCAAATTCAGCTTGGGAGCAGTGTGTCTCTTGCAAAAAAAACTTCAAAATTCATCAAGGTACCAGCAGTTAACTCTTGCAGAGATTGGACATGTCAGCAAAAGCTACTACTTAAAAAGCTACTTGTTCTTATATGTTTTGTTCAAATAGACCAGCTTCATCTTTAGGCATTGTATGAAAGAGAGTGGAATGTTGGGGGAAAAAAAGATTTGCAGAGGGTATAGTAATTTTTCACGTGACTTTAGGTGAACACTACCTTCAGATGACTGAATTGTTGTTAGTTGTTGCACTATAAGAAACTCAAACTCTTGAGTATTTCTGCTGTGTAAAACTTGAGCTCCCCATTTACCTAAAGCAGAGGTCCCCAACCAAATACATATCTCCAATGTGATTAATGGGCCTTGTTATCACACATCGCTAATGTGATTAGCTCTTGCTAACTTTTGTTAGCTCCAAAAAGTTTAAATATATATTTTATTTTAAAAAATGATGGGGGGGGGGGGGTGTCAGACCTAATCTTTTTTTACTCCCAAACTTCAGCTTTTTTATACTTGGTAGATATGACAAGATCAAAAGGACCATAATCTGCTGTATTGTTGGACTTCAGTCAAATGACCAAAGCGAAACACTGTCATCCCACCAAAGAGATGCTAGGCACAGTGAACACAACAGCGTTTTTATTTCATTCCTGAGTATGAATCAAACTCAACTGTAATGGCCATGGACATCCATCAGTGCTCCTCTCATGGCTGGTGCTCTAAATGTTCATAGTGCATTATCCAGTACATTAGCCTTGGTGTGGAGAGCATCCCCATGTTATATCAGCTTATACAAACTGTGTTAAACTATAACTACTCTCTAAGAACTGCAGCAAACACACTGTTGTCCAGAAATTGGAAGTGTACCCATGGAATTGCCCCTTGTTTTATACATGACCATGTGTTCATGATAGCGCATATGTTTATATTTATTTCCTGTTATCAAGGCTAATAAGTTAAAAAAAAAAACTATTAAACCAGAACCAGAAGTTTGATCTTGCTCAGCATGTAATGCAATGAAAGTACATTTAAGTATTGGTTATATCCAAAATAGGCTACAAAAAGCATCATATTGCCCACCCCAATACAGAACTAAAATCCTGATCATGCAGGAACCCTCTTCTCCTCTCAGGTCACAATGCTACTGCTGAACATTTTGGCAGACACTTTCAAAAGTATTTATTCATGAGATAGGTAAGGATGAAAAAGCAGAGCCAAGACAAGAATTATCCCTGAGTACAAGTCATGACAATGGCACACAAAGTGTGTGAGACAGGGGAGAAAGTTGCCTGTGAGGGAAAAACCCGTCTGACCTCCAAAGACCCTTCACACACTGTAACAGGGACATCCACTCTCACCCGACTTTCAGCAGACTTACCATGGGGAAGGTCAGCAGGTGTGTGTGTGTGTGTGTGTGTGTGTGTGTGTGTGTGTGTGTGTGTGTGTGTGTGTGTGTGTGTGTGTGT
>JBBIGC010000125.1:4786751-4801814 GCA_037576955.1 Lepidarchus adonis | reverse complement strand
GAGAACGACCAGTATTCTCAAGCCCAGCAGCGCTGACCTGCTCTCTACCTTACTCTACCTGCTTTCCCCATTTATGTAGTATTCATTCTCTTTCTGTAAATAAACTGTCCCTACGGGGGTTTGCTTACCCCAGATCGCCTTGTTGGTGTTGTCTGTGCCTCGATCCTGTCACACATAGATAATCTTATTACAGTGACACCTGCCAGAAATATACTCTGCAGCAAGTGAACAGTCAGGTATAAAGTTCTAAAGCACTTTGGCCTTGATTGTGATGGCTGGGTGAGTCAGAACATCTCCCAAACAGCAGGTCTTGTGAGGTGTTGTGCGTAATACACACAAAACGATCGAGCATCAGTGGGATGTGCTGAACGAACCAAAAGATAGAGGCCCCAACTCGCAACGTGGTGCCAGATACCACAGCACACTTTCAGAGGTCTTATGGAATCTATAGCTCAACGGGTCAGAGCTGTTTTGAGTTATAAGTAGGTGTAAGACCCACACAATGTAATGCAGGTGGTTTAATGATAAGTCTTGAATTGCCAAAAAGAACTAAAATGTAAGAACTAAAAGTGTCAATACCTTTAGATTCTGTATAATTTAACTTGTTTGTTTAACTTGTCATGTTTTCTGCAAAGATATAAATGACATTTAAGTCATTTTCAGAGACTTTTCTCTTGACTGTTCCAGGTTATTGAAAATACCTCTCTGCTTTTCCAATTGCTAGTACTTAGTCTTAATCTGACAGGTCACCCTAGAGGTTTAACAAGCTCACTGTGTGTAATTTCAACCTGATCTTGCTTTAATCCACCAAACAATTCTTAAATCCTTCTGGATTTGTTCACAGCCCAACCGGAAAAATGGCAGAAAGTTCAACGGGTAATACAATTATAGCTTTGCTTGTAGATCTGAGGCACATGCAACAGAGCACACACACGTGCTGCTACTCCTTTCAGCTTGAATACACATTTCTGAAGTAGTGAAGGCGCAATGGTGTTAAATGTAATGTGACTGAGGGGCTACCGTAGCAGTTCTGTTATTTGCTAATACCAAAATATACTACAGGAATCCAAAAGCCAGGCTTTGTGCAGAGCATCAGCAAATCAAGATCCCTTCATTTCACTGGGCAACTGCACCCCACTGCTACAATTAAAAGAGAACTGTGTCTCGCCAAGTGTTACACAACCGGTGGTGTGACTGCCTTGGAACAAAAGATGAAGTGAGAGGGAATGAAAGAGAGGAAGGAGGAGAGGAAATGAATAAAAGGAAGAAGACTGTGTGCATATGTGTGAGCTTGGACAACGTGAGAGGTTTGGCTTGGACATTAGGTGAAGGGGGTAAGACCAGCATGACCTTGTGTAAGGCCAAGAGAAATGCTTTTTGTTTGTGTTCTCTGAGCCAGGGTCCCTTAGATTTCAGTATTCTCCACTCAAACACACTCGCAAAACCTGGCAATTAATAGATGAGTTAATCCAGGAGTGTTAGAGCAGGAAACTCTCCACACTGTGCTAGATGTTTGCCCAGAGGAACCGGAAATTAAGAACATTTGCTCTAAGCCTAAATGGTAAAGACCTATTCAGATGGGATTCAATTTACATGGGGTCCTGGGTCATTTGCTCTTTTACAGAAGCTCCTCAGTGATTTCATTACTCTCTGGACCAGCCATGTCAATGTTCTTCTCCTTTTGTGAGAAAATTGCCTGCAGTTTCCAATTTTGGTGCTTGAGGCCTCTCTACTTTGCACGTTATTGTGTTTTCCCAGCTTGCAACACAACTGAGATCTGAACTAATTGAAGCAGGGGTATAAAACCCTAAAATAAGCAGAACATTTGGGGCCTCCAGGATCAGGGTTGAGAACCACTGATCTTCTGCAAAATCAGCAGTGGGAAGAAATGCTTTTGAACTGCTACTACTTATCCAGGCATGCATATCCATATTACATCACGTAAAACGAATGAAATTAACCACAAGAAAAGAATTTAATGCTCTAAATTGTCTGTGCCAATAAAATAAAGACAATTAATAAAGCAATTGTGCAGATTTACTAAAGATGTAATTATTATTGCAGTTACTGATTTAAACATTGACTCCCACATAACAAAGTTCTCCTGGGCCCAAACAGCCAACTGCCTCTGGCCCAGATAAAGCAAAGAATGGTGACCCAGCGTCAAACCATATTTGGACCATAATGGGCCCAGGATCAGCTTAGATAAAAAAAAATTTCTGATATGCTTTGCTGTATCAGAAGTAAATATGCTACAGTTCAAGCAGAATCGACCAAAAATTGCTTACTGTCCTTAAATTTATATATATTTGTGTGTGTGTGTGTGTGAGAGAGAGAGTGAGATTGTATGAACATCATATTGTTAAAAGTTTATTGAAGGTTTGAATTAAAGTGTGCGTGTGCGTGTGTGTGTGTGTGCAAATGGAAGGGGTACTTCAGCTGTTCTTTATAAAATCTGCCTCTTTGATGGCTGTCAGCCAAAATCCACCCACACAAAAAACGCAGTCTGTCTGTCAGAATCACTTGCCTTGTTCAGAACAATTCTGGCCCACAGTACTTTACCGGTGCTGACAGTGAGTCCACTGTGATGTAACTCAGCTCATATGTGATTATTGCTGTGTACAGTCAAATACAGCTAGCTCACACCACGGCATCTTGCCATCCTCACCTCTCGCCACAATGTTTGATGCAATGTGTTAGACGTATGCAATTCTCTATCTATAGCTCTCCAAACTTGGGTCAGTGTTATCCCTGTAACCTAGAACGCACCCAGTTGTGCTAATTCAATAGGTTGGCTGCTGCTGCAATACAGATGAAAAAGAGTCCACTTACTAATCGCAGATTGTTTGCAGCATGCGGTGATCGTTTTAATCTACGATATTTTCATGTAGTTAATCAAATCATATTTGTTCAAAATAATGCATCTAAATATCTCCAAAATAGCAACATTGCGGGAGAGGGCAAAAATGTCTTAATCCTTAGTGTTGCTGTTAATGTGACAAAATTGTATTCCAAGCAATACTGGAGCATTTCTACATTTCTAGATTCTTTCATGAAATGCACAAACCTCTGGTGGGCAATGGTGGCCTGGTGGTTTGGACCTTGCCCTTGAGATTTGAAGGGTCTAAGTCTTGGCCCAGGTACCACTTACGTGCCCTTGAACAAGGAACCATCCCACTACACTGCTCCCCAGGTGCTGCTGATAGCTACACACTGCTCTAAGTGTGGATGGGTTACATTTCACTGTGTGATGGAGTGTGATCGCTTTCATGTAAGAGGAGAGCCAGTGAGTTAAATAATGTAGAGAAATAAATGTTCAAAAGTGTTAAAACTTTTGTCAATGAGAATGGTGTATTGCAATAGCATTATGTAGAAGTTTAATGACAATACAACTATTTTGTCCATGCAGCACTACAGAAGTCTCTCATTTTTCATCATGGCCCACCAAAAACCTTTCATTTATAGTTTAAGCCATAAATTCTTCTTTTAACACATTCTACACAAACACAAAGAAAACATTTGCATGCATACATTTTTGTGGAAATATCACATTTATACTAGTGTAGCTTATGCTTATAGTTTTTTCTCACATGCAGTTCTACAAGTACAACACACAGCGAAATGTTTTTTTTCCCTGCAATACCGCCCACTGTGCTGCACATACAATAAGATATATCTTTCATCACAGAAGTCATGTATTACACTTGCGTAGCATCCCTACATGGATAAAATTGTTGGTACAGAAAGAAAAACCCACTATGGTCATTGAAATAACTTGAAACTGACAAAATAAAAGAATACATAACAATTTACTGAGAATTAACAAATGAAAATCAGACCTTGCTTTTGATTTGTGGTCCAACAGAATTATTTTAAACAACAAACTAATGAACCTGCCCTGGACAAAAATGATGATAAATATTTTGTGGCAATCACTGCAAACAAGTAATACTTGTAACTCTCTATTATACTTCTGCACCTGTCGACAGGTATGTTGGCCCACTCTTCATGAGCAAACTGCTCTTGCTGTCTCATGTTTGAAGGTACCTTCTCCAGACTGCATGTTTCAGTGCCTTCCACGGATGTTTGAAAGGATTTAGATCAGGCCTCATGGAAGGCCACATCAGAATAGTCCAACGTTATGTTCTTAGCCATTCCTGGGTGTTTTTAACTGTGTGTTTTGGGTCATTATTCTTTTGGAGGACCCATGATCTGTGACCGAGACCAAGCTTAATAGTCTCAATATTTCATTGTACCTTGCACAGATTCAAGACTCCTTGTGCCAGACACAGCAAAGCAGCAAAGCATAACTGAACCTCCACCATGTTTCACAGTAGGTACACTGCTCTTTTCTTGCGTAATTTTTGTGTCTATAAACATAGAGCTGATGTGTCTTTGCCAAAAAGCTCCAGTTTTGTCTCATCAGTCCAAAGGACATTTTCTCAGAAGCTTTGTGATTTGTCAATGTGCAGTTTGCCAAATTCCAGTCTTGCTTTTTTATGATTTGCCTTCAACAGTGTTGTCCTTCTCTGTTGTCTTCCATGAAGTCCACTTTGGCTTAAACAGTGATGGATGGTGTTATCTGACACAGATGTACTTTGTCCTTGGAATTCACCTCTAATGTCTTTGGAAGCTGTTCTGGGCTCTTTGGTTTCTATTTGTATCATCCGACTCTTTAATTTGTCATCAATTTTCCTCCTACAGCCTTGTTCAGGGAGGTTGGCTAAACTCCAATGGACCTTAAACTTCTGAATAATATGTGCAACTGTTGTCACAGGAACATCAAGTTGCTTGGAGATGGTTATATAACCTTTACCTTTAACATACTTTCATAACATACTATCAATTTCTTTTTAATCTTATGAGACAATTCTCTCTTTGCTGCCTGTGGTTCAGTGTGGTACAAACCACAATACCAAACAGTACATTGAATATACATTGTATATTTTCCGTACATTACATTGGCCTAGCATACGCATTTTCTTATACAGTATTATTCACACACAAATGACGTGATATACCAGGGAAATCCGCAAAAAGAGAGACATGTTCCAAAATAAATATCCACAACTCGCCACAGTCTGTATCTGCATACAGAAAGGTTATAGATTATCAATTGTTAGTGCTGTCGCCTCACAGCAAGAAAGTCCTGGGTTAGATCCCTGCGTCGGGTGCAATTAACTTGACCTTTAATTAACTTTGCCTCCATGTCTGCTGATCTTTAAACACATCTCACTATGTTCTGAAGAGTTATTCAAGTGGCTACTTGATGCTACGCCTTGTGGGTCTTTGGCGAATGCTGAATACTCTGAAGAGCCCACACTGGTGGAAACAATCCTTCTGCTCTTTAACAAGCTGTGTATGGAAGCTAAGTGCACCTCCATTCGGCTTCACACACGATACTCAAGCCCCAGACTTTATTTTTAATTGTAATCCACCCTTTCACTGGAGAAGCAGTCAAGTCCCAGATCTAAACAGTGAAAGTAGGCCACAAAGCAGGTTCTTGTTTTTGTAAAGCTTCCCAGACTTATGATCTGGTCAGATATCTCAGACGCCTACTTTATTGAAGTTTGGCTCTGATTAATTCACATTTTTTTTACCATGGATATTGAATAAGCCTGCAGACAAAAAGACTTGCAGACAGTGCAGTCTGGAAAGTTTTCAACGTGTCATTTACTTCAAAGTGTGAGGCTTTGGGAAAAGCCTTTCGTGGCTTTTAATTATGCTAAATATAAACTAAGTGTAAAAGGCCAAGGTCTACTCTGAGAGAAATAAGGAACATCTTTGAAGATCTGGTGTAGAAGCTCGAGCTATTTTGACCAAGAACATGTAGAACATTAAACGGTCATCAAATGCTGCCCTTGGTCCTTCCTTGTTCCTGTGCTAGGATAACTGGTGGCAGTAGCATAGCTCATCCTTGGATTATTGTTTAGGACTCAGTAAATAAGAGTTGACCCTTTTTTCTGATTCCTTTGTATCTTAATTCATTCCCAAAGTCACTGAAAGCCATGGATTAAACACCAGTTCCTAGGATAACACCATTCTCCATATCTTACCATTACTCATTGTGTTTGAATTGCACAAAATAGCTGTTTGTTATGTTTTAGATGCTACTTAAATGCTTCTTTAAAAAAAACACTAAGGGATCTTTAGGGAACCAACAGTGGTTCTCTTGCAGTGAACTTCAGTTGTTTGTAGTATTTTCTTCCTCTTAATTCACTAAATCAACCTATAACAAGCCTCCCCTCTGGGTACAGCCTTGGGAACTGTTTAATGCTTGATCTGTTTGCACATATTCTAGGCTACTCTGGAGAAGATGATTCACTAAGTGAATAATGTAAAGTAACTGTTAATGTAAAGCAAAAAAAAAACAACAACCCTCAGTTTTTCAGACCATTCTGTTAACAACCATGGAGCCTAGCTGAAGTTGACAGGTTTAGAGGCCTTCCAGCCCAGTTCCTGTGCTCGCCCCTGCCTCTCCCTGATGAAAAGCCACTTTATTTCCCCCTTCTTTTGTGTGTAAAGGAGGCTCTGGGCCAAACCTGATTCGACTTGCTGGAGAATATGCTGGCCTCACAATGTGCGGTCTATGCGCTTGGCCGATGCAACGGACAGAGAAGCCATTCTAGCACAAGCCCACCATCACATTCCCTCTCAAGCTCATGCCACTTTGCATGCTGGTCACGTAGCAGAGCATGGGTGCTTCGTTCCACGGTCCTGAAAAGTGACAAAGATAGCGATGTGTAAATTAGCGTCAGGGCAATGAGAATTAAAGGGGAGCGGGCTGCTGTTGTGTTGGTGATTACATAATCATGGTAAGGAGGCCAGAAGGTGTTCTTGTTAGTGACTGTGAACCTTAAACATGTCGGTGGTTATTGCAGACCCACTGGTGCAACAGGATTTTAGCTGTTTAATACTTAGGGGCTTAAGTATTAAATTAAGTATTAAATAAAAGCTTAAGTACGCTTTTATTTTGCTGTACTACCTCAATGGACTTGCACCCTTTAATATAAACTTGGTTATGAAAATACATTTACAGGTCTGCTTTTACAAGTTTTTAGTGTAAGACGTTTGGCTCTTTGCACAGGTCTTTAGAGTTATATGACTGGAAGCCAATCACATACCTTTTATACAATGCCAAAGTTAAAATTTCTGTCTTCAGGGACTCTTCTCACAGATTACAAATTATATTTTAGCCAATTAAGTTAAGCCTGACGCCAACCTAACCCTGGACTTTCTTTCTCTAATTACTGTGGATAACTTCTTTTTGTACAGTTCTCTGCACTTGCCAAACTCTGCATGCTGAACCTATGTTGACACAGGATACTTTTGTGATTTTCTATAATTACCACCTCTTCGACCAGTCAAGGTTAGTGTAATGATGGGCGGTAGGCACGAGTGTGAGCAGTTCACAGGTTTTATTAGTAAAGATAATAGACACCTGAGGCTAAATGGATATACACGGTGTGAAAAGAAGTCATGAATGCAGATGAGAGCATGGATATCCCATCAAGTGCATGTTCAAGGGCTTAAATACAATATCAAGATGGAAAAGCTGTGGACATAAGGAGAGAGAACAAAACACAGCTGCAGACAATGACCAAGGGGTGTGGCCAAAGCAGGGCTAAGGCGGGTATGTAACATGAGGTGAGGAGTACAAGGCTAGTCAAACAATACAGACATGACCAAGTAAACAACAGAAGAACATGACCAGAGGCTGGGAAAACAGAAAAAGATGTGAGCCCGGAGCAATCATTACAGCAGGTCTTTTGATACCAGGGATATCTCAGTTTTTGTCAGAATCAGAAAAACTTTATTGTCCCTGAGGAAATTGCTTATACAGAATATCTCAAAAAACATAACTTTTTAGCAGAGGAAATATACAGAGTATACAATAAGTCATTATTTCTTCAGTTAATTTGCAACACCATAGAAGTAGAGAAAGCTGAAGGGTACGTCAGTGCGTCACTTGAACGTCCAACTCTCATATCACATGATCTTTTCATCACTTTCAAACCTCATCTTCTACAATCACATATGTGGCATCTATTGAATCAGGCATGACCATTCTAGGGGTCAAGCATAAGTCTTGTATTGCTCAAATGAGAGCAGTGCTTAGTGTTGAACGTCTCAATCTCATTTAATGACCACTCTGTAAGGGTGTGTTGTACGCTTGCGTCATGGCCTGGGTGGTAGCTACTCTCTCAGTTATTAGTAATGATGCCAGTGAACTGGTCACTACCACAATTTAAATTATCCGTATGTTGACTTCTATGCAGTGAAGAGAAGAGAATGTATACTATACTTTGGAAGCACTTCTGACTCATAACAGGAGATACCATTCCCACATTTCCAGCAATACTTCAACAGATAATTCTAGTCTGACAGGGCCTACTGCCAGGAGTGGGGCCCGTTACCTTACTGCTAACTTTTTGTTCCTTTGTTCCATATCCATTTTGTTTGTGTGTGTGTGTGTGTGTGTGTGTGTGTGTGTGTGTACGTGTGTACCTGCTAATAATGGCTACTCATGCATTGTTGTTCACACCGATTGCTGCCTCTTTCCAGGACTGCTTGACATTTTCCTGCGGCACTCATCGAGATGCGTTGGCAAGAGGTCGCAATTATGTGGCAGAAGGCAATTTTTGGACTTGCCCTAGAAATGGCTTCAGAATTCGGAAAATTGCAGTCACATCAGAGAGAAGAACACAAAGGCGAGACCTCTCTTTGCTTTCACAGGCCCTGCTGTGTGCAAGAGGCACATGTGTTTGATCATCAGCGTATTTCGATGTTCTTTTGAACAATGAACTTTGGAGTCCATTCAGTGGTAAAACTAGTCACAACTAATTTAGTAAAGCAGGTGAGTCTAAGTTAAATAGATATTTCTGGTCTTCTGAGGGTAAAGAGTCCTGACTTGCTTTTAATACGTGGAGAGCCATGCCATTGTGTGGACTATGGAATCACTATGGCCTGCTCATTCAGCAGCTGAAAATGTCTGAAGGTTTGGTTTACTGAGCCCATGGGAATGTTTAGTGAGTTGAAGGGGTCTTCACATTTTCTGTACCAAAGTTCACCCGGGAGGTTGCTCCATAAGCAGCAGGAAACGCTGTAATGTGATACGCCAGCTGAGCAGCTGTACTATTTCAGCGATTACACTTCATATGGAAGGAAAAATGACTTTGCTCTGATTTTCATAGGCATTTTTTCACATTTTCTTCTACTCCTTGAAGGCCTCAGCTAGTACATCTAAGTAAGGGTCAGAAATCTAGATTTCAGCCATCCCAACAATACACTACAATACTTCAGAACCTAGGTTTTTAATGGAGACCACATGTCGACCAAGATCACCATACAAGTCAACGTAAACCAGAAATCATGGTAATTTCCTTCCCGTACTTGCATTTGTAAGTGAATGGCGTTATGAAAGTGGGTCATGGAGTTAGCTCTGCCTTTTGCTGAATGATAGATATATTTTTAGATGTTTTAGGCAAAAGTGACTACCTTTAAACCAAAAATGATAAGAAAGCACTACATTTTGTGATAAATTGATGGATTGTGTGTAATATCATCAATGAGGTTAATACGTTGTTCTGATTTCAGGTGAACTTCAGCCATTGATTGACGTATTCTTGCCTTTTCACCCTTTAGTGAGTGAACCAGACTGGCTTACAATGGCAGCTGACTGTAATCACTCTTATCCATGGACTCTTATTCATAAAGCTCCTGTCTGGATGGTTTGATATCCTATGTGTGGGGCAGAGCTGTTATCCATTATGCTATCCAAACAATTGCTTCCATCTGCAAGCGTTCTTCACGTGAACGGAAATGTTTGCAGCACTAATATATTTAGAAGCATTTATCCGTACATTAGTGGCAAAACTAGCAGTTAGGTAGAGGTTCCCCATGGTTGTATGGCATATTTGAATAATGCATGTTGGGTACTGTAGCACAAAAAACCTGATGAACGAAAATACAACAGCATTACAAATTCATAAATCCAAAAGCATAAGACTGATAGATACAATGCTGGCCTAAAAAATGTCATATTAATCCTCACCTCAACAGAGATGAGGAGCTTAAGTTGATAAACTTAATAGTGACGCTGCGTTAATGTTCTACATATGTGCGCCCTTAGTGCGGATGTCGCATGTAAATAATTTATTTAGTTTAGAGCAAACAACCCATGAGTCATTAGTCAATATTGACAATACACATTTAACAGGTAATGACGTGAGCCTTTTGTGTTGTGACAGTTCAAGGTGAGATTCAGGACGAGCAACTTGAACATAAATTGGGAAAAAAAATCATACGCTATCCATCCTGCTTGCTTTTTACTTTTGTCTTTTGATCTACAATGGATCTGCCTTTCCGTACGCAAATGTATGTTGGAAAGTAGTTCTTCCAGGACTATGAATAGGCAGCGGCAGCATGTCTGTGAGCAGCCACTTTTAACTTCAATTACAGGCCACTTTCACTCGAACTTTTAGGCCATGTTCAACTCTGTATAGTCATTTGTAGTTAAAATTGCTAGTCATTTGTTGTGGGTTATATTTTAAAGCATAAAGCTTCTAAATATAATTACTTTCCAGAATAGCATCTTTCCAGAGACACCAGGTGAAATATAACCACATACTAAAATCGTTTGTTGCTTTAAAGATTCGATGATGTGAAGATACTGTTCAGGTCTCAACGTCCTTAGGTCTTAACACAAAGTTTCAATCCAGTCATACCAACTGTACACACACCTTTTTATCACAGCCAGCATTAATATTTTGGGCTATAGGACAAGCTTTCACTCCCCACCAGCATCGAAAAGCCTTGGGTGCTCATGACCCCGTCACCGATTGACCACTGTTCTGGATTCAGTGGTCAAACCATCACAATAAGACCATAGTCAAAGTTTAGGGAGGTTGGCTAAACTCCAATGAACCTTAAACTTCTGAATAATATAACTGTTGTCACAGGAACATCAAGTTGCTTGGAGATGGTCTTATAACCTTTAACATGCTTGTCTATAATTTTCTTTCTAATCTCTTGAGACAAATCTCTTGTTCTCTGTCTGTGGTCCATGTTCAGTGTGGTTCACACCATAATACCAAACAGATTCCAAGCTTGAAGACACATTTGCTGCTAATTACGGACATAGCTTAGTTTAACTTGTCCCTGTAGACAAATTATTTTCAATCTTTTTATGGGGTACCATCATTTTTGTCCTGGCCAGTTTTATTACTTTGTTTTTTAGAATAATTCAAAAGCAATTTCTAATTTTCATTTATTAATTCTCAGTTAATTGTTAGATATTATTCTTTTTGTCAGTTATTTCAGTGACCACAGTGGGATTTTCTTTCTGTAATGGAAGGGTACCAACAATTTTGTCTACCTATGTATATTTTCTATGTTCTTTTGTGAATAAATTTGGGTTGATGTAATTTGCTAATTATTGTATTCAGTTTTTGCTTACATTTTACTCAGCGTCCCAACCTTTTTAAATCAAAGTTTTAACTGTACTTCCAGAAATTTTTTTTCTCACAATACAGGAATCATATACAAGTAGCTTGCAGTCATAGAGAAGACAGCCATCTTGAAAACAAGTTAATGAGGTCAGTGAGCAGGTTAGCAAGCATTTGAGCTTGCATGCTAGTTACCTGGAGGTCAAATGAAAGGTCTTTTCTTGTCCCAACAGATGATCTAACTTAAACTGGCGCTGAAGTCAGATGACAGAAAGGCATAGCTAAAAAATGCAAGCACTCGCTTGGAACAGCACCAATAACATTGTATTCCACATGAAAGCGAGGCCTTGCTTTCATGGCATATTCCACTTAAGCGGATATTTCACTGGCAAAAAATATATCAGCTTAAGTGGAATAAATGGTTTATTGATGTAAGACACGTGATGACCCCTTTGAAATGGTAATTTTGCCTGTCGGTTTGAAGACGCAAAAGGGTTTCTGACAACTGATTTTAAAATATCCTGTTTTTGTGAACAAATAGTACCTTGGCATTTTCTTAATACACACAATAATTACTAACAGGAACTTCCGAAAGGTTGCTTGCTTAATTGTGTGATGTTCTTCATTTGTTTTATTTCTAAGCCTTTTCCTGTTTTCTTGGTCTGAGTGTAGAAGGGAAATGCTAATGTAATCACATGTGGGGATGATGGCATTTGACAGAAAGACAACATAGAAAAAGATCTTTTGGGTCAAATTATAAGGAGATCTTCATCCAGAAAGTCTCATTTTAAGGTCTGCGTGGGTTTTTCCATATTTTAACATCCCTCTCTAACATCCCCACAAATGAACAGGTTTTGTCACTATGCCTTTATGACTGATACACTGAAGGTTCTGTATTGTGTATAATTGGAAAAGCTGATCTGGGGCTCCTGAGCTGTGAATGTTTAAGCTCTTGTGATCTTCAGGAGATCACAAGTTCAATATCTGGTGGTGCCAGAGTCAAGAGAATGCCCCTGGCCCTCACGTACCTCCAAATCGCTAAGAGCACTGCTAGCTAGTGCAGACATCTGCTGATGTAACGGAATTAGGAGCATTCTACTCTACCCTGCCTAGTAAAGCTGATTGGCCAATACTAGATTAAGCCAAAATTATGGAAAAAATAATAAAGAAATTAGATATGAAATGCTGTTGGCTGAAAATATGTTAATATGGGGTTTAAGATGTCACAAAAAGCAATGAAAAATATAAAATGAGGAAAATGTTTCCGTTTCCATGACATAGGCTCTGTAAAAAAATTTCTCTGTAAAATTTTTTTTTTTTCGATCACTTGATCTGTCAATTCAATGATACGCTACGTCTACAAGAGGCTAATCTCCCGCTTTGTTACACTAGAGGAAGAGTAAATCTGCAACACTGGAGTTTCTTTAGAGGGTTTAACTTGGAAACATAGTTCCTGTTTGCATTGGCCTACAAGAGCCTGTCAAATCACTGTCAGGGTGAAAACACTTCACCTTGATGAAACCTGACTCAGAGGCCATTTCCCATGTAATTTAATCATTGTAATTTGTCTTTTATCTCTTTTAGGATAATGTTGTCTATTTAATTAAACTAAAAGCGAAACCTAGGTGTATGACCTTACTCAAAAACAACATGCTGTCAATAAAAATCAGGGGAACAAAATGATAAAACAATCTGCTCACCGACATTGCTCTGATATTGTTGTATTATTACTTTCGATGAAAAGAGTAGAGTATACTGCATATAAAACCACACTTTTAGAATCTTATTAGAGCTGCAATACTGATTAATCCATTATTTCCCATATTGAGCATATGAAATGTTGTCTCAGTTTGCCTCTGTGGATGATTTAAGTCTGCTAAAAGCTTCTCTTAGGGTGATATAATGGTTAACGTTTGTTGTCTTACAGCAAGAAGTTCCTGGGTTCAAACCCCAGGTCACCCATGATGTGAACTGAAAGCAATCAGGAAAAGTTTGATTTTCAACAAAACAACAGAACAAACATTCATCTAAGTAAATCACCAGCAGCTTTTAAATTTGTGTGAAAGTTAAGAACATTTTTCCTTCTCTTGTAAAGTTGTTTTTGGAGATTTGAGGTTTTGTTCTCATAGCATCACAATAAAAAATGCAGATATTTAACAGCGAGGGTGTCTAAACAAATAATCAGCTGGGCTCCTGCTTTTTTGGGATGAAACCCTGCAACGCCACCACAGGCCTTGGTGAACATCACTGGACAACCCAGTCGGTCAGAACAGACGTTCTGAGGCAATCTTCCCTCATTACAGCAGAAGTAATTGAACATGAATGGGCTCTCTGATTATACTCAGTTTGTTTCTCTGTGCTTTGATGGTGCATTTGGGAGCTGATGGTCCTCTGTGTCTCTGTGTCCATAAATAAAAATGTACTGTCTTCCACCAACAATCACACACTGTTTTCTAATGTTCCAGCTAATCTGACCTGGGCAAACAATGAGCATGAGTAAGCAGCATAATCATACCGATTATACATGCAGTTATATTACTGCAGTGCTTTACCAGTTTCTTTTAAAATTACAATGTATTAGTAGTAGTAGCAGTAATGATGACATAATAAATTATTTAAGGAAAAAATAAATAAGGAAAGAAATAATGAAAGAAAAAAAGTGATAGCAGTAGTAGTAGTAATACGTAGTAGCAGTGTTAGCAACACTACTACTACTAATGATTAAATAATACATGAAATAATAATAATAATAATAACAATAAAGAATTTTAATAATAATTATATAATATTATTATTATTATTAGTAGAAGTAGTAGTAGTATTAGTAGTAGTAGTAGTAGTAGTAATAGTAATAGTAGTAGTAGTAGTAGTAATAGTAATAGTAATAGTAATAGTAATAGTAGTAAAAAAGTATTATTATTATTATTATTATTATTATTATTATTATTATTATTAGCAGCAGCAACAACAGCAGTAGTAGTAGTAGTAGTTGTTGTAGTAGTAATAGTAGTGGTAGGAGTAGTAAAGTATTATGATTATTATATTATTATTGTTATTATTAGCAGGAGCAGCAGTAGTATCAGTAGTAGTAGTAATAGCAGTGGTAGGAGTAGTAAAGTATTATTCTTATTATTATTGTTGTTGTTGTTGTTGTTGTTGTTGTTGTTAGCAGCAGCAGCAGCAGCAGTAGTAGTACTAGTTGTAGTAGTCCCAGCCCGGGCACCACTGAGGAACCCTTGAGCAAGGTATCGTCCCCACTTCACTGCTCCCCGGGTGCTGTTGATAGCTGCCCACTGCTCCACATGAGCACATGTGATGGGTTAAAAGCAGAGGACAAATTTCGTTGTGGTGACTGTGTGCAGTGGTATATTCACAATGATCGGAAATCACTAATCACTAATCACTAGTAGTAATAGTAGTAGTAGCAGCAGTAGCAACAGTAGTACTAGTAGTATCAGTAGTAGTAGTAATAGTAGTGGTAGTAGTAGCAGCAACAGCAGCAGTAGTACTAGTAGTAATAGTAGTAGTAGTAATAGTAGTAGTAGTAATAGTAGTAATAATATTAGTAGTAGTAACAGCAGCAGTAGTAGTGGTTGTATCAGTAGTAGTAGTAGTA
>JBBIGC010000125.1:4763103-4780365 GCA_037576955.1 Lepidarchus adonis | reverse complement strand
GAGAGAGAGAGAGAGAGAGAGAGAGAGAGAGAGAGATAAAATTGTATTGTTTGACGACTGTATTGGCTTGTCCTAAGCAGGTGTCCTTTCAGGGACTGATTAAGTATTTATCCTTCAGAAACCACTTACCTATGTGCCACTCTCCATGCAACACTGTGGGTGGGGGCTGCTGGGATGTAAATAGCATGTCCACTGCTTAACCTTTTCTACTGACCACACCTAAACAGCAAGTAAAAATAGTTCCATGCCATAGCAGCAACAAAGGAAAACTTCAGCTGATGAGAGTCTTTGCTGTGAGATCATCTCTTATCTTTTGTTTTGTTTGTGTGCCTCTTGGCAGAAAAATACTGGGCTACAAAACGTGAAACACTCAGAGATAATGTACCCATGGTATTAATGAACTGACACTCTCCTCTCCCTAAAGCAGAGTTCACCAGCTCTACTGCTGTGCCGGGTTTAGCTCCAGACATAATGCAGTTATTGGTTACTGATGGTGTTACCTGATGGTGAAATGTAATTTCATTAATATCAACATGTTTTCAGTTTGCAGCTTAGTTCTAAAAGCACTGTTATGAAGACAGATTCTCAACAGACACACATATATCTCTACAGAAGATGGCGTCCACCAAGGAGAAGCTGATTGCCCATGTGAGCACTGAGGAGGCAGTGGGCAGCAAGTGCAAGGTGACCGTGGTTGGTGTTGGCATGGTGGGCATGGCTTCTGCCATCAGCATCCTGCTTAAGGTGAGAGTTTTTACTGTACAGATTTTTATACATAAACATGAGCAGCTTTTAATGTAATGACTGTTTATAGTCAGTGCCAACTGGAGTAAAATCTAAAATATTATTTTTAGCATCATTATTTTGATATAGTTGGGTTTTTTGGCACCATTTTTGTCATTTTTGAGGAGACGTTTCTAAGCAGGGCTTACAAATACAGTGGTGTTAGGAGCTGTGTAGATGATTGTCTTAGACACTTTGATCCCTGCTGTAGACTGAATCAGGTCAGACAACCATGAGTAGGGTTAGATGGTCCAGAGACATTCCACACTCACAAATGCTTAGTGAAGCTCACTGTGCAAAATAGAGCAATATGCTCAGTGTACATGGGGAGTAATGGGATTGACTGAATGCTGAACTCAAGGTATTTCTGAATGCAGAACAGCTCAACAGCCAAACTTTTATCCCAGAGCTTAAGCCTAAGCAAATTCTTTTCTTGACACTTTCCCTTTGTCATGCATTGAACAGAGTGATTGTTCAGCCATAGTTTCTAATATTTTTCACAGGGTACAATTTAGCTTACACACCACAGCCCATACCATGTCAATTCCACCATTTACCAATAACCTTAAATGAAATCTGCCACATTTAGAGGTTGGATTCCAAATACTTTGTGTAGAAGTAAGAAAGCCAAGGGCTTTTCTAGACCAGAGATATGAGGCCTGATGTGTGGTGTGTGTGTGTGATTTCTTTTGTTCAGGACTTGGCTGATGAGCTGGCTCTGGTTGATGTGATGGAGGATAAGCTGAAGGGTGAGGCTATGGACCTCCAGCATGGCAGTCTCTTTCTCAAAACCCACAAGATTGTGGCCGACAAAGGTGAGGGAAGGCTCTGAAGGAAGGTTTGGATAATACATTTCTTCGTGATTAAAATAAATGTTTCTAAATAAGATTGACTGAATTGTAATGAATTCCCCCACTTTGGTTATTAAATAAAGCCAACCTCTCTGGCTATGAGCTGTGTCTGGCTGAACAAAGTTTTATAGTGTACTTTTCTTGTGTGCTGCAGACTACAGCGTGACTGCCAACTCCAGGGTGGTAGTGGTAACTGCTGGTGCCCGTCAGCAGGAGGGTGAGAGCAGGCTGAACCTGGTGCAGAGGAATGTCAACATCTTCAAGTTTATCATCCCCAACATTGTAAAGTACAGCCCCAACTGCATCATGCTGGTGGTGTCCAACCCAGGTTTGTAAAAGAGAATAGTTACTATTAGTAACTAGTACATTATCAAAATACTGCAGTGCATTTTGGGAATTCTTTGCTGAAGGAGTGGGTTCAGAAGTCCACATGACCTCTACATAAGCCTTTAGGACGACTGACATTAACCTACATTAATGTTTAGAAAAACATTTTCTAAAAAAGCACTTGCTAAGGTAAAATGACGTGAAAGCTGCCATTCCGACAATTGATGCTTGTTGGAATAAACCATAAATGTTTATGTAGGTATACGCCACTTCTCATAATCACTACAACTCCACCTTCTCATCTGATGGCCTAATGATGGAAATAACTGTGTGTTCTCTTTAGTTGATATCTTGACCTATGTGGCCTGGAAGCTGAGTGGCCTTCCAAGGAATCGTGTGATCGGTAGTGGCACCAACCTGGACTCAGCTCGCTTCCGCTACCTGATGGGCGAGAAACTGGGCCTGCACCCCTCCAGCTGCCACGGCTGGGTGGTTGGAGAGCATGGAGATTCCAGCGGTGAGACTTACAACTTATTTCATGTCACTTCATGCCACTTAGGGGAACTCAGAATGGATACACTGTTTTTAGGATGAGCCTGTTTTTAAAGCCTGTAACTAATAGATGTAACACTGAATGCGTGTTCTTTACAGTGCCTGTCTGGAGTGGCGTGAATGTGGCTGGCGTTTCCCTGCAGGGCCTTAACCCTGACATTGGCACAGACAAGGACAAGGAGGACTGGAAGGCAGTCCACAAGATGGTGGTTGACAGGTAAGGAGGCAACTTGCAATTAATAAAAAAGTAAAACGTAGCAAAGGCAAATGGTTTGGATCTCGAAGTGGGCAGAAAACAGGCTTGTCCCCAAATTATCTTCTTTAACTGCAGATAAAAGCAATTGCTAACAGTCAAAGTCATAGTTAAATCAATTGAAGATAAAAGAACACGTGAACACAAGTGTTCCTGGCCAAGTAACAAGGAGTGTCTAATTCATGTTAACCAGATTATGAAATATTGCACTTTGCGCCGTTATATGCAGTTACAAACTGATCATTTCATTAGCCCTTTGACCAAAGCTTGAATCCTGATTTTCATTTTTAATAAATGTTCACTTTTTATACTCATCCAGTCATGAAGTAACACATTTTAAATAAAGACTCAGAATCTCAGTGTTTCTGTTTGCTCTGTGTGTTGACAGTGCATATGAAGTCATTAAGCTGAAAGGATACACCTCCTGGGCAATTGGAATGTCTGTGGCTGACCTTTGTGAGAGCATCCTGAAGAACATGCACAAGTGTCACCCAGTGTCTACCCTGGTCAAGGTGGGTGCTGCCTCCATCTGCTAAAGTTTACATGACTCCTTAAAAACCAATTAGAAAACCTGTACTAACTGGTGCTAAACAACTAATGCAACTTTAAGCAATGTCTTTGAACAAGCCAAACGCGCCCTTTGTCCCGTCCCCACCCAACAGCATTCATTTTTATGTCACAATTTATGGCATTTGTATCTTTGCCAGAGTTTGAATCTTGCATTGATGTAACACAGTTGCATGTGAATAGTTTTCATTGGAAAAGTGTAAAAATAAAAACTAAGAAACAAAATTTAACTCTACTATTACACTTGTATAATACTAGTATAGTTGTACACCTGAGCATTCATTAAACTGTATTTAAACAGAATTAGTAATCCGAAGCTTTTTCTTTTTTTCTAAGCCACAAAATTTGTAGCATATACCAGGTCAGCAATTGTTATTTTATGGTAAAATGTAAAAATTAATAATAGACAAATACCTCTAACAAGGTTTAGTTTAGGCACCCAAATCACCCAAACCCAAACAAGTTTTACTGCTTTTCATTTAGCCATTGGAACTAAAAGTGCAGAGATGCCTGAAATCACATGTGGTAGCACTTAAAATAATCAGATTACAAAGAAAATGCTCAATGCAAAATTCTCAGATCTTCAGATATCTTTGGTTTTGTCACTGGATGAGGATATGGTCACTGATAGCTGTTACCAAATAAATCCTAAAGATGACAAAACAAATGTATTAATGTATTTCTTAAATGTATTAATTTTATATCTTAATTTTACTTGAAAGCTTATTCAGATGAGCAGTTAGGCTACAAACCCTCCTTCTATAGCAACATTCAGTGCCTTTGCCCCTTACTAGACCTACAGTAATGCATTCTTAACATTATAGTTCATTATTAAACTGAAATATTTTTTTGAGAACTTTTATTGTATTCATATGAAACTCTTAATACATATGAGTCTACATATAAAATATAAATGTTTGAGTCAGCCCGCACAGTAAGAATGCTCTCCAACAGGGTTGGGTACGTTCTAGTCCTAAAGCACTAGTTAGGAATTTCCCTGCTTAAACCTATTGAAACTGACAACAGATAAGTTGGACCAGACATTTCTAGAGCAGGGAAATCACCAAACTGCTGAATATAGTTCCTCAAGATTGCTGTAAATGAACTGTTGTTTTTTCCCCCCCACATATTTGATGTGCCATCCAGGGAATGCATGGAGTGAAAGAAGAGGTCTTCCTGAGCGTCCCCTGCATCTTGGGCAGCAGCGGCCTGACTGACGTGGTGCAGATGACCCTGAAGCCTGATGAGGAGAAGCAGCTGGTGAAGAGTGCTGAGACACTGTGGGGAGTGCAGAAAGAGCTGACCTTATGAACCATGCTCCACTCCAAAATATAGCCTCCGGTCTCAATGGCAAACCTCAAAAGAAGTTCCCCAACCTGTTCCTTAAACTAACCTGATCTGACGTACCACCCCCCTTCATTCACCCTCATCAGATGTCTTGAAGCAGACCTCAGACCCATAGACCTTAACACTCCTCACTGTAGTTTCAGTTGAGGATATATTTATGTAGTCGTTACATGTTATATGGCCTTTGTAAAGTTGAGTGACCGTGTGCATATACGTTTGTGTTGTCTTCCTTGCACTTCTGATAGTATATTTTAAAAAATGATAATTAAAGAAACCTTTTGCAGTGTGGGTCTCTGTTAGGTATTTGTATTTTGAGCTCAACAAGCATTCCGTACCATTTTGTTCCCAGTGTAAAATAGTCAGGTATCAAGACCAACATCCTGTGAAACTAAATCTAGTGTCAACCAGCCAGCAACCTGGACTGAAGCTTGCATTTCTGAATGCAAATTCAAATTCAAGTCTGAGACTGGCTCCTCCTCATAGCTCTATAATACAAACACAGGGTCAGCTGGAACCGTTGCCCATTCATTTCCTCTGGTTTAAACTGAATGTGGAACAAATAACTTGATGGAGAACCAAATGGAATTTTGTTGCAGCTCATTGCAACTGCTGGCAGCATACTTGTTGAACATATTACTTCATGTATGTTTAAATCAGTCACACCTACTTGTGATATGTGGATCTATAGACCATATATATTAGCTAGAAAGGTTATTTTTGTATTTTTATTTGTGATCTGGGCTTGGTGCCTACCAAAAGCACGTCTAGTGGCATTTTGCTGAGACACAGCTAAATGTGGAACCTGTTGTCAGAGCAGACAATATCACTACAAACTCAATCCACCTCCAAATAAAGGGTGACTAAACAAAATCCATGCTTTTGTCTAATTCTTTTGTTCTATAGTCTGAAAGGTTTTGGAGTGCATGGAATGAAGAGCTCTTTGCACAGAAGAAGAATGGCTTTTATACAATTACAGTCCAACATAAGTCTTTCCTTTTGTAGGTGTTAATGGATTTGAACAGAGACCTGATTTGAAAAGGTTGGCAAAATGATGCATTGCATAATCAGGTACATGAGTATAGGCCTTTACATTAAATGGTAAAAAAGCGGATTATGTTTCAAGATGCATGATTGAGAAAAGCGGTGTATTCAGCACTATATTAATATTAAACCATATCATTCACAAGTCAGTATCAAAGTCCAAATCCTTCTTCTTTATTGAAATGAAGATATGAGCAACTAAAGGTCTGAAAAAGAAAAAAGAAACAATAAAGAGATCTTTTTTTAAATAAAAAAAATTCCTTCAAAGTAATAAAATGTCAAAGCCAAAGTGCATTAAAAACAAACAGAATGGTGCTATAAGTTATTTGTACAAGTATTTTGTGAAAAGCATTTTTCTTGTTAATTCGTTTGAAAGCTATTTGAAGGAATAAAAAAGTAGCTATCATCCCAGAACTAACAGTAGAATCACTCAAGGTCTAGAAACACATGACGCACACACGCACCCACCACACACATACACCCCCATCGCATTCAATCTCACACAAATTTGAGGTGAATGTAGCCATTTTATCGTTTCACACTTGAAATGTCTGCTGATATTTAAAGTAGCTACTGACTGAAGGTTGTAACATTACAACAACATTTAACCAGAATACAGCAGGTTGACCCCATGACAGCACAAGGGAGACATAAATATTGATTTAAACAGTGAAATAAAATTAATGAAATGCTTTTTTTTTTTAAAAGTCCTTTCACTTCGCTACGTTGTGAGTCTTCAAGAAAAAAAAAACATCTTAGACCTAACATTTTTATATAAAAGTGGTTGTCACAAGTAGTGTGAAGTATCTGAATACACAATACCCACAAGAACAACCAATATGCAGAGACTGAGGAAGCCCTAAGACAGTAAAAGATGCATTAATATTCTTTCTGATTGCATGAAGAAACAAATTTGCCCCTGCAATCCTGTTCTCAATCTGTTGAAAAGTTAATCAGAGTTGTGCTTTGTTACTAAATTAATTGTTTTTTTTAATCTGACATTAAGACAGACAGTCTTGGCATCCTGAAGGATTCATGTGAGGAGAACGAACAGTTAAACACAAAGAGAATGACACAGAGAACAATAAAGGAGTGGGGGAGAACGATAAAGGAAATTTGGGGATTAGGTGGCAGTGGGGTCAGTAGAGATCACTGAGTCCAGCAGTCTTCCGGGCTTTCTGCATAAGCGCTCGTAGCTGGAACTGTTTACGGGACAGCAGGCGCACATGCTGTAATGAAATAAACCAAGGTCAGTCTGGAATATTTTAATAGACAGCATCAATGTGAAGTAAAAAGATATCAGTTAAAGCAAAACTGCAATGTAAAAAAGTCTACCTTAAGAAAAACCTCTAGGTCAATGACGCCTCTGCGCAGAGCCTCTCCAAGGTAGAAGATAGTGTCCTCAATGGCGTTCTCCTCTGCATACAGGTTCAGAATCTGCTTATAGAGTGGCGCAGTTGGAACAATAACATCATCAATGTCATTGTTCTCTGACTGATTCTCCATCTTTTCCAGAGCCTCTGTCAGTTCTTCATCTTTTTTCTTTAGGAGATCAATATTCCTATCCACCTCAGCCTGAAAAAAGACATAATAATATGTTTAATCCAGAGCACACAATCATAAATGCTAAAGTAGAAAAGTGTTCCATATAATTAACAATGATCTGCTAAGAGCCTCTTTTACACTTCCCCAGATCTGTATCAAATCCACCATAGCACAACCTTTATTAGTTATCATAATTTATTTCTGTAACTTTAAAAATTTAAAAGTCCTCTTTCAAAGCCACACGCTCCTAAAATACATGTACACTATGCGGCCATACAACCATAACGAGAATGATCATTTTGCAATTAATGTGGATTTCTTTTACTGTGCATATATGTTACTTAATCACACAGTGTTTGCAGAATAACAGCAGTGGCTAACATGTAAATAAGTAGCTGCAGAAGCATTAAAGCATCTGACCTTTATTCACCTTCTCCCAGCCATAAACAGCAGACAGCTAATCAGAGCTGAAGATATCGGTGATAAAGATTTGTTGTGGTGGTGGTGTTGTCCATGGCATATGTGAATAATTCACAGGATGGTAGTGATTACGATGTGTGAAAGTAGGTCTTACATTGCACAGGTTCATTCTCATTTTCACACTAAAGATAAATATGGTTCAAATACAAACATAAAGAAAAATGAGAATTGAGCAATAAGGCTTATAATGTGAATGTAGTCAAACAAACAGGTAGATCACAGTTGTGATGTCTTTCCCAAGTAGGGGTGGGAGAAAATATTGATTTGGCAAAATATTGTCATCCTTGATCACACAATACAATAATTTACGTATATGTTGACACCACCAATAACTTTTACACAATTGAGTAACCAATGATTGCACGTTTTCTTGTCTAATACATTTTCAAATTAAGAAGGAGGCTACTGTACTTATTTTACTATTTATATATTCAAAGATTTGATTATATTACAAGGTTGGTTATGTTGACTATAACACCTGGTTCCTCCTTTCAGTTTTCTGTTATTTATATACTGATGTTTGAATGATATGTTCTGGCTGAAGTAAAGTTAGGGATATTGTGAGAGACTTTGTGGATGTCATACATAGTCTTTGTTTCACTTCAGACATTTTGGGGATATGGAAGCAATTGTATTGGGGTGATAGACACACCTCATGTTGTGTTTTCCATGTAATGACCTCATTGTGTACAGGTGCCTTATATTGGGGCCAATACCAAAAGACAACCTTTCTCAATGTGGCATCAATTTCAACATTCTGTGGGTATAACAAGCTGCTATTGTCAGTAAGTCATTCCAAGTTCATTATTCAAACAGCCATGAACACACAACATCACTTAATGGAAGGGCAGCGTCATCTGGCCATGGCGCCTTTGGGTCAGTGTGAGATGTGAGGGGTACTAGGGGGTACTAGGGTTTCCAGACAAACCGTTTGCAACCAACTCCACCGCTTTGGTTTGAATGCCAGATGACTGTTGCAGGTGATTCCACTGACACCAAGACACCGCCGTGAACGTTTGCAGTGGGCACAAGACCATGTGACCTGGACAAAGCAGCAGTGGTCTACCGTCCTGTTCACTGATGAGTGTCGGGTCAGGAGAGGAGAAGGCGAAATGCCGAGATCAACATGGTCCCCATGGTTTGCTTTGGTGGTGGAGGTGCAATATTCCAGGCAGGCATCACCAGTCAGTGCAAAACACATTTGGTTATTGTACATGGCTCAGTCACTGCACGTTCTTACCTCAGAGACATCATAGAACCAATCATCATCCCCCAATTCCGCCAGCACACCCCCAACTTTCTGTTCATGGATGATGACGCTCCACCACATTGTGGCAGAATTGTCACAGCTCGACTTCAGGAAGTTGGAGTGCCTAAATGGTTATGGCCATCAATGTCCCCTGACCTGAACCCCATAGAGCAAGTCTGGGACCAGTTAAATCAGAGACTACATGATCATACCCCACCCCTAAAATGACCTGGCATACACAGGCTAGTGAGGAGCATGAGACTTTGCTGTCAAGCTGTCATTGCGGCAAATGGTGGAAACACCCGCTACGGACATTGTCAGTTTTGTAATCAGAGAGGATTTAAAATAGCCTTAATTTTTGAAAATAGCATTGCTAATATATATGTAAATGAATACAGCCCCTCCTCCCGTGTTTCTGATATTGATATCATGATATTATCCTTATTGTGTGCCATGTATTGCATATCATATCGTGAGATACCCTGCGATTACCACCCCTACTCCTGAGTGTTATAAAGATAGAAACCAACCAGAAAGATCTTTTTGAAATAACCATTCAGACTTCTGGTAGCTAAACTCTCACCACTTCCTGGTCCAAACGAGACACCATTTCTTCCAGCTTCTGGTGGCCTTTCTTCAGGTCCTCCTCAGTGCGCTTGAGAGCATCCAGTTCTGCCTGAGCACGATCCATTTCTTCCTTCATCCTCCAGCGCAGCTTATCACTCACAGCAGAGATGAGCGAGGCACGGATAGTGTCCTCCCCAATGGTGGCATCCCGACTCGGCCCTGGCATACAACAAAAGAGGTCAAAACCCTGATGTGATCTGTTATTTCTGAAATATGTACTGAAGTTGTATTGTAGTAGGTCTGGCAATGAGCACCTTGAAGAAAAATCTGAGAAAGTCATTCAGAAGTGATTTCTGCAACACCACCAACTTTTACTTTACACAACTGAGTAACCAAGGGTTGCAGATTTTTCTCGGTTTTACTGTCTATTGTTCTTTATGTATTATTTGTCCTTTTCCTAATGTTTAGTTTATTGTATAGTGTGTTGAACAGTCGATTGTCTGTATTTATTGCATTTGTGCTGTTGTCATCGTGCACATGTCTGCTGACAATTATTTTAAATTAGGAAAATTGCCAAAAATTTAGGAACTAAGCAATTCATACAAACATGCCGGCTCATACAATGCTACAGTAGCATTTCGTTACTATATAGTCCGGAGTAGGTCATCCAGGCTGCCAGTCTTTGGTCAGCAGTGTGAATGTCATGGTTAATATCAGGGCTAGAGAGCTCTTCATGGAACCTAATCCTACTATCAGCCCACCCATGCACTCTAAATATAGTTGCTCCATGAGCCAAGGGGCTACATGCTGGCCGTTTTAAAACTACATACACCCAGAACTTTGACCTTTTCTACCAACGAATCCAGTTACAGGCTTGACCTTTCTGAGCACGCCACTGAGGTCACAATGAATAGATGTAGACCCAAACAGAAGGTCAAAGGACATGGGGCAGAAAAAGGTCAGGGACATGAATGAGACATGCTTTTGTGCAACCACCTCTAATACCATCATGGCCTCATCTCACTTTTCAGTGTATATGTCCTCACCTGTAACACCAGCAAAGATCACAAATGGTACATAGGTTTGATTGGTGGGTAACAGTCACAAAATTGCATTTTACAACCTAACTGCAATGCAAGGAACAAACATTTTTAAAATATATATTTTAAAAACATATGATCTGAAGTGAACTTGGAAATAAGAATTTAATAATTTTATGTAATTAGTTCTTAATAGAAATGCTAAGGCTACAATCCTACCAACACACTGAATCAGCTTTATAGTGAATCTTATTGCTGGTATAAACTATATAAACATTGTAATAGTATTTTTAACCTATACATGAGGTAAAAGCAAGTAAATACATAGCAGATATTGTCCATTAATTAAAGCCAATTACGTGTAATATACTTCAAATCCCATAATCCATTAGGGTAGCATTAACCTACCCACAGTAGTGACTGGAGGCTGGGAAGGGTAGTGTGCAGGACCCCCGGTGGCAGGATATGTAGTTCCTCCTGGATAAGGATAGCCTGGGTAACCACTATGGAAGAAATAATGCATATAACACAGAGTTGCACTATGCAAACTTCTTGAAAAGTAATACTATAAATAGAATAATGGTAAAATTACCATGGATTTGGGCTTGGCCCATAGGCAGATACAGCAGGCATACCAGGCATATAGGACTCTAGAGAGAAGAAGACAATGAAAATACACTATATGGTGATAGCATTGCTGGGAAAACAGTGGATGGCATTATAAAATCCACTCTCTCACAGTCTGACTATTAATCAGATTGCTTTTAATACACAATTTATGGCTAATAAACAGAAGGTCAGTAAATATTTTATTATAATAGAATTAATATATTATAATATTTTATAATATTTTAAAACAGAATGTAAAAATAAATAAAGTCCGGGACTGAATCCAGGCTGTGAGTTATCCAATTTAAAACTTTAAATACAAACTTTTACATACAAAAGCCACTGGGTAGTTCTGAATATATGGTCTCTCCTAAGTTGACATAACTCTCTTTTTTAATATAACCTGTATATAGCTGTTAATCGTATTGTAAAGTCTTACGATTAGGGGGACCGGTGGCCTGGAAGGCCTGGTAGGGGGGCTGAGCTGTGGGCCGTGAGAACACAGGTGGCTCTTCTCCAAAAACAACAATCATCACTTGAATTAGGCCATACAGATCAGACTGAGGCTGGAATTAAGACACACGCACACAAACTTTAAACCAATGTACTAAATGTGTTTCAACATGTTTTAGCCATTATATTAGGTTAACAGAAGATGTTGCCATTTTAAAACCAAAAGTTTCACTATCCTGACTTAGAAACAGTTTTTCTTGCTCCAAACTAACCAATGTTTACATTAAGGCAGGAATGTCATTTATAATGTATGCACAACATACAACAAATGTAAGTGAAATGAAGAGGTGATGAATAAATAAGTGAATTGTGTCTTACATGTTTCCATTCGTGCAGGTATGGCAGGTAGATCTTGCCATTGGCATCAATGTGTTTTCCAGTCTTGATCATCATTGCGCTGGTAGGTTTTACGAAACAGATTGGAGGGTTGTAGGGATAAGTGTCCAACAGCCACAGGCACACAGGGATATTGTATACATTTCCTACAAATATAGTAGTGAAGAAAACCTTTAGTAGACAATAAAGTATTTATTTCACAAAATGTATTTATTTCGTTTACAGTAAAATGCCACAATATATTCCGAAAACCTTTAATACCTCTGTAGCTCACTGGCACAGTCCCGGTTAAACTCATTAACTCCCTTGATGATCCATCATTAAACACTATGAACAAAGCAGAGAAAATACTCGTTAAAAACATCACCATAAACACACTGATAATACATACACTATTCTGTGCTCATGCATGTACAAGCCCTGCTTTGTGGGTCCATCTAGTGGTCAGAGACTCTAAACCTATGTATTGCCAAGCAGAATCTGTGTTAACCATTCTCTAGTTCTACATCTGTGGACAAATGACAGTGAAAAGTCCCAGTGCATGATAGATACACACCAGCACAGCATCCACGATCATGCCATTATTTAATCACCCAGTTAAAGCAGTGGGCTTGTTTTGTGAAATGCAGCAGTGATTATACAGTATATCTGATAAATTATATTAAACAAATCAAAATCTCCAGAATTCTGTCTACACGTCTATCAAGTTGACCTCAAAGTGGAGCTAGATGGACTTCATGAAGTGAGCAGTGATTGAGGGAAGGTACAAGACAATTCTTAGAACGTGGCTGTTGAGTTAATAGGGGAAAAAGAGCAAAACTTACCATAAGCATCCATCAGAGGTTTTAGGTCTTTGTATTGCATAATGACATTTGTTATCTCACGAACAGTGAGGTCTCTGTACTTATATTGCTGAAAGGCAAACAAAGACAACCAGAATGAAGGGAGCAAGTGATTAAAGAATGCTGTTTGGACCAAGCTGGCACAGACCCATCCTGATACTCTGGAACCCACTCGCTCCGACTGAGGAGAGCCCATACAGACAGAACCATGCTTCACCTACCTGATCTCAATGATGCCCACCTGCACACAAGGAACTGTTGACGTCTCTTTAAACTGAAATTTTAATTACCTTTATTTTGTATTTATTTATCTACTGTATTTATATTCTTTGTCTGTTATTATTATCCTGTGCCAACCAGAGGAGGATTAGTTCCCCTTCTGAGCCTTGGTTCCTCCCAAGGTTTCTTGCTACAGTTTATAGAGTTTTTTCTTGCCTTAGTTTTAGTCGCCATTGGTTTGCTCAGTAGGGGCTCATAACATTAAGCAGCTTAACATGCAGCCAAGCGCAGCAATCATGTTGCCAGTATAGCCGACTGAACAATATTATGATAGAGATGCACAAAGATATCAGAACCATATCTACTCTTTACATCTGACTGATATGATGGTGATGGATTTTTATGGTCTGAAAGAAAGGAATGTTTAGCGAATGCTTGACTCCTGTGCTGAAATGTTTTTTCATTTTAGCTACTTTAGCGAAGTAAATATCATGTTTTTATACTCCAGACAGATGTAGTTCCCATTTCTGCATTATACCACATGGGCAGATATGTGCATTAAAAAAATTAACAGCACAAAAACCTTACATTAGTGCAAATGCTAAACAATCAATAACCCTGTAGATTCCTTCTTTAAATGTAAAGTCAAATGTAATAATAATAGTGGTTAAACATTTTTTTCCTAGAATGTCCTCTGTGTATCTCTCTGTTGTGACTGAATTTAAAGAACAAGAGAACTTGTTTGACCGGTTTACAGTAGGTATTCCATTGTAAATTGGACAGCTGTACATAAACCAGTTTGGGTCAGTCTAACTTTACATCACACATGAGGTGTCCCACTATAAAGAGCCAAACTGATTTAATACCTTTTATCTCAGATGTCAAAAAGAGCATTTATGCATTTATTTGAATAAGAAGGTAAGAATAAGAAGGATACCAATATAATTTTCCAGGGATAAACCAGTCTGGACCAGGCTAATATAAATTTCACAAAACGAAAAGGGTAAGGGGAGGTACATGCAGCAATTAGTTTCTGCCAATACATTATTTAAAATATGTTTTAATACATTATTTAAGGGTCACTAATGTTCTGAATTCATAAGCCTAATGAAAGACAGATGGATAACATTAGGTGGTACAGGAATTGCTAATGCGCTAAAGTAAACGAATTAAAAATTATTAAATTTAAATCTAAATGTCAAAACAAGTGCCCTTAAAGTAATATTTGTTTCAGTGTTTGATTTTTTTATGTAACGTGGATTGACTTTCTAATTTATAGGTTTTATGCCAATGAGGACTTTTGTTAGACATATTTGCATATGCATTACAGAACTCTTACTTTAAAAATAACAGCCAAAACAACACAGAAAGAATGTGTTTTTCTTCTTTTACTTATTTAAATTGTAGTATAAACTGCACGCAGCAAACACATTTTTATAAAGTTACAATGATTTAATAACTACCCAGACAGGCCATAAAACCATCAATATAATTCAACATAAAAAACTAAATGTAAAACATTCATAATCGTAGGTTACCTATATAAAAAATTAAGTAATTGAGAACTTCTGTGCATGAACCTATTTTTTCAGGTCTTCCATTACAGTGAAAAATATGATCAGTTCACTAGGACATTTTCTCTTTTTCTTTATAGTGAGATAATTGTAAAGTTTATATTAGCCCAGCCTTGATTGGTTTAGGTCTTGAATATTGATCTTGGAAACCCACCCTCTTATTCAAATCAATTAGCAGAAATGCTCTTTCACCATAGTTCTATCTGAGACTTAAGGTAATGAATAGGTTTGGGTCAGGACAAATTCTCATATTCTTTATAGTGAGATACCTGGTGTGTGATATTTGCCTGACGCAAACTAGCCTGCAAAATGTTCTTGGAAACCCAACTTCTTATTCAAATCAATGCAGAATTGCCCTGTGTGTCATGATGGGTGATGTGAAGTTGATATTAGCCTGGCCCAAACTGGTTCATGCCTGCAAAATGGTGTTGGAAACCCACCTACTTATTCAAATCTATGCATTTTTGCAACAGTTCCATCTGACAATAAAAGTAATAAATCCATTTCGCTAATACCTGATGTGTGACGTAAAAATTAGACTATGCCTGGAAAATGATCTTGAAAACCTGGCTTATTCAAACAACTGTCCACTATACAATGGAATACCTACTGTAAACTGGTAATTTAATATTACATAACTGAAGTACATGAGATTTTAGGTTCTTTTTCATGATTAGAACAAATAAATGTTGACATTCTCACGCTGCAGTAAGTTCTTCCAAAGTTTTATTTTATTAACAAACCGTGACAATCGTGTACTACCGTCAACACACCCCTATTGAAGCGACCAACTTCAGTCTCGTTCTAGCCATCACAATAAGATTCTTATACAGTCATTTTTCCTGCACATCAACTTAAAGTACTGACTTACGGTCAAATATACCCCACCCCCTGACAGGTGCCATTGCAACGAAATAATAACTGTGTTTTACGTTGCCTGTCAAAGACGTTAATGATATGGCTAATCGGTGTAAACTATATATTGTGATACACGTTTCTATGTGAAATAGGGAATTTTCTTAGAAGGTTTCTGATGACTTGTTTATAAAACAAACACAGTGAACAAACTCACTAAGCATGTTTTAAATATCTATAGAACTAAGCAGCAAAGCTTGTATTGTAGTTTTGTTTACATCGCAATTGCCTTATTTATACGGGCATTGTCGCAAAATAAAAAGGCTAATGATTACTACTGTGCTCCATGTATCCCACAGAGCTTGATAAACTTAACGGTATGCGAACTAAATCAGACCAGCGTGTTTAATGAATGGTAGGATTGTCTTACTGAAGCTACTTACTAGCATGTATGCTACTTAGCTAGTTGGCCAAGTGCCTCAAAACACATTCACAGAAAGACAACCAGCTGCTTACCTTCAGCATCTTTTTAAGCGCACTTTCGTTGACAACTGCCATAGCTGATCCACTAAAATGTTCTCACAGCCCTTTAGAAAAAGTAAATTAATATCATCTATAATGTTAACCGGCTACTCAGCTGGTGTTTATGCAAGCCTGGCCCAGGTCCCCGGCTAATCCAAGCCAGGGCCAGGAAACTGTCAATACAAGAAACACTATTAAACCTCAAGTTTTACACAAGTACACGACGCTACCTGACAGATATTATACCGTTTAGACAGGCCCGACTGAAAGCCCGTGACTTATGGAAATATCTGAGTAAAGTTAGCTCGCCGAGAAAGGTAAATAAGTGCAGTTGCCAAAATGGACAGCTCGACTCCTTTCAGAAACTGAAACCGATTTCAAAATAAAAGACTTTTATTTTCTTCGGAGAGCGTTAATGTTTTTAAAGTCTGAAAGAACTGTATGAAACGAATCTGTAATGGTTTAAGAAATAATATCACACAATTTTAAATTTATCCACTTCAGAAATGAACAGAAATACAAACAACATACAAAATAATAATATATGACATTTCCAAAACACTTACAACGTTTTCCAGATCATTGCATAAAATATACATTCATAATCGTGTTATTTTAATGAAATTGCCTTGAAATTCATGAACATTATTATTCTGTCATATTTCCATAGGGTGTGTTCCCAGTCATTTACTAGATAAATTACACATCATTAAATATTAATGTATAAATCCAAATACAACACTGTACTGTACAGCTAACAGTTGGTTTCATTGTTTCCCTGGAAAGGCAGCCCATCCTCTCTCTGCAGTATTAAATGGGAGAGCTCTGCCGCTGAACAGGTCTGTGACGCTCTCAGAGGCTCATCCTGTGAACCTGTGGGGAATGATAATGATTGTTTATACAGAAGAATCTTAAAAAGCACTCTTTTAAAATTCTCACAGTGAGGTCTGTTTTAATCAAAAAGGCTGTTTTTGTTATTAGATTGATTAAGACATATTTATATATCAACCCTGCAATCCTGTATCTTATGCTCTAGCCCTACAATGTACAGTGTATTGTTTTTTGCTTTTTGTGTCACTTGTAGTTAAATGTATAGTCTTATATTGTTTTGTACTTATCTGTGTGTGTGTGTGTGTGTGTGTGTGTGTGTGTGTGTGTGTGTGTGTGTGTGTGTGTGTGTGTGTGTGTGT
>JBBIGC010000125.1:4748181-4762290 GCA_037576955.1 Lepidarchus adonis | reverse complement strand
ATGTTTATCAGTACATTGCAGAAAATAATGAACTTTATCACAATATGCTAATTTTTTGAGAAGGACCTGTATATTTACAAAATACAATTAAACCGTTAAACTTTATTTCTTTGTACCTTTTTAGTTATTCACAAAAAATATATACAAATAGCCAATTATTGTTTACAAAATGTCAGGCATTTCCATGTACTTATTATTTTACATCTGCAGCCAAAAGCTTTAGAATAACAATTCTGTATATGTTATTAAAAATGAATTTCTGGCACAGAGTAGAAGAGTGTGCTTTAATCTGTACATTTTGTATAGCTGTGGTCAAACTTGAGCTGAGGACTGAGCAGTAAAAGGTGCTGTATTGCACATAGACAATAGCCCCTAACTACTCATCTACGCTGATCGCTTCATTATGATTATTCCAGAATAGATATTGTATTCTCTACAAAACACAATGTTTGCATAACTACCCTCACTTTCATCTACAAATTGGGTGCAAGTATTTACAGCTAACTGTGAATTAGACCCAAAAAGTGTGTAGGTGTTTTAAACAAGTTTTATTGGAATCCAATAATACGAAGAATTGCAAAATCAAACAACCTGTCCCAACACTTCCACAGTCAGTTTCTCTTGTAAAATGCATACACAAACAGCCACACCTACAGTATCTAGTGGTGCAGCAGAGCACAGTCCCCATTAGTTATTGCCACAAACCCCCCAATTCATAAAAGTTACAAGTTAAAACAACGCCACGTTAAGCACAACAAATGTGGTTTATTGTCAAGAGAACAGTATCGCCTGTGTGGGATGTTTTTCCTTTCTCTCTGCAGTTGCCAGCATTTGCTTTCCTCAAACAGTAATGAAAGAGCATGGGTGGCTGGGATGAAGTCACTAGTGTCCAGGCCTTAGTATCTGAGGTTTTTGTGATCATAAGAGGTCGGATGTCCATGTAAAAGCCAGTGTTGAGACTTATAAGAACAATAAATTAGATGAGATCCAAGGAGCTGCCCAGTATTAGCACACTGGAGTTAAAAGGATAGAAAAACCAATACAAGTCATTAGTGGTGTTTTGTCAGGCAGATGTGGACGGCCAGAAGGGGTCACTGCAGTCACAGCAAGGCAACTTTCTCTGCCAAATTGTTCATTTCACAGTCGGTGTAATGCCTTTTTGCCTTTTGTTTTGATCTCCAGCTGTGATTTCACTCTGAATTCCTCCTTCTGTGGTACACTCTGCCTCATGGAGCCATAGTTCCACTTCTCAACTCTGAAAGGGTGCCTGTAGAAAGAAAGAGAGGGAAAAAGAGAGGAAAAAAGAGAGGGAAAAAGAAAGGGAAAAAGTCTTTAATGCAAAAAAATTCATTGTAAATTGTAAAATAAATATATTATAATTAAAATATTATTTTTGCAGTACCCACCACATACACATATAATTAAAACATATATTTTTTTAGATTTAAATAAACCCAAAATGAAAACTTCAATTGTTCTACTTTTAAATATTCCTTTTCTGCTCTGTGTGTGTCGTGTAAGCTGAACATAAGTAATGCAGTAATTATCTGTACCTTGGACTCTTCCTGATGAGGCATTTTGAGAAGGCTTCATGCCCAACATGTGAATAAAGTATTAAGGATTCTGAACACACAGAACTGTAAAATTTAATAAGGCTGCAAAAAGATCAGCTCATATAGTCTAAGACAGATGCGTGCATTAGGATATTAAAGGTAAAAACTGAGCCGAGCTCAACACTCTGAATAGATGACCCCAGATATCACAGCTTCCTGTGATTTCTATCTTCCACTTGTGTTGTTTCGCACTTCCTACATTTTCAGTAAGGAAGGCAGTAAATAACCTTTCCTATCCAGACAATCAAACTGCAGGGTACAATCAGGCAGCAGGGTAACAGAGAACAGAGCACAGCAATTACAATTACTCTTATCTGATCAGTTTCTCCTCAGTAAGCCTTTTCAACACCTGCTGGCAAACTGAAATGAAGTATGAACCTATAGATGAGGTATGAGGTAGGGGACCTTAAGGCAGAATCGAACACAAGGTAAAATACAAATGTAACACAGGCTTGTTCTGTAGTTAAGCAGGTTGTATAGAAATGTGCTTTTGTTCAGTCTCTAGTAGTGGTGTGACAAAATATTGATATGGCGATATAGTGTCGTTGTTTCGCCAATTTGACTCACCAGCGTCGCTACTTCTGTCCTCTGGCTGGTGCTGCTCGACTGAGTGCAGAAGACTTCAGTGAAAACTGGATAAGTACTTCCCAACAGATAGCTAGCAGACTGAGTGCCCCAGCCACATTTAAATCTAAAGTGGGACTTCGGCTTTTTAGAACATTGCCGGAACAGACTGTGAATTATTTTGTTGTGGCTGCATCTCTGAGCACCTCTTTCCCGCATTTTAATGCGAACCATCAACATGAGTAAACGCACATCTCTGGAGAGCTTCTTCAAAACGGTGGAAAGTAAATACAGTAATCCAAGTGTGCAGAATTGCGCATCCCTGCCAATATCCAGCGTTTGCTGAACTGTCCTCAACAATAATTTAGATCAGATAATAATTTGTCTGGTATACACAAGGTTAAAACAAGTTGGCTGTAGAAGAATGGGTGTTTCGTGGGCAGCAATGCATTGTGGACTATGTAGTGTCTGGTGCGGGAAAATAGTGTTGTAGTTCGGTTGGTAGCACGATGCTGAAGCCAAAGTAACGGTTTCTCTGCGCTTCCGACCATGGTCCCAAAACAAATACGGGAAAGGTAACAATAGCTTTGCTGTTACTTATGTAAATTAATAATGCACCCCTGTGTTTCTGTGATGTATTGCTATGTCATTGTCGTGAAATATATAGATTATTGCAGAATCGTAATATTATTATTGTTGTTGTGGCCCACGTATTACGTATCGTGAGATACCCTGCAATTCCCACCCCTAGTCTCTAGTGCCACAGCTCCTTTACATGCACATTTTCATAGCTGCAAAGCCAACAGCTGTGCTGAGCTTTCTTGACATTCTCCAAAGACCTCCATGAAAGTAACTTGTTCCATCTCACTGTGTTGTGTGTCAATAAGAATTCATTAATTATTTTAACCATGCTATTGGTGGCTATAACAGTATTGTTCTGATTCATATAAACAATACACATTTATTATTGAATCAACTGTGTTTACACAGTGGCTTCCAAACCCATTCTGCTTTTGACGAGCTGGATAATAAGCTGATGAGCTGATTTAGGTGTACTGTAGGAGGGAATAGCTGAAACTGTGTAAAACAGTGGATCCCCAGGACTGGGCCTGAAAACTGTTTTACCAGATGATAGGTGCTTAAAATAAAATGATATAATATTTATTATTATAAATACTATATATTACTATTACTATATGTTATATATTATAGTATATTTTAATAGCATAATAAACATCTTGCACAAATATCAATATTAAATGCCATATCTGCATATCTATCTAAATCTGTATTGGGCAAAAAACATAATTTCCCCCTTTTTTTTAAAACATTTTTTTAATTTAAAAAAATATATTATTCATTTCAACATCTTGTATAAAAGATGTAGATCAAAAGAACCCAAGTTATTGCCCATTGAAATGACTGGAAGGTGCATAGTGATTTAATAGGGACTGATAGGGATGAATCATTTAAGAGGACTATTTTATGGTAATATCTTCATTTTATGAATTTGTGCGTGTGTGCAGTAAAGTCAGTTAAGCACCTTAGATCACGACACAACACAGCGACAGTTCATGCAGTCTTGTCCGCTTTCATCTGGAGGATTGAGTTTCCTTAGTTTGTGCTGTCGGATCTCTCGCACAAGTGTGTAAAAGGCATCTTCCACACCCTGTAAAGCACAGTAAATACACGTTAACCCACACAGCAGAGCAGAGTACAGTCATGCACACATTAACCTCCACAGGCCAGCAGACCCATCACAACTTCAGACTGCAAACATGGCTGTAATAGAGCTACAGAGCTGACTGGTCTGATAGGAATCTGGTGGATAGCGCCTGCTCTTTTTCCAATAACAGGAACTTGTGCTCGAGATGTGTAATAGAAATGAAACACTATACGTTTACACTTTAAAAAGAAGTTACAGTTCAATCACATATGCAACTTCACCAACATGCGCACACGTGGCATTACATTAACATTATGAAATGATCTGGACCTGCTCACTGTTTCCCGCTCTCTCTGGCTGTTTTCACACCAAGTTCCATTTCTAAAGTCCACAGTCTGGGTTTTATGACATTGTATCGTCCGGTTTGATTCACTTGGTTTCACAGGGAGGTAAATAAATGGCTTATGGATAAGTTATGTATAAGTTCTTATTGCACCACTATTGCACCCCCCACTTCATCTCTGCTTCTTTAGAACCAAATGGTTTGTCAATTTGAATTACCATTTTTAACCAGGCCGCTTAACCCTGGAAATATATCCGGTGTTCTATGTGGCAAAAGCAAATGCATTTATTCACAGGTTCTTACACCACTGCCATTACTAGCAGTGACTCATGCTGTATGAAAAAAAAGAGTCAAATGGCAAAACATGTAGATTATGCAGCCATTGCAGCTCTGAAAAGCATGCATTGTTGCAGAAAGTCTTCCTTTAATGCAGGGTTTTCTGAAAGCAAACCCAGACTCAGATTTTTTCCCATTATTAATTTTTTGGTGTGCACCTGTGAAATCAGAACTCAACTAAGAAAGAGTCTGATTGGTCTAGACCAAAAATGATCGTTGTGCCATGTGTCTTTATATCACACATACAAAGATCTTTCAACAAAGACTTACAGATTTATTGAGGCATGCTTGTGCACATTTTAATTGCACAATTACAGTTTAATTGCTGAATTTCACATAATGGGAGTAAAACAATTTGCTAAAGTACATCCTGCTAAAGTACAGCTTTCTCCAATTCTTTTAATTTATTTTCTCATCTTATTTGTAATTCTTCCAATTTAATTGTATTTTTATTGTTTACTTTGCTTTTTATGCCCACGTTATCTATGTTAAGACATTGAATAACCTCTCTGTACGATCCTGGCTCTGTATGACAAATCTGGTCATTTTTCTCCCTGTAGTGTGTGTCCTACTCTACAACATACTTATTACTGTGACGTGTTGATGGGAGTATAGTGGACACACGTGCAGGTAAGTGACAATCAGTTTAATGAGGAAAACAAATTATACCAGGGCAAAACAGGGCAATGAAAAATCAAATCCAAAAAACTAAATTTAAAAAATGGGTCCAAATACAAAAAACTAGCAATGAGAATGACCCCCAAATCTGCTACAGCTGGGTAAGGCATGTCCTTGAGGCAGAATTCAGGGGATGAAGACAGGTGCCCCCTAGTCCCCCTATACTTACTAATCTAAAAATAAACACATAATTAGCCAGGGGGTTGGTCCAACTTTTACACAAAAATGTAAATGTGTATTATATAACTAAATATCAATTAGTGTAGTCACCTCCAGCTTTATCAATTTGCTTGCAGCCATTAGAAAAACAATGAAGGCATTTTGACGAGTTAGGCTGAACTCCAGCCTGTTTCTAGTATCATATGTATTAGAGTGGATGATGAAAGCATGATAATGTTCTTCCTCTCCAACCTTCAGACTACCAATGACTCATTCAAACCTGCAGTATTATATAATGCACTTATATTTCATCATTGTATGTATGGAAGTGGGTGTGCCTGGATTTCTAAGCCTAAAAGTGACTGGTCGATGCCCTGCAAGCATGAGCAGCATGAAAGTTTGTAATGTTTCTCTGTTGCTTACTTGTCTGGTCTTGGCTGACGTTTCAATGTATGGGATGCCGTAGCTGCGTGCTAGCTCCTGTGCTTGCCGCGTCTCCACCGTACGAGCTGGAAGGTCACATTTATTACCCACAAGCACCATTGGCACATCATCTGAATCCTTTACCCGTTTGATCTGTTCCCTGCAAAGATGAGGCGATTCAAACACACAAGAAAAAGAGAGAGGAGATATTATATTTAGCATTGCCTGTTTTGTCCTGATGCACACAAGCTCACACCAGCTCTGTCTCTCTCTCTTACAAGCTTTTAGTTTATCACAAGAGCAGCAGTGTATAAAGTCACCTTCATGTGTGCTGTTGAGGACTCTGCCAGTTGTTTGTGCCTGCTATCTGTGCAAGGGACATATGGGTAAGATGATGCCACTGTGGAGTGTAAGTATGTACAGCTGCATGTGTGTGTAAGGCAGGAAACAGAGTGTGTGTATATAAACCTGTTATACAGTGACACTGATTATTTTAACCTCTAGGAGAATTATTATTAACGTGCTATACATTCCATTTAGATTAAATTTAACAAGTTACATTCAAATTCTACTATGTATTGACATGTTTACATCTGCATTTCTAATTCATGTAAACAGCTGACAAAAATAAAGTTTTATTTTCTTAAAGATGTTATTCCACCACAAAATAAATGAAGAGCGACAAAAAGGCGCTTTATAGTGTATAGAGAAAATTTATTCCTCACTCCAGTATCTCTAAGCTTTTGTTAAGTTCACCAAGAGGGCTCAACACTAAATGAATTGAGTTTAAGATTTGTTTATTATGATTTTAAACAGTTAAATGTTTTACGTTTATTACACAAGCTCTATATATTGTGTGGCACAAATTATTATAATAAATTATTAAATCAAGTATTGTACTTCACCAAAAACTAAATCCACCATCTAGAGTGCTCTGCCCATAAATAATAAGCAGAGTATAATCCATTTATCCCCTTTTCCAGTTCTCCTTTTATGTCCTTGAGTGCTCACTATCTTCTCTCCACCCTCCCACCCACTCTCTAATTGAGTTAAGTTTGATTTCATTGGCAGCTTACTGTAATCTCCCTCTCTAATGCTATACTTTCTTTAGCCACAGTAAATGCTACAAAAACTGGTCAAAGGTCGGACAATGGAACAGAAAAACAAAGGCGATATTTTGCCTTTAAGCTTATATTCAATATATCGCAATCAAGGTCTTTAGTGGTGAAAAACTACTAAAACACAACATGGGCCTGCATGTGTTGTTGTTGTTGATGTTTGTTCATCACATGATTGGAGGTTTGAGGCAATGTGCAATTCATTCATTTGCTGTTCTTAATCAATTTTCAAAGTCAATCAGCTAACACATGTTTGCTGTCTGAAGATTGTTCCTACCACGCGCTACTGGCTAAGTACTAAGTATTTTTTATAATTTTGCCCATTTTAGAGATAAAAGTATGTCATACAGTCTCAGAAACCACAAAACCAGATCTCTCTAAACTAATGCTTTAAACAAAGTGTAAATGGACTATTTCGCAATCAGAAATGGAACAACAGCAGGGAAATCAGACCTGTACTGATGAATGTCCTCAAACGACTTGGTGTTATTGATGGCAAAGACACAGAGGAAGCCCTCTCCTGTCCTCATGTACTGGTCCCTCATGGCACTGTACTCTTCCTGACCTGCTGTGTCCAGGATGTCTAGCAGGCATGTCTCTCCATCAATCACCACCTGCTTCCTGTAGGAGTCCTGAGGGGAAAAAAACCCATACAGAAATGTCCTGAAGCCAGGGCAGTCAACATCATGACAATCTATCACAGAGACTCAGGATTCCATGGCATGATTTTTATGCTCAAAGACTGGACAAGTTTCACTAGAATGCGCAGGTACACACAGCTAACCAGTCAAATCAAGTCACATCAAGAATAACTACAGAGAACAGTAAGTTTTGACACAAGACTGTGTCTTCATGACTAAGTCGGTACATATAGGTTTAATTGGAGCCAATTGGGTAATTTAGACTAATCTATTCATATAAGTGATGGGGAAAAGAAAGAAATAATGAAACTGTAGTGGTGTCTTATTTGACAACAGTGTGCAGTTCGCACAAACATGCAGGCCACTGGTCTGTTAGTGCGTGGAGAGCAGCTATGAAAAGGACATTGTTTGTCCAGAGGCAGGCGTGGTGGGAAAGGAGAAAAGAGAGGGCAGAAGGACACAGACATGCGGACATGCTCACAAGCGCACGGACACGCACGCACAAACCCCTCCCTATGTTCCTGAGAGCTGAGAGAATTCAATGGCCCAAGCTATATGGATACCCCTGGGTTTCATGTGACAGCATGAGCATGAAGGCAGAAGAAGAGGCATGGAGAGAAAGATGGCTCAACAAGCAAAGGGGAGAAAAGTACAAGGACGACAAGTAGACAAGGATCTGTCTTCAAAGACACACCATTCAGACGGACACTAACACACAGGGTTGCTTAGTGTGTCATAACTGAGGTTGTTAGTGAAGTCCACAATGTTCTCTCTTAATTCACTCCATTGCAAAAACATTCTAAAGACAAGAGCAACAATGGGAGAAGTGGTGTTTGCTGCAGAACGTATGGCCACTGTGCTCTGGCCTTTAAATGTTGAAAAGTCTAAAATGATGTTTTTAAAATGCTGCAATAATTTGAAATGTACAGACTATTGGCAAACCCTAGTCTGAGGAGCAGACCACTCAACATTTAAAACTTGAACACAAAAAACATTCATTAATACTGCCACCTGTGACCAGTAAATGACCATTTGATTTTACTGATTACACAGATACCAGATGTATATTCCTTATTTGGTTTTTGAATTCAAGTCACTGTTATTGTTTCAATTAATGTAAACATTTTTGTCAACACTGCATTGAATAATTTGTTCAAATAACCTTTAAAGACTGATGTGTAGTAAAACTACAATCATGGATATATCAACATACAGCTTTTCTGAGCAATGTCGACTTAGGTTCAGGGTTGCAGAGCATGTCTGAAAATCTTTCTACTGTCTTCTTTGATATACAATCATCTATTTGGTACACACACACACACACACCTCTATGGTAGGGTCATATTCATCCACGAAGTGGTTCTGGATGAGTTGGATGGTGAGAGCACTCTTTCCCACGCCTCCAGCGCCCACCACCACCAACTTATACTCAGTCATCCTTTCTGCTCCTCTTCAACTGCTCAGCCCTGTGGGATTACACAGTGAAATACAGCCTTAATGCAAGCAGAAAAAGATCTTGAGGAAACATCAAGAACTAAAATTCACTACAGTAAAGTAAATGGACTATACACATTTTTGTGAACATTTGAAACAGCGTTTTGTATACTGTTTACCACTATATAAAAACCAAAACTTATCATATGATGGAATTCTCAGCCCTATTTATACCAACCAGATGCACATTTCATTACCTCTCCTGATCTTTTGCACCTATGTTAAGGAGTAGGCTATTAAAGCTGCCAGCCAGGAGCATAAATCAGGAGCCTTTTATTATGAGATTAATTTGAGCCAGACTTCGCCCCAATCTCTCTGTGCCAGAATTTGATTAATGCATACACGTCCAGTGACACTAGTCCTAAGCATAATGACTGTTTTAAAGTTAAATGTAATCCACGGTTGTCCATGTAGGAAGTGTTGGTGTAAAATTAAAGAGCACATTAACATATTTTTTTAAAAAGATATTACTGTAAACAGACCAAATCACAACAAATTCTGTAGCATTTTTCTTTACTTAATTTAGTGATTGGAAACATTGGGTTAATACAAGGAAATGTTTGGCAGGTAAAACCAAATTTACAAAAACACTGACACTTCCTGATAAAGTTCCACTCATAAAGTGGCTTGAGTGGCTATTGTACTGTCAGTGTGATGTCATAATTATCCAGGGAAGTACCAGAGAGAGCTACCAAACACTGGAAAACACTGACTCATACAACAGCACGATATTTAGACTATTTTGTTCTGAGGAACCTGCATGGCACACTGTCATAGAGCTGAGCCAGACTAACTTCAGCACCTTCTAGTCACAGATGGCACTTATTACCAGCTAATAAGTGCCATCTATTTATTACAACATTCAGGGGAAGTCAGCTGAAATGAAGTGATTCAAGTGCCATTCAAGAATGATAATGTTCGCCAATATAATAACAAGCTGAGCCTATAGGTGCTGCAGGAAAGTGCTATAAAAGGGATACAAGCATGATTAAAGAAAGGTTCTCCAAGAAATACAGAGATTAAACCTGAGTTGGCAGAACTGAAGGAGTTGTTGAGATTGCGGACACCTTATTACTGTACTCATAAAGCTCTGAAAAAAACTGTAACATTGCTCTGTCTTAAATGAGGGCACTGCAGTAAGACAACATCCTTTGTGGTAAAATCAGCAGACAGTGAGCATGGTCTATTTTGTTCTCAGTGTGTGTTGCCATATAATTAGAAGTATATTTGCCACTGTGGCCTTGTGAGAGGTGCCAGTGCTGTGCCTGAGATGGCAGCAACTCAGACATGCGAAAAAGCTTCCAAACCAAATTAAGATCAAGTGTGACAAACACTTTAATACTTCAACAAATATCCCGATTACCAAACATCAGAGAATAACACACAAAGGAAATGAGGAATTTAGACATCTGTGACAGCATCATGTCTCTCAGACAGAACTTTTTACAAATCTAACCTTTCATAACACATTATGGCTATACCTAAAAATAACTTGAAGAATATTTCATATTATGTATTGATTACATTAACAGACCTACAGTCACCATGACGTTTCTAACTAAATCATATCAATATATAAAACTAAAAAAAATCATCTGAACCGTGTAAACATGTAACTAACATACAAATATTATTTCATGTTATTGAGCAAAATGCTTAAATAAAACTTACCTAATGCTTCTCTCTAAATTCAGTCTCCTACCAGAGGTCAGGATACTTGCCAGTCATCACAGGTTCTGTTTCCCACTCACCCCTTTAATACAATAAAAGGCAAATCATTATAAAAACAGTTACAGAAATTAGCATACTATGAAAGGTGCGTTGTATAAAGACCAATACAATTTCCAATATGCTGTATGTTTATTTGTAACATTTCTATATAAAATAGTTTTTAAAATGACAACAGTGTGTGAAGTAATGGTGTATATTAATTAGAAAATATAAGTACAGCCTATGGAAATTGTTCTTTTTTCAACATATTTGGACAAGCAAACATTTCTCTTGCATTGATACAGTGCTAGCAGACAATTGATTATACTAAGTTGCCTTTCCCCCATCATTTAAATGAACAAAAACACATCACTCACATGGGGAACGTAAGTACACACCTTCAAGTCCTTAAAATTAGAATCAGAAGTTCCAAATTAGGTGCCATTGATTAGAACCTCCTGCAGGTCAAACGTGCCTTACTGAAGCCTGGCAGCTAGGGTCTGATGTTCACTTTGCTGTTGAAGTGTGTGGAGTCATCATGCCAAAATCTAAAGAACCTTCAGAAAAAAAGGTTGTGGATGCCTATGACTGTGACAAGGGAATTAAAAAGATCTCTAACGCAGGGGTCACCAACCTTTTTGAAACTGTGAGCTACTTCACGGGTACTGAGCCAGTTTGATATATGCTTCTTAAATAACAAATTTGCTCAGTTTACCTTTAGTTATATATTATTATTAATGATTAATGATACTCATCTATGTGAAGACACTGAATGCACTTACGATTTTATCAACAATGTCTTAACAAGGTGGGAAACAGATAAGATCACTATTCTACACTTTATATTAATCTTAATATACTTCTACAAAATTTTTGTGACATGTAGTGAAATGTCTCCACATTGTGCCACTTTGCCGTCGTCAGAGTCGCCCCACAAATGAGACAGACGCAGGATTCGTTCACAGCAGTAAACAAGAACTCTTCCTCCAATTCACTGGGAAAATTATACATTTTCTATTTTCTGTCATGTTTTGGGGATAAGAAACCGCATTCAGGTCCTCATCTTCTCTCAGCTTCTTCTTCAGTTTACTCTCCACCAACATTTTGTCACTTGCACAAAACTGACCGTTAAACTAGAATAATTCAGAGTTTACCTAAACTTATCTAAACTTCATGTATAATAATAAAACATTTGAAATGTTTTTTTATATTGTCATTTTTAAATCAACATAAATGAAATTGTTTTTAAAGAAGAATAGGAACAGAATTATTTTTTTAAATGTATTTTACTAGTGAGTTTTTGGAACAGTTTGGAACACTTTAAGAAAAATTATCTACGAGTGGTTTTAAATCATCATTTCAAATGACTTCCAATATTTCGAGGACCAGACGCCCCAGCAATTTCAAAACATAGACTTTCATCACAAGATCAGCAAGTAACTCTTGCAACTGTTGCTGTGAAAGTGAGTACATCTACTATTAGAAAGACACTGGAAAAATGTGACCTGTATGGGAGACCTGTCAGGAATACATTTGTTTTCCGAAAAGAACATTAGACCTATACTACAGTTTGCCAAAGAACATATCGGCAAAGACCAGACCAGTGTTGTTTGGCCCCAATAACAGTACATGTGTGACGTACAACAAAAATCCCATAAGTTTGAAGCATGTGGTATATCACCTTTATCTGTAGGCACTGTATTAAAGAGGGTGAAATGTCTGCTTGCTCAAATACATTGAAAAAATCCATGATTAACTTTTTTTCCCTCTGGACTGCATCATTATTTTATATTTCTCTAATACAGATTATTAATCATAGTACAGCACTAATATTTCTTCTATGTTTGAAACCCACGTCATGTTTTTTGAAGAAAAAGAAAATTTGAGCAAAGCTGCACATCGTTGATTTGGGAAGGAACCATTCATGTTGAGAATTGAGAAAGTGATTATAATAGTGCTTTTATAGTCTGTGATATGGGATGGTATAATAGCTAAACATTTTCTAAAACAAAAAACAATTTTAACAAAATCTTCTTACAGCCTCCAACAATTACAGTGTTTGGAAGATGTTTAATATGGTGAAGAACATTTTCAGGTTTAGAACTAAACTTGGTCACAGTTGGTAAACTCTACACACATCATGAGCAGGTGAGCCATTCTACAGGAACAAGGAAGCATCATATCAACAGATTAGAGGAATGGGTAGACATGGCAGGACAAAAGCTTGTCAATGGGCAAATATACACTCTGAAATCCCCCAGAGTTTCACTGCGGAATTTCTCCTTTAAAGGGGAATTCCATTATTTATTTTACGCTGCTGGTGTTATCCAAAAAGCTTAATACATCTATCTGTCAAAAGGATGTTTCTCTTTTGATTTGGTTTGATGTTTAATTTTTAAGATATGCAAAGATAATGTTCCTGTAGCTTGGAAGTCGCTTTGGACAAACGTATCAGCCAAACTAAAAACTGAAAATGTAATTCTTTTGTGGGCTAATACCAATATATAATTATTTATTTATGCACCTATCTGCTGATGTAAATACAAATACATAAACATTCAAACCTTTTTTTTTATATTTACATTTTGTTTTTTACACAGGGTTACAAATGAATAAAATAGACAATTGCAAGACACAAGTGTGTTTGGGTCTTTTACAGTACAATAAATACATCATATTAGTTTGAAATATAAGCTAAATCTAAATATCTGGCTGACATTTAGGTTTTTAAAATTAATTTTCTGCCAATTATGATTAAATTTTGATATCATTGTGCATCCGTTGAATTAGCTCCTTCAAACTGGAATCTAGTTCATATTGGTTGGGCCCTAGTTTAGAGACACTGATGGTTTGGAAATTTTTAGGTCAGTAGGATATAATTTAATTTTACATTACACCAAACCCATTATAAAATATACTGTACCCACAAACATCTAGAGGACATGATCTAAATGACTTGGCAGATAACCGCTATCTTTAATACCCTTTGAATGTAGAGTGTTTGCAGCCTGATCTTAAACAAAAGACTGGAATAACCCATGCATCTCAACCAAAGCAGGTCACAGAACCAGCAAGTGAGGATTAATAATACAAGCAAACAGATGGAAATAAAATGTGTTCAATCTCAGCCTCCAGTGCTTCTTGTTGGGTGCTGAGAGAGGGCGTGTGAGCTCATTAAAGGTACCCTTGTGTATGTGTATGTGTATCTCTCTCTCTCTCTCTCTCTCTCTCTCTGCTAGAACCTCCTGCTGGTCTTTTAAAAATGATTCAAAAAGCTTTGCTGGATTTTTTTTTTGGGACGGACATCACTGGCTTCAACCTGGGGTTCTTTACCTGCCGCTGGCTGAAGGAGGCCAGGGGCTTA
>JBBIGC010000125.1:4732146-4748081 GCA_037576955.1 Lepidarchus adonis | reverse complement strand
TCCGTGGGATGTTCAAGGCTTGGGAAATCTTTTTGTAGCCTAAGCCTGCTTTAAATTTCTCAATAACTTTATCCCTGGCCTGTCTGGTGTGTTCTTTGGACTTCATGGTGTTGTTGCTCCCAATATTGTCTTAAACAACCTCTGAGGCTGTCACAAAGCAGCTGTATTTGTACTGACATTAAATTACACACAGGCGCACTCTATTTAGTCATTAGCACTCATCAGGCATTGTCTATGGGCAACTGACTGCACTCAGACCAAAGGGGGCTAAATAATTTCGCACACCCCGCTTTTCAGTTATTTATTTGTAAAACAATTTTTGGAATCATGCATGATTTTCGATCCACTTCTCAAGTGTACACTTGAGAAAATGTTTGCAGAAATAATTGCAAGGCTTTGCAGTTTAACAAGGAAAACAAACACTAAGAAAATACAGAAAATAAAGATAACTTAAGAAAGCACGTAGATAGTAGAAGTAATCCTAGAGCGGATATGAGTAGAGCAAGAAAAGTACTGAAAGGTTCTGAATATCAGCAGTGACTTACAATTTCCATATCAGTGCAATACTAATAGATTTTTCTTAAGACTTGACTTATGTTTACATGTTTTAGGTCCCACAGATTCACAATAATGCAGTGAATTTATCAGATTCAAATCTGTTCATAATTTGCAAACTAATAAAATTATTACTTCATGGCTTTGTTTTAGAAAGAACCATGTTGATGTCTGAATCATGTAATTTTAGAGAATATTTTCTTTTTTTAATGTAGAGTATAACCAAATGCATTTTATTGACAGGTAACCAAGTACAATTATAGGTCTACAGTGAGGAATCTGATTCCACAGCTGCATCATCTGGATGATGCTCCAGCGGAGGAGGAGGACCTTTGCTGCTCAAACACTATGATGGAGGACTGGACACGGCTCAAAGAGTCCATTAAAGACAGTGCATCCATTACAGACAGAACCAGTGACTCCCTGGAACTCATAGGTGTGGGCACATGTCATTAAGGCAATTAGTTGAATTCATGCATTGATCTGTGAAACTTGCTTTTTAAATTATTTGCTAATGCTCTATTTAAAAGAATAAGGAGCAATGATAATAAGCACTACAATGGCCAAATATATGTGGAGTTTTGATGTTTAAGCCATATCCATTGCTAGCAGGTGTATAAAATCAAGCACATAGCCATGCAATGTTCTTATACTAACATTAGCCGTAGAATGGGTTATACTGAAGACTTTGGAGACTTTAAATATGTTAAAATAATTGTCTGCCACCATTGCCACAAGTCAATGTATTAAAATTCTGCCCTAGCCATAACTGAAAGTACTGGTATTGCTGGAGTGGTGTAAATCCTGCTATCACTGGACTCTGAAACAGTGGAAATGTGTTCTCTATAGTGGCGAATTACATTTCACTAAATGAAATGTAATACATCAGTCTGACGGACGTAGCGTTTTTCCCCAAGGATAGGTAGCTGCTTATACATTGAGTTTGCAAACCTGGTATTGGCCTTTTTAAAGACATGAAAACACATTCACTAAAAGTATAATTCAGTGCACAAAAAAACGGAATCCCCAAATGATTAAATTCTTTTACATTAATTTAAATGTACTGTTTACTGTAGCAATGAACAGCTCGGAAAGCAATCCAAAGCAAAGATAGATCAGTGACGGGTCAGTATAAAACAGAAAATATGTCAGTATGTAAATAAACGCTATTGCTTATATTACCTTTCCCGCGCTCGCCCCGCCCACTAGCTTGGTTTCAGGGCTGAGTGGCAGCATTACTCAGGGTAACTCCCCAAGGCACTTCTGAACCAGCCAGCCAGACTCACTCAGAAGCAGAGTTCTGTTTTGGGACCCGTGACTTTTTATTTCTGTTTTCTCTCAGCAGAGAGCACAATTTCTATTCCCTGTCCCCATTTCCAAGCTGATCCAAAGTGCACTACTAACCCGTGCTCTCTTGCTAACAGGCTACAACTCTCATTAAAACAACTCTCTTTCCACCCGTTTTCCGCACAACTCACCAATTCTCCGCTTCACACTCTACACAATCAATCCATAATGCGTTGCTCCCCATGAAACTTTCACATCTCACTTTCCACTGAAATCCGGAAACAAACAAGTTGCCCGGAATTAGCATAGGTTAGCAGTTAGCATAGCCATCATGGTAGTCCTTAATGAACCAAAATACGCAGACTCTCTGTATATTGTAAAATAAAAGCGGTTAAAGAGTTGATCTTGTCTAAATGCAGCATATGATTAGCTTTATTAAGTACAACCTCACGATTGTCATATTCTGAAGAGAAGAAAAAAAACAAAACTTTTTTTTATGCTGGAACACGACTCTGCACTCCGTCACGCAGCAATGTCAATCATTCGTCTGTATGCAAGTTCTTCAGTATAAAATTAGCAACACTGAAATGCAAAAATGATAAGTCTTACCTTTATTCAAATTCTTCAAAATCAAATCTGTAACCGTCGTCAATTGTGACCTGTGCTGCTTTGTTGTCACTGATGTCAGACAATGCCTTCATCTCGGATATTGTAGAAGTTAAATTCTGTAGCATAGTCATGACATCGGTAAGTTCCAATTTTTTAAAATGTAATGGTTTATGCTCAATTACTTTATAATGTCACTACCAGTATAGAGCTACAAAGGTCTCCAAAGACTTGTCAAGTTAGATGCTTTTACTTCAGATCAATAAATTCAGTAATCTGCGGCTAATAACATTAGATTTTTAAAATGTAAGTAAGCATTTTCTGTGGCTTATAGAATGGGGCGGCCTGTAATGTGAGTAGGCCTATAGTTGGGGGAAATACGGTATTTGGGATTGGTGGGTGCCAGAAGAATAATACCTAATGAACTGCATAATGCCAACAGTAATGTGTGGTGGAGGAAGGACAATGGGCTGGGACTGTTTCAAGTGATAGGTGATGATAATACTATAGCAAACAAGGGTATTTTACACATACATGCATATTGGTTGCCCTGTGTTCCCCAAAGAGCAGAGGCTGTTATAGTTACAAGGGTGGGAAAATTTCATGATTTTGGAATGGGATGTTCAAAAAGTTCATGTTGGTGTGATGTTTATGTTTGCCATATCATGTAACTAAGTTAGGGCCTTTCCCTTACAATCAGAAGGTTGCAGGTTCAAGTCCCGACATGGGCACCACTGAGGTACCCTTTTGCAAGGTACCATCCCCACTACACTGCTCCTCAGGTGCTGTTGATACCTGCCCACTTCTCCATGTATGCATGTGTGATGGATTAAATACAGAGGTCACATTTTGTTGTGGTGTACTGTGTGTGATGCTGTGCTCACAATGACAAATAGTCGCTTTCACTTCACTTACATTCTGTCATTTAGCATTCTGCAAACACATGCTTAAATCATTGCAGACTTACAGTAAACTGTGTCAAGTAATGTTGCATATTTTTTAAAGGTCTCTAGCTATTTATCTATGTCATTGTTAAAAACAGCAGAAGTAAAACCCCAAAGCTTGAGTTTTTTCAGTACTATTGTCTTTTTTCATATTGCATACATTATCATGTGGGGTAACCGAAAAATGAGTACATTTTATTGTTCTTTAGACTATTCTTATTAATCAAAAGTACTAAATCTGTGTGCAGAGGTGTGGACTGAATCGGGTCTTATCTTTTGTATAACAGAGGAGAGAGTGTCCCATGCTTCCTCCACCAATCGTCCAGGCACAAGTCTCAGCGTCTGTAGCCTTTCCAGTCGCCCTGCAAGTGCAAGGCCTTCCTCATCCTCCACTAGCTCAAGACCCAGCTCTGCTGACTCTGATCCTGACACCCTGGACCACAAGTCTAGTGATCTAACACATGGTGAGACACCTTTGCATTCTAATCTGTTCATCACAGAAGTGTGCAGCATAGTCCAACACAGTGTGATAAGTTACTTGTAAGAAATGTTGTTTTACTGTCCACTATTACCTCCTGAAGGACAAAAATAATGTCTATAATAGTTATGCTCCTAACTGCCATGCCCATAATAAACATACTGTATTATGCAAAAGTTTTGGCACCCCTTGATAAATAACAGATTTTGGTGATTTTGTAATTGAAAAGTTGTTAACACAGTCTCTCTAGGAAATTGGAAAAAATACACAATATTATCAGCAAACACTGGTGCACAGTTATTTTTATGCCATAAATTGAACAAAAATTAAAAATAAAAACTATTATGGCACTGTGCAAAAGTTTGGGCACCCTAAGAGTTCCAAAGTCTCAGATTCTTTTTACAAAGTTTCAGCCCTCAATCAGCTTCTTAGATCTAATGTATGACAACAGCTGTCATTAGTAAATGTCAGCTGGTTCCAATTTCAAAGCTTTACAATTACTCTGACCCATCCAAAAAAAAGTTTTTACAAAATCTGTGTCCCTAGGGGTAGGAATGGTTATTTTCTGTGGAAATCCTCTTCAGGCTGTCCGGGCCAGACGACACAAGATAAAGGTATTGTTTTTGTTAATCTGAAATGTTTCATCAGCATGTGAGCACTAGAGGGCACTGTATAAGTGATTGAGTTTAGAGAGTATCTTAAGAAGCTGGTTTTATAGAGGTTGTAGCCAGAATGTAATGAGTATTTTTTTCTAGTCCATCTTGTTTCAATACTTGATCTACTGAAAAGGCATGGTTACCAGTACAACAACAGAGAAACAATACTGGATGTACTAAAGTATGTCATATCAACTAATATGTGCTCAGTTAATTCAAGTAAATATATGAAAGTTGATTTGAGAACATTTTCCTTAACTAAACTGATTGTTATTTATAGTTAGTTTGTTACTGTACTAACCAGCTGTCAAAGAATCACAACCAGTAAGTATAAGAAATACTCATACACAAAGGAAGGTGGGCAAAGGGTTAGACAACACAAAGACAATAAGTAAAATAAGTTAAACAATATGGAAATGGATGATAAAAAGAGTCACTGGGGAAGATTTACATATGGGTGCATTGACCAAACAAATACTTATGAAGTAAAGCTGACAACTCACTGAATTTCACTGACTGATCACAACCTGTTTAGTGTCATGTGATTAACAAGTACTTTAAATCTAACAACAGAGTAACTTAATCATTTGAGTGTACATGCTAGTTCCAGCACAGATAGCATAATTAATGATGAGTAATCATGTAGCAATGTTTGTTTTCCCTGTTGGCTTGTGAGGATGCAAATAGGTGATGAAAAAATTACAAACTTAAAGGAGATTTTAAAAAATAGTTTAAATGTTTTCTTGTTTCTTCATTTCTAGATCAACATTGGCAGCTCCCACTCTAGGCCATGTACTCAGCTTGGTAGTTATGTTCCTGAGCACACATATGATGTGGAAGAGGCAAATAGTCAGGACCGCAATAATGTCTTTGCTGAACTCAGAGCCTGGAGGGAAGAGCATAGCAAGTACTGATCAGTTCATCAGGTTCAATTTTGTATTAGAAGTGTTTAACAAACATTATTTTTATGCAATTTCTGTTACATCATAGGCGTCTTTTGGCCATTGAGAAAGACCGCCAGCCACAAATTATGACTATCCTCCACAATGATGATAATGATGATGATGAGGAAGACAAATGTACAGAGTATGATGAAGGGAGCAGCAATTCCAGCCTTATTAGTGACAGAGAACAATTTAAGGAAGGAAGAGAAAGTACTGGCCACAGATTTACTGACTCTCCAGACTTTTCTGTCCATTCTCCTTCACCAGGTGGGTCATTCTGTTTCTTTTCACTTATTTCAAGCCTCACTTTATCATTAAAGGAACTCCCCAGCACTTTTCAACCTATTCTCTCTCTCTCATGCATCTGCCGCATTTGTCAATGACAACTGACAATGGCCCCTATACTAAGCCTAGAACAAAAAAAACCTTTAGACTCAAAACATGCTAATAAAAGAAAACAATAGGCAACTGCTGAATTCCATCAATAAACATGACATGTATGTAAAACATATTGTTGTAAAATTCCTTCACATATTTTTCCAGAAAAAAATCAAGATATTTAGTAAAATATGCTACATATGTACCTATGTAAAAGTACATATGTATAATATTGTCATATTGTCAAAATAGGAAGTAAGTAGAACTACTTTGTTTTTAATGTTAAATAAAAAGTCACAAGAAAAGCTTTAGAGAGAATCATATCTAGACTGGCTTTTTATGTAGTGATCGATGTTTGCATTGTATCTATTGCAGATGTTTAATCATAATAATTAACAACAGCACATTGGCTTCTATTAGTGTGTTTTGAGTCAGGTGGGTTTCTTAGAATGGCAAATATTCAAAACCAAGTAACCGATGGTATGATACGTAAGCATAAAAAAAGTATTTTTAAAGTGATTTTTAATTGACCTCATACTCTGATGTATAACTTCCTTGTCTCTATATCAGATCTGTCCAAGCTGGGTGCTGTTTCCCTCGAGGTGTCCAGATTTTCTTCTCTATCAGACCACACCCTGTCTCCTTCTCCACCACCCAGAGACATGGTGCACTCCAGCGGCAGTAAGATAACAGGGAGCCGGGCTCGTAGACTAAGAGTCAGTAACACAGGTGTTGACATGCAGAGAACTATAGAAGAAAAACGTTTACCAAATCCACCAGCAGCAAAAAGAGATTCAAACTTTAAGGCTCTGAGTGCTACATCTACGAAAACTCTGTCTGTCCCTCCTCAAATGCTCCACAAGGCTCACAGACCAGACTCCCACACTAAGTCCTCCCCAATTAGGGAACCTAGGTATGTTCCATTATTCTTCCTGTGTTTTCTTTATTTATATCCTGTGCCTTGACATGGCTTAACATGTAGTGTTATTTCAGTTTAGGACCTCTTGAAGGAAACACTCTGTCAATCAATGAACACGAGCAGATCGTATGCTCCATGATGACCCAGAGGCCAACACCCACGCGCCCTTATACAGCGAGAGCTGCTCAGCAGAGACTTCCTGGCTGCCGCACTCTCCTTCCTGGCAGGGGAAGTCCTCAACTGGACTGATGTATTTTACTTATGGACACTGTGGACTGCTCTGTGGACTGCTCATCCCTGAGAGCACATGAACTTTTAGAGAAGAATGTGTGCACACGTGCTGAATTAAGGAAAGGTCTTCATTTGAAAGGGATAATGTTCTCCCTCAGGTCAATAGCCATGATGACATGCCTTGAAAAAGTGGACAAATTGAAGATACTTTTGTTGAATTAAATATCTTTTGTCTTCAAGATATTATTTCCACCATCGTAAAGATAACACTCTACATTTATTTTCATGTAGTTATTCAATAGCTGTTAAACGTTCAGCAACATCTAAACCAAAATGGCTGGAAGCTTGAGCTTGGTGTAATATTGTAAACACCACTTGAGGGTGCTCTTTGAGTGCCAACTCATGATATCCCTGTCTAATGGGCCTTTTTAGATACATCTCTAATCATACATCCAATGTCAACGTATCCTTTATCTTTCCTGAAATATGAAAGGTTTCTTTCAACATAACTGATCTAAAAGGACATTCTACGCTTTTCAGGTTTTATTAGAAGTCAAGTTAGGAGACATTGCACATCTGTGCAAGGACAATCAATCACAGAGCTCTCTGTCAGTAAGAGTCCATAACATGACAGTGAATCACATGACCCCAGCAGCCCTAAAGGTGAACCTATGTTTTGACTGGAACACTAGTAGACCCTGAAGTAGATCTTGTCTTCTCACGTGGAGTTCCATGCTCCACCAGGTGAGATGCCTCAGTGTTGTTTAGGATTTTTTAGCAAGTCCAGTCCTGTGCGGAAGACCTCCATGCGTGTGTGCATAGAAAGGAATTCCAAATGTAGATGAAAGATGTGCTTTGCCACGTGTGAAATATGTAGTTTTTAAATCCAGCCGATCTCTTAACACAAAGTCTGTTGTGTGGAGCAAACACAGCACTCATGGCTACATAGCATTCAGTCAGTTATCTGTCAGTGAAACGCATGGGAACAAATCAAATGTCTTGATGGATGGATTGTGTTCTGAAGATTATCATCTGATAATCAGCTGGGAAATCAGTACATTTCTGAGAACATTTAGTTTTTTTCCATTTAGCTACTTCTCAAATGAGGGTTTTAGTTTTACTGTGTGCATATTAACTATGTAGCATTTAATAATTATTTGTGTGCTATTAATCCTCTGTTTCTACTCACTTCCTACAGTGTAGGGATACTCTAACTCTCCACAAACAAGCTGCCCCTTGTTGACCATTCTTGGTTGTTTTCTTTCTCTGCCTCACTGCTTATTTCATTTTAACACACGGCATCCTCAGCTAAAGAGCAAACATTCGCATGGCTGCTAATATGGAGACTGAAGCGAGAGGAATGACCTCTACAGTAAGCAATGTGTGGTACAAATAGCACACAGCCCACTAGGAATTAAATTACACATCTTATTCAGACTTCATTATATTCTATTGGCTTTAATGCATGAAATCATCACTTCATTTAAACAGAAAGTAGAAAGTAGAGAAAGATGAATTTTAATTGCTATTGCCAATCTGAATCAGCCCATCTTTGTAGGTTTTCTCGTTATGTCTGATTTTAAACAGGAAAATAGATTTCAGGGAAACAAATAAGAGATGATTACATATGCCAGTGCAACATGTGAACTTCAGACTGGGAAATTTTTCAGTTCTGTTGCAATTTGTTTATGCTGAGAGACACATTACTGTGCTGTATTGTATAGGTCTAACATATTGTGACAATTTTCCGGCTTTGCTTCGTCGAGGGAAATGAGGCTGACAACGTTTCAATGCTCAAATCAGGATGGAACCCTTCACTTTATTAAGTTCTTACAAGAACTCCAAAGCATAAGTGTACCCCCAACATAGCGCACACACAGAGGACTCAGACATCAGAACCCCATTGCTGTGAATGGCTGAGCCCACTGCCATTCCACTGAGATGGCCCAGTGACGGTGGATCAGCCATTTACCCCCAAACCCACACAGAGCTACACAAAATACCCAAAATAGTCCCACAAAGACATATACAACAATATCCACACCATCCAAACACACACAAGCAGTTCCTTGCAGGGGGCATGCGGCGCAAGCACGCCCCTCTTACCCGCTCAGCTCCACTGCACCATTAAATGCTAGTTTTAGGTAAGAATGTCCCAGTAAAGTATTTTGAATTATTAATATAGCAAAACAGTACCGTACATATATGTATAGGGCGTATTACACAAAAGTGGGTTTTATATAAGGATGAACCAATATGGAATTCTTCATATGCGGATATAAAACACATTTTAAAAAGTGTCACCTGGAACTTACTGGAGTAGAAATGCAAAACTTTCATATATCTTACTATAAAACGGTATTTGTTTCTATATGTAAAATGAGTACAACTTTACCACTTAGAACAACAGTATTCCCACATTACCTGAACATACTGCTCATCCCAGGTGCAATAAAATCATCACCATACATCGATTTGAAATTTCAGTCAACTCTTAACAACTGCTGATATTATTTTTAAGTCAACGACCGATACCGATACGATTCCGATTTCATCGTCCATCCGCGGAATTAAAGGTGGGCTCCTCCACCAGCTACGCTGAAACGTGCTTTTAGTAACCTTACAAAGGTGTGCTCCTTTTCTCCGTTTAGAAGTGTTTTGTGCGGGAAAATACTGACTAGTCGCGTTAGCTGTTTCGGCGCACACCTTTAAGATGAACCATGGCAACGGGGTGAAGCGTGCGTGTACACGCTCTCTCTCTCTCTCTCTCTCTCTCTCTCTCTCGCGCGCGCGCTCTCTCTCTCTCTTTCTCACAGGCAAACTCGCTCTTTCAGCGCGGGCGCGCACACACCGATGTGGCAGTGCGTCCCCCGAGCCGGAGCAACAGTGAGGAGAGGACGCTGCGGGGCTGGTAAGTTTACCTCCGTGCACAATTCCGGTTTTATTTACATACTTTGACCCAGGAACACGCAGAATATGATCGGTGCCGCTCTGCGCTGAGCCCCTCCTCGTAAAACAGAGCATATTAACTGAGTTACCGCCGCATAACAGAAGTTACATTGGGCGCCACGGCTAGTTCTGCTAGCTAGCCGAATTCCAGCCCAGCTGGAATGAGTTCTAATGAGGCTTCAGTACGTCTGGAGAAAACACGCCATCATTAGGAGAGTTTTCTTCGACGCTTTAGTGTGAGTTAGGGACGAGAGAGAGAGGTTTCCTGGAGTGAGTGAGTGAAGCCCAGGCAGGTGCAGCGCACCTGTAAACAAGCTGTAGCCCACGTTAATGTCCCGACAGTTAATAAATAGCAACTTTAAATCAATTATTTTTCAAATAAAATCAGAGCCATTCTTCGTGTTTCAGGAAGTTCTCTGTGTGTCATGGTGAAAACGTGAATTCCTTAGGGACATTGTGTACAGTAGAGCCCTGCTTCTGTGTGTGTGTGTGTCTGTGTGAAGGGCTCGGAGATATAAACAATATTGTGATAAAAAAAAGGTCCTCTTGTGATGCATAGAACCTAATACACAAACCAAATTTCCAGGAAAGTTGGGAGATTTAGTTAAATTCAATAATTTTTTTTGTACTTTAATTTAGCTGATAGAAATGTAAATAAATGACATTAATGACTGATAAATGACTTTTGGCTGATTGACTTTTGTTTTGTAAATGTAATATAATTTTTCTGCAACACAAGTTGTTGGGACCGGCAAAACAACAATGAAAAGTTTCTAGAAAGTCCATGACACATGACACAACTGGTAGCAGGAACATGACTATAAGAGAACACTGACCAAAAGTTCAGTCTGTGCAAAAAAACATGGGTCGTAGCTCTTGACATTGTGCCAAAAACTGTGAGAGCTCTGTCAGTCATCATTTCTCAGTGCAAGACTGCAAATAGTACGTAACACTGTGAAACTAAAGAAATCTCAGTCTATGTTGGAAAAACCTGGAAATCACTGATCTGTGTATGTGACCTTTGGGCCCTCAGAAGGGATTCCACGCGAAGGTATGGTACATGTAGCCAGATGAGCTCAGAAAATTCTTATGCATCAATAAAACTTATGCAAAGAGAAAGCCATGCATTAATTCTATCCCACAAAAACAAGCATGTTTTCTTCTTTCCCCTGGTCTCGCTCTGCACCCTACAGTTTCATAGATGCAGTGTTTACTGCATGGGCTTGACTGGCTACATGGTGCTCCATGTAATAAGGAGGAGATTTAGATAATGTGACCATGAAATGCAGAGCCACTGAAGTCTGAGTGAAATGGGCAAAAATTTCATTTGCAAAACTGCAACAGTTAGTATCCTCAGTTTCCAAATTATTAAAGTGTGTTATTAAAGGGGAAGGTAATCTAACACAGTGGTAAACGTGCCTGTAACCCAGCCATTATTTGAGTCTTTTGTATGCATCAAATTCCAAAATTTGCTTCTATCCACAAAATACATTTAAGCTGTTCATTGGAAACATAGTTAATATTTTCTTTGCACTTATGTCAGTTAAATAAAGAGCAGAATATCATTGTTTTTATTGCATTTGACAATTTTCCCCAACATTTCTGGAAAGTTGGCATGTTTGTTAATAATGTTAAATCTTCATAATGGACTTAATAATGGGGTGGGCGATGATGATGTGTATACAGGGGGTCCTCGACTTACAACATACTCAAATTACAAAATTCATGGTTAAGATTCTGACCCAAACACGTTTTTTTAAAATATATGGTATGAAAAATAAAAGTGAAAGTAGCTTTCACAAATAAAACAGGAAAAAAATGCAATTCAGAGCCTCAGGTGGGGGAATGTCTCCCTCTGGTGGACTGACAGCAGAATTGCCCCAGTGTAAGAGGCTTCGACTTACGACACACTTTGAGAAACAGAACCCCATCGTAAGTTGAGGATCACCTGTATATAAAAATGTACAGTAATTAGATTAAATGATTTTTATTCTGTGTTTCTCAGACTGCAGTACAATGAGTTCACTTAAGCTAAATTAATAATGCTTTAAAAAGTGTTTAAGTACTGATAATATCACATAATGCTCAGAAAATCATACTGTGACCACAATTTATCACTATAAATTGTGTCATGTTGTCCGGCACTACTTCATTAATGCTTAAATTTAGCCCTTTGATGCATCCAGTCACACTGCAACATATGCCTGCAAATATTCTTGTTAATATTCATGTGTCAATGTGTATGCAAAAAGGTGTTTATTCAAACCAGGGAATCGCACACACAGACTTTTAACCCAGTCACAGTTTGTACCTAATATTTGAGTTATATTTACATTGAACATACAATAAGCTATGATATATTGAGTATATTTGATATATTGACCAGCTGCATGATCATGTCTCATTAGATGAATAACCTCTAAAAGATATTCTGTCATGAGGAATATATTTGTGAGTTAGCAGGTTGGGGGAACGCACTTACTTCTGTTGTGTAGCTCTGACTGCCTACAAATAAGCATTTGGTGTCATATAGATTACAAGTCCAGGAGTGAGTGATGAGCAGCGGTCAGTTTGACTTACGGTGCCTGTAATGTTTGGTGTCCTTAATGAAATGTGTCTAAGGGAACGTACTGCACCTGTCTTTTTCTAGCTGCATGGGCATTGTCATTAGTCAGATATGTTTGGAGGTTGATTGATGTAACAGCACTTCACTGTAAATGGCTGACAGCTTGTCTTTCGGTTCCACTAATCTTTTTCTGATGCTGATGCATTGGGAGTGCACATATATGGCTGCAGTCTGTCACTGCTGTAGACATAGCCATTAACAATGAGGTGGGCTCATGTGTCGGTTACTGAACCAAACATGTTGCGATATGACTAAAGCTTTGAGCAAAGCGGTGTTTGATCACAGTAGTTTGAATGGCTGCTGTCCGTGTGTGATGTGTAGCATGTTTGCAGTTTTAGTGTAAGTTTTTATGACTTATTCCCACTAATGTGTGACTCGAAGTCACAGGAGCCATAGGCCTAAATCAAATGGTGTCAGTCTCTGCCTCCTCCTCCAGTTCCCTTCACATTGACTCATTTGTCCAGCTGCTTGGTGGAAGAACAAAAAGACTTATGTACCAGCTGGAGATGGCACGTACTTATTCACAGACATCCCCCTCACAATTTCTCACACTTCACTGCTTGACCGAGCTTGGCATCAGTTCAGCAGAGCAAGTTCTTTCTGAATTCCTTTAACATTTTAATGATTGATGCATACTTTTAACTTTTGATGAGTCCTCGTATCCACTCTAAGGTCAGAGAACAGTTTACATAGTTCTTGATTGGACGCCACAACTTTTTCAAATGCATCTGCTTTAAAGAAAAAAGTGTGTTTTTACATGTACTTACGCTTAGATCCATATGATTACCAGTTTTAAGTTCTTTTCTCTTTGTTCTGTAAATCGACAACACCTGTCCATTCAGGTTAAGTGCCCGAGGGGGCAAGTCTAGTATTGTGTATTGTGTTTAGGCAACATGGCCCCCGATTGTGCTGGATAAGTAAGTGAAATGCACTGACAGTGTTTTACAAGGTGAGTTATGTTGGAATTAAACGTTATGATGGTGCTTTGACTTGAAATCTCATCACGTTTTTACGTTCTTGTTGCTCTGGGACTAAAATGAAAACACATACTGTAGACTGTTTTACTGTTTCTGTTTTTTGCATCAGGCCCTCTCAGCACTTTATTCATCTAGCTCACAAACTGTAAACAGCAGCCGCTTGTTGTGTAAAAGGCCCTGGATTTTAGTTGCTTTTACAAGGGTCTAACCCGGGAATTAATTTCAATGGTGAATCTGCCGCTGTAGGCGGATTCCGCTCTAGATCAGAGTAATAGGTTGAGGTTGTGTTAACACCGATGACCCAAGTTGTGCAAGGGCCCCTAAACAGACATAAAGAAGACAATGAAGTTAGAGGCTCGGCATGGTGGGCCGCTTCAGTTGGGCTGTCCCATTCCTTCCCCCACCTCGTTTTTTTGTACACCCTGCACAGCACAGCCCTGCTGTCATGTGATTTTTTTTTTGTCTCAACACAATTCACAGTGTTTGTCATTGGCCGATTTCTTTGAAAGTGCATTGGTCTCCCTGGGCAACAGAGCATGGCCGCACCACTTCACTCCCCCTGCCTCTTATTTGTGTTACTCAGCAGCAGTTTGTGCAGATAGGACTCGGCACAAGATGACCACTGGTCGTCTCAGCCGATTCACTTTGTTTTGCATCCTGCAAAGTTAATAGAGGTGAGTGGATTTTTAGTGTAGGCCAAGAGTAGGCATGCTGTACAGTTTACTTTTTCCCATGATGCCAGGCGAAAAGTGTTTCAGAAATATGGTGCTTTTATTTCTTGCCTATATCTTCAACATTTCTTTGACCACTGTAATTAACAGAGAGTGTTTTTCTGTTCCCATGGAAACCGATTGAGTGGAATAGTCTTCACAGATGTGCAGGTTCAAACTAGAAATAGTAAGTGATGTGCAAGAATAGAATATTTTATTGCAGAGCAGTGAGCTATACTTCTTAGTGTTTCGTCTTAGGTTACTGATTTTTCACTGTTGTGTGTTTTAAGCCTTAACGCAGTATAGTAACATGCAACATTTGGCCTTTGTACTTCCATGTACATTTGCTTCACATTCAGTTTCCATTGAATGAGCTTGTTTTTTTACAATGTGATGAAGTAGTGTTTTTCTCCACGTGTGCTCAGCCAAAGAGCAAACTGTAACAGGAATGTGTGGAGTGGCTTCTATGTAGCTGTAAGACACCTGTTGACAAAATGACTGAGTGCAGTATGTGATGCCAAGTACTAATGTCCTTCACCGCGTAAGCAGCAGAACACTCATCATCCCATCAGAGCTGGTAGAATGGTTTAAGAAGTCTGTTTTTGGATAAATAAAATCCCTTTTTTACCCTTTGTTGCTCATGGGAATGTCTGGATTTAATCCACAGTTCTTAACTGATTAAGAATGTGGAGTAGTCGAGGTTTTGCAAAGCAACCCCCAGCAACAGAATAAAGTTTGCTTAATTGGAAAGGTTGCCAAACTCATAGAGAAGAAATGTTAGAACTTAGAACTTTCTTAATTGGGTATTAACTGCCTTTTAAATGACTAAGTAGACAACACAAGCCCTACATGAGAGCTGAGAACAGACAAACCATCTTTTTCCCAAGGTTTGCACAAGGTTCCTGCCTAATGTAGTAAATGAATTTAAGGCACCCTATGGGTTTTGTTTAGCCTTCTTGATCAGTTAAATACTGTGGATTATATATACATGCTCAAAAATATATAAAAATAGTAAAAATTGAGAAATAAAAATGACCATTGTTTCAAACCCCATGGTAGTTGCAAAAAATTGTATCTGTTTTTTACTCTTTTTGTTGTTTACTATCAGTTCTATACTTATTTTAAGAAACTTGGTTGTTTAGGGACATTTTAAGTAGATTCAGACAAAAACTTATGTCAGTTCTAATTAAAATCTTAACCAGTGCTCAGTGATCACGAACAAAGAAAGTTAATTGATGTGATGTCATTCTTGGGTGACAGAGCAATAATGAATGTCCCACTAGCACTGTGCCACTGAGTACTGCCTTTTTAAGAAACCACCAACCAGTTGTGTTTGTAGCAAAATTCTTTGATAAAAACTCTTATCAGTGACTTTCCACCACTCTGCAATTCTCCGCATGTATTCATTGTCCAAACCAATAGAAATTGATAAGATTTCTTAGTCATTTGCACCCTGCAGCAAGTTTTCAGTGTAGTGTAATTATGTGGGAGGAAAAGTTTGTAGTGCTCAAGCTACACTACATTAGTTTTCCACAAATGCTGTGTTTCTGTCAACAGAAATGGAGACAAGGATGAAAGCGAGAGCTCTTGAAAGCATCTTTGTTCTCTTAATATATGCGAGAGAGAGAGAGCGAGAGAGAGAGAGAGAGCGAGAGAGAAAGAGAGCGAGAGAGAG
>JBBIGC010000125.1:4697431-4715190 GCA_037576955.1 Lepidarchus adonis | reverse complement strand
ACCTAAAAGGCTTATTACAAAAACGAAAACGAAGGACGTTTTTGCTATAATATTAGTTCGTTTAAGTTCGTTTTGTATACACACATAACAGTTTCAGCTAGTTTTAGTTTTTTTTTTTACTTTCAGTTTCAGTTAAAGAAAATGCTTTTTCGATTTTAGTTTTAGTTTTTTCGTTCGTTTTCGTTAACTATAATAACCTTGATGGTGTCTAGACATTTTAATACAAAAGCACGATATTGAAATGCCATCTTGGGGCATATAATCTTAATGCTCTAGAGTTTCTCAGATATAAATATATGATTGGTTTAAAAGTGCATTAACCATATCAATAGACCATATTGATATCAATAGATTACACTACAATAGACTAGACTTCAATACATATGTGTGAAGCTTTCTTTTGAATTTGTCTGCTTTTTTTCATTCAACAATGCTTACTGTGTCCCAGGAACTGTAAATATTTTCCCATGAGCCACTGCCACTGAGTCAGTCATCTGTGTCCATGGCTTCTAATCACCTGGCAATGGCTTTGTTATTCACCCTGGAAAGCAGTAATGGACTCTTAACTGTCCTCATGTAGTAACCCACCTCCCCTCAATGGAGTTTGCTGTTACACCAGAGGTGCTTTACCATTCAGAGCTTACTCAAGGCTTAGTCAGCAAATGAGTCAGGAGGGAAGCTACAATGCTGTTTTGAAAACAGTTCATGGGAAGATGTTTATTGATCCTATTTTGTTCATATTACAGTGTGTGAGTGCTCTGAAAATAAGATCTTTGGTTATTTTAAGACTTTTAACCGTCTTCAAACAGGAATGAGAACTTTTATCTGTGGATATGCTGGAGATAAAAAGCTTCAAGAGGTCTTTGTGGTGTTTTGGTCAGTAATGTGTCATTGACAATAGGTTTGTTGTTGTTGTTTAAGACATTCATATGAGTTGGCTTAGGCAGTTGGAGTAGGTGGGGCTAGGTAGATGAAACCTCCTGCATGGCTTTTGCCAAAGGGATTATCCACATTAGTGCAACATTTTTACTTTTGTTTGTGATGCTGGAACATTTTTTCCCTCTGTTAGTTACTCTTTTGGATATATAAGGTTTTCTAACAACAGAAACGGTCTTTCTCTTTGCTGTAATATATTTGGTGTTTTCTTCTTTTCTAGATGTTGTAGCTATTAATTCCAGTCAACTCTTCCTTGATCCAAGTGTACTTGTCTTGTTCAGTGAAATGTTAAGAGTAGACTTTAGACAACAATACATTCAGCTCCAATTCTGAATTTTAATAATAACCAGTTCACAATTCAGTGTTTCCAAGTTTGGAAAACCACCATTGTATAAAGATGAAAAATGAGTGGATCCAGGCTGGACCGTGTATATGAAAATGAACAGTTGTTGGTACTGGTTTGGTACTAGTTGTTTTCAAACAATAGGGCAGCATGTTGGTGTAATGGTTAGCACCTCACAGCAAGAAGGTCCTGGGTTTGGTCCCAGGTAGATCACAGATGGGCTTTGCAAGCTCTCCCCATATTCACATGTTTTGTTCTCTGGTTCCATCTCACTGTCCAAAGGTAATTTGAATTAATTTGCAATGAAATTCTACACAATGCACATTTGCACACAGTCATCCTTGCATCCGTGGTGATTCTGATATGATCTCTTGTTTTTATGCTGAAAATAGACGTGTGCATTTAAATTGATTGCATTCAGGACAATGCTGACTTTCCACCACAACCACATGAGAAACAATCATTTTCTTTCAGAATAATTGCTCGTTCGCAGTCGTCTGTGAGGAGAGATGAGAATGTTAGGAATATAGAGGTCCACACCCCATCAGATGTTCCCAGCCCTTCAATAAAGTTCTGCTACTGTGTATGTGTGTACTTGTCTCTAGGGTTGTCTCTCTGAAACTCTGTCAAGTTGCTGTGAGTTGATGAGAGAGAGGAACCGGATCATTCCCATAATCATAGCTTTAGCGCAACCTCTGGCAGGGGGGTAGAGGAGGGTTCTGCTGCTCTGGGGTGGATCTGCCTCAGTTTCTGATGCTGTGGGCTAAGACTGGAACATATGTGAGTGATCAGCCGAGAGCGAGGAGATGAGCCTCACCCCCAGGATCAAAGTCAGAGCTCACTATACATCCAGATAATTCTGCAGGCACTGCTCAGATCAGTATATGTCAGACAGGGAGCTCTTGAGGGAACATAAGCATAATAATATTGTGAGAGCACTGCCTGACTGAGCGGTTTTACACAGCTAGTCTGCAGTGTTTACCTTTAAGCTGTTGTAAATGCATGCATGCTGAATTGTCCATTTTTTTATCTTCAATACTGAAAAAGTTGTTACTGCTTTCCTGATATGAATATTAACCTGGTCTTGAGAAACACACTTGGACTGGAAAATGGAAAAATCATTTGACTAACAGTTCTCAATTCTAGGTAGCAGTTTATGGAGCAACACTTAACTCTTATCTCCTATTGGCTTTGGTTATTCAGAAAGATCCTGCTTTGTCAAACACTGCACTGGTCTCCTGAATTTAGTTTTCCCTTCTACAACACAACTGGAGGTGTTTCACAAAGAAGATTTTCTCAGTAAACTGTATCACATCAGGTATATACATTGGCCACATGTTCCTGTCATTGGTAAAATGGCAGAAATGGATTTCAAATTGCTTCAGCAAAGGCCCACTGGTTTCTGTTAGAAATGTATTCTGAATCAGTGGATGCTACAGATAGTAATCAAGTTGAAAAACACTGCAGTAGTACCTTAACTAGCATTCCCTGAGTTGATCTGTGACGTATTGAAAATACTTTTGGTGCTTCAGGACCAAGTGTGATGGCAACTGTTTTAGGTCGTGTCTAAAATGTTAAAATCAAGCCAGTAGCACCTGTTGTCTCTACTCCACTCCCTGTTATCATAGGGTTTCACTAGCTGGTAGCCTTGGTAACCCTCAGCTTGTGTAGGGACATGTACCCTGGGGCCCTGGCATTGATTTAGTGTGTAAGCCTGTCAGAGCACTGCAGACAAAAGAAGATTTGTTTTAGTCTCTCCCCCTCATGCTGGCCTGAAAGGTAGCATTCCTCTACACGCTCATGGAGGAGAGTCAGGGAAAGAATTCAGAAGATTTTAGGGACAAGCCACTGTTATTACTCACCACTTGTTCCAGTGTAGTAATACTGAATGAAATCTAAAATATTTGCTTCAGTTCCAAATAATGCCCACAGATATTTCTTCTCATCAGTCAATTGCAACCAGATGTGCTTGTAGTGCAATCTGGAAGCTGTTTTATTAAGATGAAACCATTTAAAGTAGTGCACTGCACTGTACTGGGTGCTACTGATAACACAGGTACATATGCTGCATGATAGACCTAAACATAAAAGTTTTACCCATTGTTCTAAAGAACTAGTTGTTGTTCCATTATGAACAAACTGACTGTGTAGATGACTCGGACAGTGATTGATCAGTGTCCCGTTACGTTGGTTATCACTACACTGGCTCTGCTTTCTGCAGAGTAGGATGAAGTCACAGCATTCCAGTGGGCACCTCCTTTTTAAAACATTTTGAGCTGAGCCCTGGTACCTCCCATCTCCATTCTTTGCTCATATGATAACCATGAACTATGAAGTGTTCAGGAGTGAAGTGATACAGATTTTAAGGCACTAAAGATTCCAATTACAGATGATACTATCTGATATTGTTTTAGATTTATATTCTAAAATGGAATGGAATTTATTGTTGTATATTTTCTCAGATAGTAAAGTGCTTTATCAGTTGATCTGATTGTATCAGTTGTCATATTTCTTAATCTCCACTACAGAGAAGAGACAATTGGCTCATCTTAAACCATATAAATTATGTAACAAATGGTGTGGATTTTTACTTGAAACCTTCACTATTTTGTTGTTTTTTAATTTAGACATTTTTTTAATATAAAAAATTTCTATGTTAAAGTTACATTTTACAACATGTTATTCTGATGGAGGTTAGGTCTGTCTGCATTTTTTTACTGTGGTGTGTTCAGCTTCAGCTTCATTAATTGGATAGTTTTGACTTTTTTTTTGAAGAAAATCGATTTAATAAATAGTGAACTTGCTTCCAACTTTGATGGCCTTCATATGTACACATCACCTTTGCTGTGGGGGAAAAAGGATCTATTGTACCAGTGGGCATAGTTGTTGATGATCATTCATAGCGTGAGGTGTCATTCAAAATGTTGACGAAGCGGAAGTGTGAGCATTGTGGCTCAATATTTCCTTGGGCTTATTTTGACCTATCTGCCAGAGATGTTTTGCTGTTTTATTTAACAAACAAATAAAAGCATATAAAGCATATAACAAGCATATAAAAATACTGGATTGATTTTGGCCAGCATTGCCCTTTATAGAAAGCAGTCACCAGAGTGTTATGAACGTCCCATCTCTTTTGTGTGGGCTTATTTATACTTTTAAAAGTGTTTTTTAAATGGTAAAATCAGCCCGGACAGTATAATCTCTTTTTGGGACAATGAAGCTTCAGTCCATATACCCAATAAAGTAAGTAACGAAGCTTATGTTGAATTCTGATTAAATTTGACTGATTATGATAAGTCTGTAGAACCAATATCAGCCAGTATTGTTAACTGAAGTATCGGTCAGGCCCTACATCTCTTATCTATTTGCCTTCCTTTGAGTTTTTTTTTGCTTCATTTGCTTCATTGACTGGTGCTGTTTGAATATTGCCTTTGCTCTCTCATGTTGCCTCGTCCTATTACAAGAGGCTTTTCACAGTCAATGTGGTTGATGTTGCCAGACTATTTGCTTACAATGGCTGTAAACTACAGCAGTAAATGTGCACAGAGCCAGCATCCATCAAGCCACACTCACATTAATCTCATGCTTGAGGCCTCATTTGCTACCTGCTGCCATACCAAGCTCTCTGATGTTACACACCACTAAAACTGCACAGTCTGTTCCTGTTGGGATGCTTCAAAGTGGAGACACACGCATATGTACACACAGTCACGTAAACATGCACACAGCTCAAACACACACACACACACACGCTGCACCTCCATTCTCCTTGTCTGTTCCCTTAAGTATTAATCTGCTGTAACTCCTTTGAAGAGAGCCAGTGGTGCATTTAATTGGAACAGAGGTACGCCTTTGAGCCAGGAGGCACCTCTTGCTAATGATAACTTTAAAAATTTGCTTACCCTCTGGAATTGATGTTCGCCATTATTCAAACTCTAAATTCTGACAAACCTGCAGGGATTTCTTATTCAAAGAAAGCAGAGGAGAGTCAGCAGGAGTTAGTAAGCAGTAAAGAAAGCATCTAAAGGCTCTAAAATGCTGCTGTAATAAAGTGTTTGTTATAATACAATACAAGAGATGAATATTCTGTATGTTTAAAATATGTATGTATATTGTTGAGATGCATTTATGTGATATAATGAATCAGTATGAACACTGATACTACCCTTATCCACTAACCTTACTAACCTCATTAACTTAACTCAGTTTTTTCACAGTTTTCTTGTACAGCCAAATTTACACTCTAAGCCAGATTGTGTTGTTTTCTTTGTAGTTTTGTTGTTTTGTGTTGTTTGTTACTGAAAACAAACATTGGGATGTAATAAGCCTGTGACTGTAAGGGTTTTAAGTAAAAGTACAATTTTAGCATTTTTGGGGTAGTTCATTGTGGCACATTTACCGTAAAAGTCTTGTGCAGATTGTATGTTCCCATTTATCTAAGCAGTGAGTGTCTTTTGCAGCAAAAACACAAGTTATCTTTACAGTAAATGCAACAAAAAAGGGGAAAAAAGCAGTAAAAAATGTTTTTTGTGTGTAAAAAGTTTTTTTTTTGTAAATCTAAGCACATCACTACATTTTTCAAATTATTTATCTTTTAGTCATAATCCTGCTACAAGATGTCAGTCTTGTTCATTAGAACCATCTTTTCCACCTCTTGCCTCAACATCATTGTCTTGCACTTAACAGTAATGTGTTCTGTATGTTTTACTCCAGAACTTGCACCAGGTCATGCAGTGCTGATTGGGTCTGATCTGTTTGGATCCCGGCTGAACTGAGGCCCAGTAGCTGATGGAGCTCAAGGTGTGGGTGGACGGTGTGGTGCGGGTGGTGTGTGGCCTGTCGGAGGAGACATCCTGTCAGGATGTAGTCATCGCTCTTGCTCAGGCCATAGGCAAGTTACATGGACAAGATTATCTTGAAGTACACTGCTCTACATTTAAGCCTAGTTCAAAATTAAAAAGTGAACACACTGACCACAGAACAATGTGGGGAAATGTAATTAATTGATTTAATCTGGGGAAAGGCTTGTGTTCTATCTATAGATCAGCACTATATTTGGATTGTCTATGTGCTATGTTGGAATACTTTTCAGTCCATTCATGTGTTCATTTGCTGCTTTATATTGATTTTGAAAATATATTTTCCTAAATGCTTTCATGTTAGGACTTGAAATTAAACTTAAACATATACAAATAAATATGTTGTCTTATTATTAATAATAGACAAATTAAACTTAAACATATACAAATAAATATGTTGTCTTATTATTAATAAAATAAAAAGTCTTGATCTGATGGAACATGGTGATGGTCCATTGTTTTTCTGTTTATTATGTCTGAGTGTGAATGTTGAAGTGTATATGTTCTATAGTAATAGGTGAAACTTAACGTGCTAATTCTGCTTCATTTGCTTTTTCAGGCCAGACGGGCCGTTACGTCCTTATCCAGAGACTGAGGGACACAGAACGGCAGCTTCTGGCCAATGAGCGTCCCCTGGAGTCTTTGGCCAAACTTGGGCAGCACAGCAGCGAAGTGCAGTTTTATCTGCGCCGCACTGGTCCCAGCAGCAGCAGCAGCAGCAGCAATGGCCAGGACCAGCATGACAGCACCCTGCCTCTCCACAAACCCTCAGAGTCAGAACTGTTAAAACGAGGAGCTCCTAAGAAATCCCTCACCTTCAACCTGGGACCATCCAGCTCTCCACGTGCCAAACCCAAGCAGACACGTAAGAGTCTGGGTCACAGAGATTCACCTGAACCCAGAGCGTCTCCGTCTCCAGTGTTTCATGGCGACTATCTTTCTGGATCATCCAAAGACGAGGTGTTCAGACATGTTCTCCAGCAGCAGGAGCGACTGCAGACTCTAGAAGCACAGCTAGAGGTGCTAGAGCACGAGACACAGACATGGGAGCACCATCTTTGTCCAGAACCACGATTAGAGGGGGAGGCAGATACCCTGGAGAAGATGCTGATGAGAAACCAGGCCGAGTTGGCCCATGAGGAACTCTGGGAGGAGGAGCTGAGGGCTGAAACAGAAAGAGAGAAGGTCATGAGGCGGCGACTTGGTGAACTGCATGCTAAGCTGGACGAATGTGGCCGCAGGCTCCACGAATTCAATGCTCGCTCCTCAAAGCTGGAGCATGATATTCAGAGAGAAATACTACAGGCTGAGACTCCGCCCAGCCAGGCGGGGCCAGATGACTCTGTGGGTGCAGTGACAGCTGAGCTACAGAGTCAGCAGAAACAAGGGGAGGAGTTGGAGGCGGAGCTTGCAGGGACAGAGAAAGCTCTAGGGAAGGCAGAGAATCTGCTGCAGGTGAGCAGATAGGGTGTGCCTATGGAAAGAATTTTGTAACGGATACATTTTTTTTCCATAGAGGTAATCCATTGTTTTTCTTTGCATACAGTTAATGCCCTTTACTTCTCTATATATACTGTAGCTAACAGAGTTTCTCCTATACAGTGTGTTATGTTTGTCACCAAAACAAACTTAATGGGACTTAATTTTTCCTGTCTATAATTTAACAGTATACAAGGTACCAGATAGCCTTCTGTTATACAAACCCAATTTTCAGAAAGGATATATTTAAGAAGGACTATTGCAATATTTTAATTAACATTTTAAAAGATTTTCAATAGTTTTACTGCCAAACTTAATTGTATTTTGTAAATATATGCAAAATAAAACTGCACAGCTACAAAACACTCAACAAAAGTTGGGACAGAGGCATGGTTACCTTTCACCTTTACTTTTAATAACACTTTTAATTCAATTTTGAAACTGAGGATACTTTTTGTAATAGTTTTGCAATTGGAATTATTTTTCATAGAAGGCTGTCGCTGTTGTCTCTGTGCCACTCTGTGCCTATGAAGCCAGGGTGCTGTACATTTTGTACAAAGTTGCAAAAATTAAGTCTTTGTTGGATGCCAGTCTAAGGACTATTGGGATTATAGACGGTCAAGCCAGAAAGCATTGTATAATCAGTATCAGTTGCCCAAATACAGAAAGTGTAAGAAGGAACAGAATGCAAATTATCATGTTTTCTTAAATAGCCTCAGTTGTCATATTGTGTCTGGCACATATATTGTTTGTCTTGTCTTGTCTGCTTTCAAAGTAATTGGCTTCTGTCATTTCACAAAATGACCATCAACTCTGAGTGTTAAAATGCACCCTAAGAGGACAAATCCCTGGATTACTGTCAAAAGAGCTACAAGGCATGAATATTACACTGTACAATGTCTAGTTGTTAGAGTATTATGCCCTCTTGTGGTGTGTATTGAATGTGCTATAATGATCACTGTTAAAATTGCCATAAGATGGCCGTTTAACAGATCCTACAATAGTCTGTTTCTAAAGTCAATCTCGTCAAGTATAAATAATGTTTATATTTGATAGGTTTGGCAAGGGTAAGATGACGTTTAAAACAAATAAAACATTTTAATTAATAATTAAAATAATTACTATATAAAACAATATTAGAATAAGTAACAAAAAATGTTACCAAGCCATAATTATACTTGCAAAAGACAACTAAGCTCCTCCTTACAGGAGATAAATATATTATATACTGCCTGCCCAAAAAAAGTCACCACCTGGATTTAACAAAGCAAATGGGTAAAAGCCTCCCATTGGATGATTACTGCATGGATGATTATGTTTCAGCTGGCAACAAGTTACTTTACCCTAACTGATGCAGTGAGTAGCTTCTCATTACTTAAACAACCATGTCGGAACACACATCCTGTGGTTGGGAAAAGATGTTAATCTGTTCAGAAGGGTCAGATTATTGCCATGGTCAGCGGCTTCACTCAAATTGTGAAGGAGTGGTTCCCACTGAGAATCTTTGGGGTGTGCTAGAGAAGAATTTGTGCAGCAATCAGACTCTGCCATCATCTCTACAAGATATTGGCAAAAAATGTTTGCGACTTTGGAAATAAATGTGACATTGCAGGAACTACTTTTTTGGGACAGGCAGTGTATTAAACGACTCATCCTGGAGTCTATTTATATTTTATTTTTTCATTAGAATCAAACATCTTTAATACTGATATATTTAAATCACCTCTCACCTCATATCAAAGTGATATACAGTGTATACCTGTACATTAAGCAAATGATGATGAACTCTGAATTATATAATTTAACTTTGTAGTCATTTCTTGCTTTCTCGTGTCACTCATGTGTTTCCAGACTAGGCAGGAGGAGCTAGAAGAGCTAAATAAGGAGCTGAGGCAGTGCAACCTGCAACAGTTTATTCAGCAGACTGGAGCACTCCCAGCCCACACCTCCCGCACAGACCTCCATCAGCAAATGGACCAGCTGGAGCTTGCTCAGTTACTGCAGAACAGATTCATTGACAATGGCATGTCTTGCACACATACATGATCTCTCTGTCTTTCATACACACACACACACACACACACACACACACACACACACACACACACACACACACACACACACACACAGTCTCATGTGCAAACAATGTCAAGGAAGAAATTCATTGTGTCTGTATAACATTTTTTACATTTATTCATAACATGATTATTTACATAATCACTCTACGCTTGTACATTACACTGTATGTATTGGCCATATTATAACCTTAAATTATGGCATTTGGACCATTGAAGCACTGAGCTTTGAGTACACTATTTTTAACAGACTATTGAAAAGGACCAGATTTCTCACACTTGGCAAATAATTTTTGTAGACTTTCATGACTAGATACTTAAATCTGTCATTTTGTGTTAGTTTGCTTTCAGTTTGTTACATTCATCTTGAGTATACAGCTAATAACAATGTAAAGCCATTTCTATAAGTTAAGCATTCTTCAAATGTGTTGGCTGAGAAAAGTCTTGTGCTGTATTTGTTATCAGGCAAAATGTGCAAAGAATATTTGTGTAAATGTAAGGGTTGTTAAAATGTTTAGATAACCTGAATGGCCAATCCAGCCTCTAACAAATGGGAGAGAAGAGGATACAAATGGTTTTGTTCGTGCTGTGATGATTTTGTAGGCCTTTGTTGAACTTAATAAGGGGACCAAATTTGAATTGGCCATTGCATATACAACTGGTCGATTTCAGGTGGCACAAAAATGTACACAGTAGGACTAGCACAGTCTAGTCTGCTTTGTTTTAAAACATACCTGTAATCAATGTACCCACAAAAATGTTGCAAGATCCTGTTCAGAAATTGTATGAGCATAAATTACTCACATTTCTTAGTGTTGCTTCATAACAATGTCAAATGTTATGCTACCAAGCTGGCTTATGCTGTTGGAGCTAATTATATCTAGACAAATTGGATGCCATGACAGAGATTGCCACCACTGGTTTTAGCATACCATAAAACATCTACAGCTGATCTGTCTTAAAGTTATGACCTTGAAGTGAATAAATGTAGCTTGATTTGTCTCTGCTCTTTCTAGTTGAGCGTGTTGACTTTTGCAGACATTCTGTAAAGCTTGAGTACATTACATAAGCTGAGATGCAGCAAAGAAACACTGCGTTCACACCCATGTTGAACTTTGTCCAACACGGCCTATTTGCAGGTTGAGCGACTATAGGGTAGTTGGTATAATGTAACCCCACCTTTACTGATAGTTTTTTCTTCTCTTAACAGACTCTCCCCCACGCCCCACAGCTAAGCAGTTTCTGGGGCATCCACGCAACCTGCAGCACCCATTGGTGTCCAGCCTCAACCCTGAGGGTGTGTATGTGTGAGAGCCTGCTGCTGCAGATCTGCCTGCTCATCCACCCTGCACTGCAACCCCCCTCTCAGCCAAGCCCAGTGTTGGCAGCCCTTTCTGGGTGGAGGTCCCTGCATGGTGCCCCCTCCTTAACCCCCCTTTCTAATAAAGCTTGTATCTATATGTGTGCATTGACACTTCATCTGAGAGGCACCACACAAGGCTGCAAACGTAGCTTTAAAGACGCTGCTAAGAGGTTTTTGTGCAGTGTTGAGCCATTTGGATGTTAGAAATGTTGCATTACATTAAAAGTGCGTAGCCAACTGATCGCATGATAATCTGCACACTTTTCCTTGTAGGAAAACTTTTGTTATGGAGTTACACTTAGATTATCTGTGAAACAATGATGCCAGTAGTGCTTGTGCACTAAAGAAAAAGTATCCGTTTGCTACATTTATTAAACGTGTGTTTATCCTATGGAAGAGTGCACACTGGATTCTGATTAGCTCCTTGGTCTAAAATAAACTCTGAGCTTCCATAGTAGTGAACTTTTTGAACAGCAGCAATGCACTATTGAATTTAGTGAGATGGAAGGACCAACAGTAATACAATGAAATGCATAATCGCAGATTGCTGTATTTACACTATGATCACTTGTTAAGAAGAGACTTGGAAACTTAGCCAGTATAGCTGTAAAGCATGTACGACTAGATGACCAATCTCATGTAGTCAGGCTAACTTGCAGTTCACTAAATCAATTCTTGACAGTGATGAGGCATTCATGTAAGAAGAAACTTTTTGCTGTTACATGCTGTGGTGTCCTTGCCTGGTGGCCTTCAGATGAAATGTTATCTTTGTATCCTCCTCAACACTTTAGTTTGACAGAGAGCCAGATGTATACCGCAGCTTCATACACGAATGTAGTTCAGGCCATTGTCAATCAGAGGCAACCTGCAGTGTATTCACATTCTGGTGCTGATGTGTGTTACTATTGTTACTATGTACATAGGACATATATGTACAGAGTTAGATTATTATGTGGTGTATCCTTTGGCTCTGATTTCATAATCCAAACTAAAGTGTTCTTCTCCTTCTGTCCTTGGAACATTTGTTGTTGTAATGACCTGCTCTGTCACACACTTTTAAGCCTTTTTCTTCATTTTGCTGGATTTTCTGCTGCTGGTTTGGTGTCTGTGCCATGTTTCAGTGGTTATGTTTGGCTCTGGGTTGAGCTGAACACCAACAAAATGAATTTTCTTCTTTAAACATTGCTGATCAAGACCCTGTGTTGGTTTGTTTTGTGCGTATGTGAGGATCTTTTTACAGTGCCACTGACAGCACTTGTCTCTGAAATAGTTGTTTTATCAACAGGACTGTGTGCTCAACAATGAATGCTCACTATGAACTGGCACTGCCCTTACTGAATGTTAGCTCATAGTTTGTACAGTAATTGTACATATATACAGTGGCATGAATTAGCAAGTGTGTGGGACAGCCATTGATCCAAATAGAAAAATGATTGCATTAAGTCAAATTTTATTTTCTAACTGTTATTTCAAAGGGTGAGACCAATCTGCAGAGTAGTATTTGTCCATGGAATGAAAAAGCCCCTTGCTTGATTGTGAAGGAGCATTTCCACCAATGTTTTAATTATATCAACATGTAATCAGAATATGAGTCATTTTATTTCTTATTGCTCTAAGTGTATTCAGTGCCAACTTTTCTTCAGCTGAAGAAAACAGATATTTAGTTCTGAAGTCATTTCTTTGATGGCTACTGCTGTGTCAAACGTCTGGCACATCTAGCTGCTGCCCAGTCATTTTTCGCTAATCAGGGCAGGTCACACCAGTGGAAACTGGACTGAAAGTCTGAGGGGCACACACTCGGTCTTCATACCGCTGTTTAAAAAGCTCCATAACATGGAAAGCCTGTTATTATTAAAGTCCAAAGAATTGATTGTAACTTTCTGGCTGTTTGGCTACTATTAAAGGAATACTCCAACATTATTTAGCCTAATTTCTTTCAGCTGCATCTATAGAGTATGGTTAATAACATGTTTAAAAATAAGCATTAATAACAAGTTTAAAAAAGAATAAAGTTGGTTTCTTTTGACAGGTCACGTGCCCATTGGCTTATATCACGTGTGTTTTGAGTTAAAGACTTGTGTTCTGTTCTAAGTACATGGTGATTTCTGTCCATGGTGAATTTCTGTTATCTGCAGATGCAATAAATGGAGATCAGGTTGGAAATTAGTGAAGTATTCCTTTAGTAATGTTCATATGAATGTCTGTATTGAGATTTTTTTGTCTATTTAGAAGTGTTGCAGTGGAGGAAGAAGCACATGAGGCATGTGATGTGCCTCTATTTTATTTTATTTTTCTACCTGAATTCCCTGTGCTTGTGGGTAGCTCCTTCTTCTGCTGGTTGCAGTGCGGTTCCAGGTTTTCTCTTTGGCATGGGACAAACTGGGGAAAGCTTCTCTAGTGCATGGGTTTTATTTTTACCATGGTCTTTTGCGTGACTTGTAAGTGTCGCCTTTCCAGAATGAAACCCTGAAAGCATTACTCCATATCATATTTTTGTGTGTCTTGCAGTCTTGACCAGGGAGTCATCTTGGAGGTAAAACCTGGACGGCAGGGCCAAGGATCTATTACACCTTAATGTACTTTACTGCCTACTGTTTCAATGACCCTACACGTCAGTTTAACCATATAATATATATTATCTGTATATACAAATATATATAGACATTTTGTTACATTGCAAAACATGTACACATGTATTTTACTGTAAGATATTATCAGAAAGATATACTATTACTTTTGTTTATGTATTTAAATATAATAAAGACGGTGCATTGTGTTTTAGAGAACCTCGGTTTGGGGTTGATGTGTGTCTGTTTTTAAATGTTTTTATTAGTGGATTTGAAATGGCAAATAGTGTCAAACTGCACAGTGGAGATATAAAAAGCTTTTCCCTGATGTTAAAGGAAGCACCATATCCTGTTTAGCTGGAAGACTGCATTTATTAGGAGCTCATAAACCATACAGAATGTTTTGGACTTCAGAACAGGAGGCATTGAACTTGTAACAGTTACAGCATTTTATAAGACAGTGACCATCACATTATGTAAAGAAACACTCCATTTAACTTCCACTCCGAGCTTGCAGTGACTCAGATGAATGATGTCTTGGTTCCTGCATAGCTTGAATTTCAGTCAAGACATTTTCACTTTTGTTTGGCCCTTCCACTAGGGCAGGTTAATGCTTTGAACTCGTTCACCGTTTCATTTTAACCCTGTAACTTCCCATTAGTGCAACAGCTCTATTATCTGACAAGCAAGTGTCTGAGCTGTTCTGTATTGGCTTGACTGTTTTGATATCAAGATTAATGGGTGAAATCAGATTAAAGTGATAAGATCAGGGAACGCTATGATGTAGCTAGAAGAAGCTAAGCCCCAAATCCCAAAAGCTTTGAGAGCTATAACACCTTTCAGTCCTGTCTGCCAAGGCTCCATATGACACTCAGGGGGAAAAACAAAACAAAACTATTGACAGTGCCTCTACTGGGCCATAGACTATAACAGAAATGTATACAGGGCAACAAAGGAGCGGCAGGTCACATGGAAGGGTAAATTAATACTGATGTGGAGAACAAGAGTGAGGCTTTACACAGAAAGGTTAACAGGTTCCAGTGGGTTTTAATCAAATGTATCAAGTGGATGATAACCATTCATAGCATAAAAATCTGTTGCGCTCATACACACCCTTTAACCATGTAATACTATGCTTCCACCTCTAAGACGTCATGCATGATAAACTGAATATACCAACACGAACCAATGAGCTCCAATGGGGATTTTCACTTGTACAATGTCAATAGCCATTGGGGTTGGGCTGCATGTTTATCATTATGAATAACTTCACATTACTCCCCAACATGTCAAGATAACAGCAGATATTGTCATTACTAAGAAAAACATGGTGCGTTTCATTACAATCGGCATAATCTGGTTTAACTGGAGATCCTGAATAAAAGCCGTTATACTTCGTTCTTGACATTATTTTCTGTTTCAACTTATCAAACCTAGAGAAACTATATATTGTGATGTATTTTTACATTACTCACTTCATTTTAAGTATGAAGGGAAAATAAAAAAAACAAAAACACAAAATAAGTTTCACTGGAGCTTTAATTATAACTTGAAGACAATACAAAACAATACTCTACTGTACTGAGTTGAAGAGTTCAAAAGGTTGAGGGAGGGGTCAAGTTCATATAACAAAGTTTTAAACAAACAAATATATAATAAATATATAATAAGTAAGTTTACTTGATGTTGGAACACTACATTCGTGAAATAAGTCACCTTTCCATAAGTCTTGGCACCCTCCAAACTGGACACGGCCTGTGCATGAAGACTGTACTGTGACCTGAGGCACGTAGGCTGCGTTACAGTAATGGAGAAGGAACAAACCCCAGAGAGGAGCACAGTCATCAGGCAGGAGCGCGGAACCCAGAGCCACGTCCAAAAGCTGGTTAGCCGCTGTCACACGCACAGTGGAACTGAGAAGAGGCGCAATGTGCGTTAGTCAGTGGCTTACCTGCTTTCAGAAATCTCACACACAGGATAAACGCGCCATTGCACAGTCTAGGAAACAATAGAACAACGTGCTTTTAAAAATCACAACACAATAATGAGTAAAAAGTAAAAACACGATCACTAATCACTGTCACTAATACTAACACTGACTGAGTTTAACTATTAGGCCTTTAAAGACGGGGCTGATTACATTTCATCCTGGTATTAATAAACCTCTATTTAAACCTGGGGAAGTTAGGCCCCCATTTAAAAACAACACAAAAATAATATGCAGGTGGCTGTTGGAAGACACAGGATAAATGTGGATAAGTGAGGCTTTATGTCGAACGTGTATTTAAACGAGGCCACTACAAAGGGGCAGCATTTGTGTGAAATATTTAGTACACCTCTATATTTAGCAGATGCTTGGAAATCATTCAGAGAATAAAATTGAAAAAAACATAAATCACATTTGTGACAGCAAAACAGCCTTCCCCAATCAAATTATATGTCCACTTATCAGATAATAATTATAATAGGGAATCTGTACACTAGGAGCCAGTTACTCACCACTTAAGTTTTTCTCCCCATCAAACGGCATGAGTTTAGAACAGAAAAAACGAATCCAAATTGTGAAATGGACAATGCTGGTCCAACAGACGGAAAAGTGCGTATGGTTGTCCAAAGTAAGAAATTTCTTCCTAAAGTAATCATTTTAGAATGGCCCAGAGGAGCAGTGCAGAAGTTCAGTTCACTTGCGATACCCCAACCCTGCCCACTCCTCTGCGTCTGCAACCTGACCTGCTTATGCAAATCGCGCTTTATTGGCATTGACGCTGGGCCAGCAATGTGGACCGATTACTGGAGAAGCCACGCCTCTTAAACCAAGCTGCCCAATCACGCGCGGCGAAGGGAGGGCGGAGCCGCAGCAGCGGGTTTGGTGGATTTGGTCTGAGTTATAGTTGGGGTGCGGCGCGTTCGGTTTTGCACGTCTTACTTTAGGAATGAACCATTTTTGAGCAGTCCGTTTCCTGCTATGGACCAAATTTCCGAGAGTTTATGACACAGGGCGATGTCATATAATTTTTTACGTGTCACAAGTGATTCAGCGTCAGCGTAGGTGACCGAGGCCAGTGTTTTTGTACGTTTTGTGAAAGGAGACCCTACCCGCCCGGAAAAAGTGGTTGGACTCAGTTCGCTTGTGTACCGTGTTGCCATGAAGCTGGTGTAGATGTGCACGTAGCAAGGATGCAGCATGATAGTGGAGTCAGTGTAGAGAGAGAGAAAGAGAGAGAGATGGCGCGAAGAAACCATTTTCAAAAAGCTGTGCGTCAGTAAGAGTATATACCCTTATTATTAGACAGGGATGTAACACAACAACATCTCCATCTGCCAAGGATTTGACTTGTGTGCATTATTTTTTTTAAATAATTTTATATAAAAAATAAGGAATAAGAAAAAATATAAGTATAGGAAATATAGGGAAAAATAATGACGTTAATGAAAGCAAAAGCAGTGTATAATTAAACACCTAAAAGTAATTCAGGAGAAAACAGCAGCATATAAACAAGAGTTTGTGAATTCACATGTACAATGTATTTCAATGTCGGATTAATATAACATTTACATTTGAGGTTTTAGTATACATATTGAATCAGTTCTTTTGGGAAGGGAAGAACTGCCATTAACACTCTGGCCTGCTGCTGGCCAGATTTATAGCAAATACCAGCCTTTAAAAAGCCAATCTGTATCAATGTGTCCCATAGTGGCCAGGATGCGCACAAGCCTTGACCAGTGAGCGATGTATGGTGGTAGATGGCCAGGCCCACAGAGTCACCAATCTCCAGACTCGTCACGAAGAGAGGAGGCCTGTCCATCCACCACCAGCTCACTCATACAAACACAACACAAAAGGACACATTAGCTTTAATGCTGCTTCTGCTCCTGAAACACACAGAACAATAACATAAACACGCACACAACTCATCTCCCATGATGCACCTCTCTCAACAACCAATTACAACATTATACCATTGGCAGTGGTGGCCTAGTGGTTAGGATTTTGCCCCTTATAGCAGAAGGTCACAGGTTCCTTGAGCAAGATACCATCCCCACTTCACTGCTTCCCGGGCACGGTTATTGACTGCTGCCTGCCGCTCCACGTGTGCACGTGTGATGGGTTAAATGCAGAGGACACATTTCGTTGTG
>JBBIGC010000125.1:4667375-4678326 GCA_037576955.1 Lepidarchus adonis | reverse complement strand
TCTCTCTCTCTCTCTCTCTCTCTCTCTCTCTCTCTCTCTCTCTCTCTCTCTCTCTCTCTCTCTCTCTCTCTGCACCTGTCTTTCTGTTGCCCCTGTGCACAAATTCTCACTTATTTATTCACTCTGATGTTTGCAGAGGGATAGCTTCCATTTGCTCTTGGACGATATTGAGTGCAAACACAATCAAATCCAAGCCGTTTGCATTTTCTTCTGTGGTTCCATGCATAGAATCAGATAAATATTTCATACTAAGAAGAGGAGGGGCATCATGAAACGTTTAAGAGATTTTTTTGTTTTTTGTTTTGCTGTCTGTTTGTGTGTGTGTATGTGTGTGTGTGTGTGTGTGTGTGTGTGTTTTCAGTCTGGATTTACTGGAAAGCTAGAACAGTCCTCTGTGTCTGGCTATGCATGTAAAGAGAGTGGCCTTTTTGTTCCAACAATGGCTGCAAGCCAAAGCATCCTCTTCAAACTTCCCTATTCGCCCCCTCCTTCTACAAGCCACCCCCACCCCCTCATCCCATCCCAGTCCTAGGTCCAAACACCGCCCAAAAAGTGCTTCAAAATGGGAGACAAATGTCATTTAAAAAGCAGGTGTTCCAAAGTTTTTTCAAGGACCTGGATTTGAAAATTGCAAACCTTTAACCGGTCTGTTCAGGAAAGCTGCTGCAAGAGGGAGCCAGTCAGAAGGGCCAATCAGTCTTATCTCACAAAAGCACGAGGCTGAGAGCTGCCACTCTGTCTTTGAGAGGGACAGCAGTATGAAGCCGGCCAGAGCACAACTGATTGATTGGTGCCCCATTTGAAGGTGCCGGGTGGGGAAGCTTTCTTACAGACTGAAGCGAAAAGGTCATGCAGCGTAATTATTGCTGTGTGTGCAGTGTTCATTAAATCTGACAGTGAGAGTTCTTTACCCCCATTCCGTCAATTTGCTGTCACTGCTAGGCTGCATTATGGCCATTACTGCTACTTAAATTAACATGACTTTTCAAAAACCTGGAAAAAGAGCCCATGCTAAGGGGTAAGAAAAAAACAGTGATTTTGGTTCACTGCATAATTGAAAACACCATCAGTTCACTTCTTTTTCATAAGAAAAAACAATTTCCAGAAAAAAATGAATATTTTCTGAAAAATTGTCAAACAAAAACCATTCACAGTTCAATTATTTAACTGGAAAGGAAATACAATGAGAAGAGTTTCAGTAATTTAACTGTATTTTGTAAATATTACATTTACAATCTGCTGGCTGCAACAGAGTCAACAAAACTTGGGACAGATTTAAAATATGACACAAAGAACACAGAATATTCAAGTAACACTAGTTTTTAAAGACTGCACATGAAGCAGGCATATTGTGGCTCACCCCTTGGTCCCAAAATTTACAATGGAAATGCTAGTCAGGTCACAAGGAACATTTCTCAGAGAAAGAGTGCAGAAAATTTAAGTTGATGGCACGTGATTTTTGAGTCCTCAGGTGGCACTGCCTAAGAAACCGTAATACTTCTGTGATAAATATAGCCACCTGGGCTCAGAGGTTCTTTAGAAAACCATTATTACTTAACTCAGTCCTTGACATTGACTCTATGCAGAAACACCAGCAAGTTCTCTGTCCCAAACTCATCTCAGATGGGCTTTCTGTACAGGATACAGTAACATAGGTCCATAGATACAGAGTGCACGTGCCTCATATAAAAAATGTGCAATCATGGCGCATCATGAAGAAGAGAATCAAACAATGGTGACCACAAACTGTTGAGCAGCTGCAAGTTTTATTTCAAGCAAGAATGGAGACAAAATCCAATTGTAAAACAATTACTTTTTAACAATTAGTATTCTCAGTTCCAAAATAATTAAAAGTTTTCATAAAAGTAAAGGAATGTCCCTTAGCCCCTGTTTTTTTGGACTGATTTGCTTAAGTTATCTCACTAAACTGAAAATTCCAGTTTAGTGAAACATCCCCTGGAGCACATGGCTAGGTAAACAATAAGTGAATGGGAAGCCATGTCATGATGGAACATAGTGTGCTGCAGTCATGAGGTTCGAAATTTGCATATATTTACAAAATAAAGTTAGGTTGGTCAGTAAAACTAATAAAGATCTTTTCTTTGCACGTTTTTTCAGTTAAATAAATGTTCACATGAATTAACATATCACCATTTTTCGTTTTTATTACATTTTGGAAACTATCCCAACTTTTTTGGAAATTGAGTTTGTGTATATTATCTGACTCGTTTATTATTGTTTATATCTTCATTGCATCAACTTTTTATGTGTTTTTATATATTTAGTATTATTTATTTAAAACACTTGAAAATGGCAACAGCATTGTGTGAGAATCTAATTATAAAATAACTATTAGGAATTTGTTTAAAACTTGTTGGAATACAATGTTATTACATTAGCATACATTAAAAATTGCACAAGAACATTTTAAAACTACAAGCACTGTCAGTTGTGCTGCCAAGTTGGCTAATCATCTTTGTACATTAATAGAAGTACATTTTATTTTTGATATTGAATTGAATATATTGAAATGTGTACCACCCTTAAAGTAATCTCTGTCTATAGTCAGAACTAATACAATATGTGTTAGATATAATGACTGATTCTGAATGTATTATTTCTATCCACAAAATGAGGTAAAAATGTATATTCAAGTAATGTCCTGTTTCTGTGCAGTAAATTTTAAATGCAAACTTAGTACAAAGAGTAAACTTTCAAAGTTTTAAAGAGATGGTAAGAGTTCTGTAATCTGTTTGCATAAATGCTATACAAAACAGTCACCTATAGTCAACACAGTCAACTATACACACTTTACACGGGTTGACTAGCCGTCATTTGCAAGAACAGACAGTTTTGCATTTGCTTTATGTAACAGAAGTTTAAGTGGTGACAAAAGAGAGGTAAATGAGTCCAGAGGTGTTGACATGTGGTTGTTTAGTCTGGATTGGTCTATAAGGTATCTGTTATTAATCTCCATCCTAGATAAGACAAGCGTTTAGCCCTCTCCATATCTTCAGGCACGAGCCCAGTGCCTCTCCTGTCTAAATATTAACCAGGCTGTCTGCCACCCTCGCGGTTAACAATCTGTGTGTTGAACATAGCACTTAAACCAAGTTAAAAACCCACTACTAGACAATTTATCAGGAGGAGGAGGTGTTTGTCGGTGGTGTATGATTAGATATTGCCAAGGGGGATTTTAAGTCAACACTAAAGCAGGTGCCATGCACTTTTACAACACCGCTTATGTTTCTACTCCAGAATGTTTATTGGTAATAAAAGCGAAGCCTCTGTTTTTCCCTCCATTTTCATCTCCCCATTGCTACATTGCTGCTGGGCAGAGTCCAGGCCTGTAAAATGAAGGGGTTAGTGTGTATGAGGTGCTGAGATGACATCAACTTCAACCTCAGATAATATCAATAAAACATGAAATTACTGCCTGACTAGTATTATTCAAATTAATTACCAATGTTCAAAACTATATTTTGTGACACATTGCTGTACAGCCCTGTTAGCAGGAAAATTGGCTGTACTGTCCTAATGACAGTCATATTATGTAACACAGTGACTGTTTGACACTTTCAGACTTTGAAATTAGTGTGTAGAACTGTGTTACTCTGTAGGTGCACTCTTCTTTGTCATTTTATTTAAAACTTTGTTTCTTATTTTACATCATGTTTATAAATGACAGTGATAACATAACTATATATCCAATTAATAACTGTAGATATGTGAATATTGCAGAAATAATATATTCTCTGCTTGCCTTGTGCGTATTATCCATGTCACTGTCTGTGTTCTGCACTTTTGTCATATTTGAACCATATGTAATTAAGTCCCCCCACATATATTTGTATAGAAAACAAAAGCTTTTGTGTTAAAATATTTTGAGCAAAGAAAGGTTGTCAGATGTTTAGCCCTCCTAGAGATTCTTATGAGCAAAATGTATTTTTATACTTATATTTCACTTCATTTGACCACTTTAGAAAATGGTCATCTAGAGCTTCTTGCTTTAGGGTAGGAATATTAATTGATACAGAGGCCAAGCTATTTTTAAAATTGAATTATGAATATTATAGATGATTAGAAAATTACACATTGTGTTGACATTCATAAACCAGACAATCGTTTCAAAATGGTTACACATCTGAATATACCCATATCCATGGTTAGAATAGTAATTTAGAAGATCTAATAAATCTGACTAATATGGAATAGGCAAAAGATTGTTTGGAATCATGGTTGGAGCGTGCTGAGGCCAACAAGGTTACAAAACTACAATCAAATACCTCTAACAATCTGTTTGAAAAGCAGGCCAAGAGAAATGTATAAATGCAAACAAATGGAGCTAGTACTGGATTTTTGATTGGAAGAAGGTTGTATGGTAAGATAAAAATAAAGCTTTTGGCAGTACTGCAGATTAATTCTGAAAGTCATGCACAGTGGAGAACCTGGGATGTGTAAAGGCCTGTGGAACCTTGATAGAAAGCATGGTATCTGGTGGCCCCTGCCAAAAAAACAAAGACAATGATCTAAAATAAACATCATGTGGTTCAATCCACATATTACTTTGATGCTGCTGGTATAAAATTGTAATAAAACTAAAAGCAGATGTTTACTGTTGTTCACAATCAACCTCTAGATCAGCTAATGATTTATCTGCTTATTTATTCCAAATCATCTTTTGGAAAAATTTCTGATTGTCATACATTTAAACAGTAACATGTTCATGGTGTGTATTATAAAGTACTTTATTATACCAGTTTGAAGTATAACAATATACAGTTTTCCGTAGGCCGTGATCTATGATACCTAGTGAGGAGGGCAAGTGAGGAGCACCATGCTCACATTATCTCCTCCATCTGTTCTTATTGTATCTGTAGGCTATAATGTATTTGTGTGTGTGCGCACGCACTTGTGTTTGCCTGTGTGTGGTGGTCCAACTGTGTCACAACACAATGGAGATAAGTAATCTCATTGCAACTACAAGAATGTCAGATTTGTCCTCTTTTCTCCCAGGAGGTCCTTGACCAGATGCCACTGTGACAGATCTCAGATGGGGTTAAAATAGGAGCAGTGCGTGAGAACCAAAACAGGTATTGGAGTATTGCACTCAGTCTGAAACCTGACAGTAGCCTACAAGAGAAAAGAACCTTCTGTACTGTGAGTTTGTGGTACCAATAACTGTCACTTAGGTAAAATGTTGTTACTATGATCAATCAGATCTCCTAGGCCTCCATTCCTCTAAAATGTCTTGTTTAGAATTCACATAAAGGAATTATAAAGGAATTAATTATAAGGAACTAAGAGTTATAAAGGAACCTGAACTCAATTAAATGCTCCATGTAGTTTATATGAACTATATTTTTTCTGGTCTTTTTTTCTCCAAATATATTATATATATATATATATAAGCTGGTCTAACATTACCACAAGTGGACCTCAAAAACTGAGAGCATCAGCTATTTAACATCAGCATTTTACAGTTTTTATGTCTGAGGGGTGCGCATGCTGGAAGAGCAGCTCAGACAGGTCTGAACACAGTTACACAACTTAAGGTCTCACAATATAAAGCTTACAAAACCGTAACAATGCACAATCCGATTTTGATTTGATACTGACTTCACAATTCTGTGTTCTCACTGTATTTAGACTGAACTCTGAAGAAAATTGAGCTTAAAGTTGGTGGTGGGGGGTGGGGGGTTGGGTTAGTAGGGATGAACATGAATGTACTGGACTGGGTTGTTGATTGACAGGCAACACAGTCCCATCAATATCATTATAAATAAAACTGTTATTCTCCATTATGTATATTGTCACATTTTTGCATTGTAATATTATGAGTTTTCAATGGCTGGAGTGTCATTTTTTGTTTTTACAATCATTGAGGCATTTTTTTGTGTGATTGATACAAAAATCAAATGTGTTTGAAAACATTTTTGCCTTCGATCATTCTGGAGACAAATTGTCTACATGGTAACAAAACTGCACTTTTCATGCAAATTCATATACAGATACTGTACATCTAAAGAAATTAGAATATCATTAGAAAGTTCAACATTTCTTGACATTTCTTTCAGAAAGTGAAATTCATATACACTGCTCAAAAAATAAAGAGAACACTTAAACAACACGATGTAACTTCAAGTCAATCACACTTCTGTGAAATCAAACTGTCCACTTAGGAAGCAACACTGAGTAACAATCAATTTCACATGCTGTTGTGCAAATGGAATAGACAACAGGTGGAAATTATAGGCAATTAGCAAGACTTCCCCAATAAAGGAGAGCTTCTGCAGGTGGTGACCACAAACCACTTCTCAGTTCCTATGATTCCTGGCTCATGTTTTGTTCACTTTTGAATGCTGGCAGTGCTTTCACTCTAGTGGTAGCATGAGACAGAGTCTACAACCCACACAAGTGGCTCAGGTAGTGCAGCTCATCCAGGAGGGCACATCAATGCGAGCTGTGGCAAGAAGGTTTACTGTGTCTGTCAGCGTAGTATCCAGACCATTGAGACACTACATCAGGCCAGTACATCAAGAGACCAGGAGGAGGCTGTAGGAGGGTAACAACCCAGCAGCAGGACCGCTACCCACACCTTTGTCAAGGAGGAACAGAGAAGCACTGCCAGTGCATTGCAAAATGATGTCCAGCGAGCCACAAATGTGCATGTGTCTGCTCAAATGGTCAGAAACAGACTCCATGAAGGTGGTATGAGGGCCCGACATCCACAGGTGGGGGTTGTGCTTACAGCTCAACACCATGCAATTTCGCAACTGGCATCATGTGCTCTTCACAGACAAAAGCAGGTTCACACTGAGCACATGTGACAGATGTGACAGAGTCTGGAGACGCCATGGAGAACATTCTGCTGCTTGCAACATCCTCCAGCATGACCGGTTTATCAGAAAGTTAATAATGGTGTGGGGTGGCAATTTTTTTGGGGGCCGCACAGCCCTCCATGTGCTCGGCAGAGGAAGCCTGACTGCCATTAGGTACTGAGATGAGATCCTCAGACCCCTTGTGAGACCATATGCTGGTGCGTTTGGCCCTGGGTTCCTCCTAATGTAAGACAATGCTAGTCCTCATTGGCTGGAGCATGTCAGCAGTTACTGCAAGACGAAGGCATTGATGCTATGGAATCGCCACCTTTTCCCCAGACCTGAATCCAATTGAGCTCGACTGGGACATCATGTCTCGCTCCATCCACCAACGCCACGTTGCACCACAGATTGCCCAAGAGTTGGCAAATGCTTTAGTCCAGGTGTGGGAGGAGATCCCTCAGGAGACCATCAGGAGCACCTCATCAGGAGCATGCCCAGGCATTGAAGGGAGGTCATACAGACACGTGGAGCCCTGACTTGTTTTAAAGACATTACATCAAAGTTGGATCAGCCTGTGGTGTGTTTTTCCACTTTAATTTTGAGTGTGAATCCAAATCCAGACCTCTATGGGTTGATAGATTTGATTTCCATCAATAACTTTTGTGTGATTTTATTGTTAGCACATTCAATTATGTAAAGAAGAAAGTATTTAATAAGAATATTTAATTCATTAAAATCTAGGATGTCTTATTTTTGTGTTCCCTTTATTTTTTTTTAGAAGTGTACTATATAGCTTCATTACACATAGCGTGAAATATGTCAAACCTTTATTTCTTGGAATTTTGATGATTATGGCTTACAAATAATAAAACCCAAAATTCACTTTCACAAGAAATAGAATATTGTGAAAAAGTTCAGTGTTGGAAAGTCTTGGTGTCACACCCTAATCAACTAATTAAATTAAAACACCTGCAAAGGTTTCCTGAGCCTTTAAATGATCTCAGACTTAGTCAGGAGGCAATCATGGGGTAGATTGCTGACTTGACAGATGTCCAAAAGACAATCATTGACACCCTCCACAAGGAGGGTAAGCCACAAAAGGTAATTGCAAAAGAAGCTGGTTGACAACCACAGCCTTGGGAGGATTGCCAAGCAAAATCCATTCAAGAATTTGGAAGCTGGAGTCAGCGCATGACAAGCCACTACGCACAGACGAATCGTAGACATGTAAGCACTGGAATGTTGCTCAGTGGTCCAATGTCCTTTTTTCAGAAGAATATAAAATTTTCATATCATGTAAAAATCAAGGTCCCAGAGTATTGAGGAAGAGTGGAGAGGCACAGAATCCATGTTGCTTGAAGTCCAGTGTGAAGTTTCCATAGTCAGGGATGATTTGGGGGCCATGTTATCTGCTGGTGTGTTTTCTCAAGTCCACAGTCAACACAGCCATCTACCAGGAAATCTTAGAGCACTTCATGCTTCCTTCTGCTGACAAGCTTAATGGAAATGCTGATTTCATTTTCCAGCAGAACATGGTACCTGCCCACACTGTCCCATAGAGAATCTAGAGAGAAGATGAGAATCTAAAAGGAAGATGAGAGACACCAGACCCAACTGAAGGCTGAGCTGAAGGCTGTTATCAAAGCAACCTGGGCTTCCATTACATGTCAGCAGGGCCACAGGCTGATCACCTCCATGCCATGCTGCACTGATGCAGTAATTCATGCAAAAGGAGGAACAACCAAGTATTGAGTGCATAGGAATGAACATACTTTGCAGAAGCCTGACATTTCTGTTTAAATATACTTTTTATTGACATATTTCACTCTATGTGTAATGAATATATATATAATATATGAATTTCAGTTTCTGAAAGGAATATGAGTAAATATTGAACTTTTTCACAATATTCTATTTTTTTTTAGATATACCTGTACTTGTCTCTATAGGAAGCACTCCATCCCTCCTGGAACATACATGCCCACTCATACAGGTCACAAACTTTCATTTTCACAGCTTATATTTTACACCCCAACAACAATGTAATGTCATGTATTGCAAATGTTAGAGAACAATCTATTAGAGAAGTGGATTTGTGACTAAAGGGTCGCAGGTTTGATTCCCAGAACCACCAAGCAGGCTGAAGTGCCCTTGAGCAAGTCTAACCCCCTACTTCTCCCTGGATGCTGCTACAGTAGCTGCCCACTGCTCTGGGCATGTGTGTGCAGAGAGTATAAGAGACAGTTGTGGCCTAGTGGTTAGGACAGAATGCAACAGGTTCAAGTCCCAGGCCAGGGATCACTGAGGTACTCTTAAACAAGTTATTGTCCCCCTACACTGTTCCCCTGGTTTTGCTTCATGTGTGTTAGTGTGATGGGTTACATGCAGAGGTCACATTTCATTGTGGTGCACTTTTTGAGATGGTGTGTTCACAATGGCAGTCACTTTCACTTCACTTCTTCATTGATATTAACAGGCATTATTTTAGCAAGACTAAGATTTTTTTTTGTTTTCTAAATTTAAACATTTCAGTGTAATTTTATTAAATTAAATACTCATGATTTTGTGATCTGGACTTTTAAACTTTACTTTGCAGTAAACATCGTCAAGCTCTCTACCACCACACAAGGGCTTCAACAATGGGGTCTTTGATGAGATAGCCAATGAAAGCATTCATTAATGTATAAAACATGTTCTAGGTATGCAGAACCTAGTGCCTACCAAAAATTATCCAAGGAAGGACAACTAGGGAATTAGTCACAGGGTCATGGGTAGCTTAGACTCATTGATACATATGGGGAATGAAGGCTAGCTTCTTTGGACCAATCCCAGAAAGGAGCTCCTACAGAACTCCTACAGACAGTCAGAGCTGCATGAGAGGGACAGACACTATATTAGGCAGATGGTGTTAATGTTATGGCTGATTATCTCCTTAAGTAACTCATGTACTTGGAAATCTGAGATATTATCACAATTACTTAAAATCAAATAAGAAGCAAACAGAAAACCTTGTATGTCATTGAGAGTTTCCTCACACTCCAGGTTTAAATTTATGGCCTACTCCTTGCTGCTAACCTCAGAGTTGCATGTGACTATTTTCTCGTTATCTCCTGCTCTGATTTTCAGTTAGATAACATAGATAGTGTGTGACTGCCTACATGTTTGATTTCGCGTGACCTGACCAATAGCAGGTGCTTTCTTGTTAAAACAAGTGTGGACTTTTGTGTGTGTTTATTCACATCCACAGGTTTTTATCAGTGGGTGGTGCAGATGAATAGCTACATGACTGGTAGAATGTTCTGGAAAGGAAAGTACCACTTGAGAATACACCATATTTTCCCCCAATAATTTTTAAAGGGGAAAAAGATCTTAGATGTAAAAACTATATAGGTGATATAGAAATAAAAGGCCACCAAAAGTTTTGCAACTACTTAAGGGATTGTGTGGTGGAATCAAGCTTTACTAATATATCTTAAAAACATATCTCTTAATATTTTCAATTAGGATAGCTCTAACAAAAAATGCAAAAGGAATATTTAGATTTAGAGTTAGTGCAAATGAATTTGAGAGAACCATCTTGTGCATCAATATTGACTAATGCATAATTGACCTGCATCTGCTGCCATGATGGCTCCTCCATGCACATAGATGGGCCTGTTTGTCTACAGAGGCATATTCTAAATGACAACCAGCAGAAGAAATTACAAACCAGGAAATAAAACAAAAGCTTCTGTTTATTCTATCATTCATTCAATTACCTGGAGTTTATTTAACTTCTCATGATCTCATTCTCATTTTTTTGCTTTACAGCAAGTTTCGCTAATGACTTGACTAAGCCAAGTGAGAACTGTGGTATGGAATTGACTAATGGCTGTGTGTGTGTGTGTGTGTGTGGGTGTGTGTGTGTGCGTGCGTGCGTGCGTGCGTGCGTGCATGCGTGCGTGCGTGCGTGCGTGCGTGCGTGCGTGTGTGCAGTGGAGGGGCAGGGTGAAGTAAGGGTTGGTTTCTTAGCAGTATTTATCTTCAATAAGACACAATTAAATGAAAACCCTCATAAACACACACACACACACACACACACACACACACACACACACACACACACACACACACACACACACACACAC
>JBBIGC010000125.1:4655945-4667275 GCA_037576955.1 Lepidarchus adonis | reverse complement strand
TGTGTGTGTGTGTGTGTGTGTGTGTGTGTGTGTGTGTGTGTGTGTGTGTGTGTGTGTGTGTGTGTGTGTGTGAAAGGCACCATCTGCTCGGTGTGACAGTAATGAAGTGAGGGGAATTGTGGGACAAAAGCCCGGTCTCATTGAGCTGAGCAGTGGGTGGCTCTGCCATATTTCTCCTGCACTGAATCACATTACTTCACTCTGACACTGTGGTGGCATCCATACCACACCCAGTGTGTACAGGTACATCTGTAGTGTTATACTACATGTACAGGCTGATATTAGCGTTCCAGTAGTGTTAGGTGTGGAACAGTGCAGTGCAGAACAGTGTTTTTAATAGAATAGTATTTAAATACAGCAGTGTTTTAGTAGAATTGTTTTTAGTAGAACAGTGTTTTAGTAGAACAGTGTTTTAATAGGAAACTATCTTTATACAAGAACATTTTTATTGCATCAGTGCCGACAGCATGAGTTGCAAGTTTGTTATGTTAAAATACCACAGATTCTGAGTATTAGGATTTTAGAGAGTCATGTGTTGCCATCAAGGCAACGTCTCTTCATGGAACATCCAGATCTATCTCCTGTTGAAAATGTATGGCACATCATGATGAGATGAATCAGATAATGACAAATGAAGCAAGAATGAAAAAACTACTAGAAACTACATTTAAATCTACTACAATTAGCTTGCTCAGTTTCAAAATTATTTAAAAGTGTTATTGAAAGTAAAGGTGCTGTAACACAATGGTAAACATGGCTCTGTACCAACTTATGTTGATTGTGTTATGTAACACGCCAGCCTCTTGCCAACACAAGTTTTTAGAAGAGGACTCAAGTGCAGAGGAGAACAAGAATGACTCTTGGTCAAGGGGAAAGTGAAAAGAAAGTAGGCCTGCATTACTGGCAGCATTACTGGCAGCATCTAGTATGGCTCTGCCAGCCATGCATGGGTGCCACCCTTACATGTTTAGACAAAACCCTTAAATGGTATATTTTAAAAATTGGAAAAAATAAAAATCGTTTAAATTTGATGGACATGTTTCTATTTTTCACATTTTTCAGGAATGCATGACATGCTTATACAGTAGCTGTCCTGAAGTCTAGAAAATACAGTGGAGAAAATAATTTTTTGACCCCTCTATGATTTTGTAAGTTTACCCACTGAAAAAGAATGAACAGTCTATAATTTTAATGGTAGGTTTATTTTAACAGTGAGAGATTCAAATGAAAATCTAGAAAATCACATTATATAAAATATATACATTGATTAGCATTTATTGAGTGAAATAAGTGTTTGATCCTCTAGCAAAACAAGACTTAGTATTTGGTGGCAAAGCCCTTGTTGGAAATTACAGAGTTCAGACATTTCTTATATTTGATGTCCAGGTTTGCGCACATGGAAATTGTGGACCACTCTTTGCAGATCATCTTTAAATCATTAAGGTTTTGAGGCTGTTGCTTGGCAACTTGAAGCTTCTGCTTCTACAGGTTTTCTATTGGATTAAGGTCTAGAGACTGGCTAGGCCAATACATTACCTTAATGGATCTTCTTGAGCCACTCCTTTGTTGCCTTGGCTGCATGCTTTGGGTCATCGTCGTGCTGGAAGACCCATCCATGACATATTTTCAGTGTCCTGGCAGAGGGATGGAGGTTGTCACTCAAGATTTTATGATATGTGGCCCCATCCATTGTCCTGTTGATATGGTGAAGTTGTCCTATGCCCTTAGCAGAGAAACACCCCCAAAGCATAATGTTTTCACCTCTGTATTTGACAGTGGGGATGGTGTTCTTTGGGTTATAGTCAGCATTTGCCTTCCTCTAAACACTGTGAGTTGAGTTGAGGCCAAAGAGCTCAATTTTGGTCTCATCTCACCACAGACCCTTCTCCCAAGCACTTTCTGAATCATTCAGGTGTTCATTGTCAAACTTTGCTGGAACTGCAGGATTTTAATCCATTACGGTGTAGTGTGTTACCAATGGTTTTCTTGGTGACTGTGGTCCCAGCTGCCTTGAGATCATTAACAAGCTCCTCCCGTGTAGTTCTAGGCTGATCTCTCACCTTTCTCATCCCCACAAGGTGAGATCTTACATGGCGTCTGCAGACCAATGTCTATTGATGGTCATTTTGTGTGTCTTCCATTTTTGAACAATTGTAACAACAGTTGTCTCCTTCTCTCCAGCTTCTTGATTATGGTTTTATAGCCTATTCCAGCCTTGTGCAGGGCTACAATCTTGTCTCTGTCATCCTTTGACAGCTCTTTGGTCTTGCCCATAATGGAGAGGTCAGAGTCTGAGTGATTGATTGAGTCTGTGGACAGGGATCTTTTACACAGCTAATTAAGTTGAGACAGGTGTCTTTAATATGAGTGACAAGTTGAAATGAGGAGTATCTAACCGCTCTGTGGGAGCCAGAACTCTTAATGGTTGCTAGGGATCAAATACATATTTCACTCAATGAAATGCAAATCAATTTATATATTTTATATAATGTGATTTTCTGGATTTTCTTCATGATATTTTATCTCCCACTGTTAAAACAAACCTACCATTAAAATGATAGACAGTTCATTTCTTTGTCGGTGGGCAAACTTACAAAATCACTGAGGGTCAAATAATTATTTCCTCCATTGTAAATAAAGCCCTACATGTTAATGCAAAGAGGTGCCCTAAATTTTGCAGCTTTACTTTTGTCCCCTTCTGACCAGTTCATCTCAAACCAGTTGGATGGAGATGAAGTCTGTAGATTGTGCTGCTACTGAATCTACTGTTAACTTTTAATCTAATGTTCTGCTCATTATATCATTGTCTGTTTTTTTCTGGGCTTTTCCTCCACATGGTGATGGCCATATAGAGCAGTACTTCCTGCACTACAGCACTGTGCTAATACTGCATCAGAGGGTGTAGGACCAATGTGTTCCAACTATGCCTTTGTTCACACAGAGGGGTTTGTAGATTATCAGAAGTCGGGGCACCAATGGGTATGGTTAAAATTAAAATTTAAGGCTTATCTGACTTCCAATGTTGCAGGAACGCCGACAGTTCACCGACGTCTTAGTGCCTGTTGCCTATAAAATCTAAATATCTAAATAAATCTGTTTGGTTACTTAAATGTTTTACTTATGATGGATTTATTTATTATAAACACTTTCCTTTGTACGATTTAAGATCCAGTGTATTATATATATATATATATATATATATATATATACTTCTGAAGGGCTTTTTTGTGTCACTACAACTATCACTCCTGAAGCAGTAAAATTAGCCAATTGACATAATGAATGGTGTAAGGAAGGCAAAACTGGAGGCAAGTAGCTTTCTTGGTTGCCAAAACATAATGAGCCTAGTTTGCATATCTTATCTGCCCTGTGGGTTGTGCTGTTGTTACTTATGAAAAGGGGAACAATCGTGTTTGACTACTGAAGTGCTTTACAGTTGGCGGCCACTGCTTCGGTTAAATCATGCAGTCGTTACTGGAATACTGGAAGCATGCAAAGTCTGTGACTTTTTGTCATAGGGGGAAATTGTATGTGATGTGCACTACATGTGTGTGCCTTCATTTTTATATTAAGATTCCTATTTATGCCCTGCAAGTGAACTGCCACCAGTAGATTTATTATTGGTTTAATAGTTAATAGTTAACCATTTATTTTAATGATCATTACTGTTTTTCAGACTGCAGTTTTGTGAATATACAAATATACAAATATACAAATACAAATAAGTAAACACTTAAATAAAGAAATTTACATGCAATTGGCATTGGCATTGACAAGAAGTGTTAGTGTTTACCCTTCAATGTGAAGGAATCTTGATGAAAATATTACACAAAAATGCCTTACAGTGTAGACACAATATATAGGATATTGCATGCTGATTTGTCAATTTATTCATTAGTATTGTTTAATTACATATTTCAGACTTTATATTGTACGTATTTGTTTTTGCAGTGGGACCTAAAAGACCCCAAGGGCCTCAATGATGAAATGATATTTTCCAGCCCTTAGAAAAATTATTACTCACTTATTTCATAAATAATGTCATACATTTTTTTACTGTATTACATTCACATTTATTAGTCAGAAAATGCCAAGGCATGAGACACGTCCTGCTTACAAGCCTGAATGTGGAAGTCACTAAAAGTTTAGAATCTGTGCTTTCAACATATTTTGCTTGTTTCAATGAGCCATATATTTCATATCACTGGCAATTAGTGTGGTACCCAATGTTGAACTTTTTCCCAACATCTCTAAAATTTTAAATAATAATAATAATAATAATAATAATAATAATAATAATAATAATAATAATAATAATAATAATTCTTAATTAGACTTTAAGTTGCAACTGCATGTTGCTGACATTAACATGAGCCAGTGCTAAACTCTACACATGCAAGAGTCTTAGGCACGCACTGTCAATGCTTAACAATCTCATGCATCTAGATCCTGCTTTCAGCTGCCGAGTGCTTTGTGTAGCTGAATTTGTCTTTCTCCTGCCCGTCATGCCTCTGTCCTCATGCAGACAGGCAACGGCAGCCTGTTAGAAGCCCTGAAGGAGCCTTGTTTGCATATTTTTCTCCTTATGCTTCTAGAGGTGCAGTGCTGCTTATTAGGCCTCTTCTGTTCCAAGGGGCCTTTTCTCTCGACGACTCGAGACAGCGTCCTTCTCTTATAAGCTCAAGGATAAGGCTACTATTATGCAAATGATGAGCCCTGCTACTAATAGGGTCTTTACACCAAAGGTTTTAATTCTTTTTTCCCCGCTCCAGTAAATGGGTAAAAGTTTTTGCTTTTTTAGGTGTCCAAATAGGATAAATACATCAGCGATTTGCTCAGAGGGAGAGGTTTTTCAAGATGGATGAGCTTGCGTACTGTATAGAGCCTGAATTTGGATTCTTTTTGGTTTGTTTAGGGGAACGTTTAGGAGGCCATTGCCTAGTTGCGACAAAGAGACAATGACCTCATTCATTCAATGTTGTTTTCAACAAGTGAGGGAGAATAGGGACCTAATATGATACAAGCAACATATTATGGGCTTAGCCTGCCTATATGTTTTGCTCACGATAACGCTCTGTGTTAATGTACTGTATAGTTTGATGCACTTAAGTTTTGTTTTGTTTCTCTATTCATTTATCTAAGACTAGATTGGAAAAAGCTTGTTGGAAGTGAAAACTCATTCACTGCTTGGGGTACATGGAAGTATAGAAATGCCTGATTTAGTCTACTAAGCATTTACTGAAGCATTTGATAGCATTTTTTGGGAACTGTTTTTTTGTTGTTGTTGCCTTCTTGCTTTAACCATTAAATAGTTATTTAATATGCAAAATGTCAACACTTCAAATTACTGCAATTACATTTGAGGAAATAAGTTTTTGACTCCTCTTTGATTTTGTAAGTTTGCCCACTGACAAAAACATTTACAGATTATAATCTTAGTGGTACATTTACATTTACATTTACATTTATTTATTTGGCTGACGCTTTTGTCCAAAGCGACTTCCAGGTTCAAGAACAATCAAGCAAGCAACCTAGTGGTAGGTTTATTTCTGGTCAGAAGGGGACAAAAGTAAAGCTGCAAAATTTAGGGCACCTCTTTGCATTAACATTTGGGGCTTCATTTACAATGGAGGAAATAATTATTTGACCCTGAGTGATTTTGTAAGTTTGCCCACTGAAAAAGAAATGAACTGTATAATTTTAATGGTAGATTTGTTTTAACAGTGAGAGATAGAATAATCCAGAAAATCACATTATATAAAATATATAAATTGATTTGCATTTCTTTGACTGTAATAAGCATTTGGTTCCCTACTAACCATTAAGAGTTCTGGCTCCCACAGACCAGTTAGATACTCTTCATTTTAACTCATCACCCACATTAAAGACACCTGTCTCAACTAGTCACCTGTATAAAAGACACCTGTCCACAGACTCAATCAATCAATCAACTCAGCTCACTGTGTTTAGAGGAAGGCAAATGCTGACCATGACCTCAAGAACACCATTCCCACTTTCAAGCATTGAGGTGGAAACATTATGCTTTGGAGGTGTTTCTCTGCTAAGGGCACAGGACAACTTTACCACATCGACAGGAGGATGGATGAGACCATGTACTGTAAAATCTTGAGTGACAACCTCCTTCCCTCTGCCAAGACACTGAAAAAATGTCATGGATGGGTCTTCCAGCACGAAAATGACCCAAAGCATATAGCCATGGCAACAAAGGAGTGGCTCAAGAAGAAACACATTAAGGTCATGGAGTGGCCTAGCCAGGAACACACAAAAGCTTGAGACCCTACAAAAACGTCTGAAGATCCAACTCCTTTTGGGCCACCGTGGGGAAGTCAGGGAAACCCCGCCAAGCCAAGTGCCTCAGGTCTTGAAGGCCCCCAGCAGCTCGCCTCGTTGGCATTGCCTGGCTGCCAGCTCTGCGTGTGCATCCTCCACCCATATCTGCTGGCATCTGAGCAACTCCGCCTAGATCTCCCAGCAGACTAACTGTTCCTCTGGTAACAGATCTTCTAAAATGTCCAGAGCCCGGCCTTCAAGTGCGAGGGCTGCTTGTACAGCTGTCTCTCGGGACCCCCATCTGCCTAAGCCGTCCACCAGCTGTACCTGGTGTAGCTAAAGGAAATAAGGAGACTCACACACAGGGAATATGGTCGTTGCTACTTCCAGTTTATTCTCAACCTCTGAAAAGAGCTTCCAGAACCAGTGCGCCCTCTCCAGAAGAGTTCACACCAAGCAACACAAACTCTCAGGTTGGAATGGTGGTGGATGGCCATCATGGTCATCCATCACCAATCCACACAGTGAACTCACAAGAGCTTATTTCACAACCTCAACACATCTTAACATTTCTTGTAACACCAGAAATGTGCTCTTGCAATCCATATAACCAACTCCCATGATGCCCCAAAATACCAGCCAATGATAACTCCCCCCCCCCAGCTCTGTTACAATACTGACTTACTACAGGGAGGAGTGTGTGAGTTGGGACTATTTGTGCAAAACATGCTGGGAATTATATTACAAGCACACTGACTGACAAAAACACAAAAAGTAAAACAATGCTGAGCCCATAATCTGAAAAAAAGAAAAACATATTAAACACTAAGCACTGGAATGTGATGTATTTATTAACATTATTAGTCAAATAGCACAACTGTAGGAAGATCCAATTTGCAGAAGTGGTTAAATATAATAAAAATATCTAGGTTGTGGACTGAACCTTAACAGAAAGCACAGTTAAAAACTGCAACTGTGTAATCTAAATTGGTTTGTTATGTTTGGTAAACAACTATAAGGATTTTGAGGTCAAGAGAGGTCAGAGAGGAGTTCCACTGTCTTGAACAGAAAGTAGGATGTCATTGAAAATATCTTGTCCTAGACACAGGGGGCATATCTGGGCTATTTTACAGAGTCCCTCAAAATTACTGGCATACTATGTATGACAGAAAAAATGCAAGGTTAAAATGAAACATCTAAATCAAAAAGTCAATCAAAATTCAGCCTAATAAATTGTACACATAATTATGCAAGGGAAGTTACCTCTCAAATGTTATTATTTTAACAAATAAACTTTTAAAAAAGCAGAATTAGTACATCACAGTTCTCAGATTCAGTAAAGCAATGAGTTGAGTTGATTTTTCTTTGTACATAATTTCCACCAGAATCAAGTATATTGCATCAAAACTTGCCAAAAATAAGTAAACTGGAGGTTACAATTATGTTGGGTTTCAAGGTGTTTTACAGAGAGCTTGTCTGCACCCAGGTAAAAGTAAATTATGTTACACCACAGCTGTTTGCACTACTCGAAAAAAAAAACAAGCGTCGCACATGTCTGAGTCAAGTCAATTTAGCTCACACACAAACACATGCACACTCAGTATACTGAAACACATTGGTGCACATGATAAGCCTGTTTGTGTCCCCGCTGCAGGCTGGCAGGGCAGTGAGGATGTGGCGGGCAGGTTCACTCTTGTCTCCTGAAAATGGAGCTTCAGTGGATTGCAGTGGAGTTTTTCCTACCTGCGTGCCTTTAGAGCAGCTAACTCCCTTACATTCCACCGTACAGTGTGTAGCTGCAGGGGAGACTCCTGCCCCAGAGATCAGCTCATTACTCTATCAAGTAATGCTTCACATTATCTGTGTGTTGCTGTACAGTAATATGATGTAAATGAGAAAATATTATTACATTTCCTTGTGCAAAGAAGTGAGAAAACCCGTTTCTCTCCATGTGGGGAATGGACTGTTTAAGGCTGTTTGTTTGTTTTGTGTGCACGTGTGTGTATACATTTTAGATATTTATAGATGTCAGGATGTATGGATATGTCCCATATGTATGTAGGTAATACGTAAGAGATAATGTATAGTTCAATGATCATTATCTAATTATACATTATCAGAATGCTGCAGAAATTTCCAGTGAGCTGAGCAGTGCATGCCAGTGTTCAGAGATGTGATGCTTCTTGATAATGACTGCTATTAGAAGTTAAGTTATTAGCACAGAAAGAAGATCCTGGGTGTGATCCCTTGGTCAGACACAGGTGTCTTTCTGTGTGGAGTTTACAAGCTCTCCACATGTTTGTGTAAGTTTCTTTTCACTGTGCAAAGGTTTGTTGTTACTGGCTACTCTAAATAGCCCCGAGGTATATGTGTGTGTGTGTGTGTGTGTGTGTGTGTGTGTGTGTTTGTGCGTGTGTGTGTGTGTGTGTGTGTGTGTGTGTGTGCGTGTGTGTGTGTGTGCGTGTGTGCGTGTGTTTTCCTATGATGGGTTGGCCTCCTGTCATCAGATCCAGCTTTCCAACCAACAAAAGAGCAACATTTATTAGTCAACGTGCTGTATAATAATTAAATATCACAATATATGTAATGTGGTAGCTGTAGGGTTTTATGTTTGTTGTGTTATGCAATATACATACTCAGACATTTGTGTGTAGCACAGATTCTTTTTTAGTGTACTAAAAGTGTACTAAAGAAAACTGAACTTTAAATTAAACCTTAACTTAGTGCATTAAATTGTTGAGTTTACTGAAAATAAGCCTGATTTTTCATAAGTTGTGCTAATGAACGGGTGAGATGCTGAATAGAGTAATCTATTTCTATGTAGTTCCAATCACTGGATGCCAAAGACAGCACCAAAAATGTGTGTTCAGACAATAAAAGGGTATTTTAGTAAAAATAGTATTTTATAATGTACAAAATGATTACTGTTCATGCCTTTCCATTGGGGACAATATATAACTGTCAAAAGTAAATAATCACAAGAACAACAACAGCAATAATAATAACATTATTATTATTATAACAAATATATAAATAACCAGTCTAGAAAATAAATGTGTAAGAAGAATAAACCAAGCAGATAAGACCAAAAGACAGACCAAACAGCCTAATCCAACCCTGAACGTAAACCTGTTCTAAGTTAGCAAAAATACATTATTTTTTTTAAAATGGACATTGCATTTGCACCATTTGTACAAACTACTCGTTAGTGCTAACATTGTAGGCTGTCCCTGTGTGTGTGTGTGTGTGTGTGTGTGTTTGCCTCCAGCTCTATATAAGCGTGACTAATAAAAAGAACAGTTCAGTGCACTTAAAAACCTAAACCCTTAATCTCATTCTCTGTGACTTGCACCCCTCCATCCCTCCTGCCGTCTGTCTGTCCTTCATCATCATCCCTCCTTTCGGGCAGACAGGCGTTCTCTCCTCTGCGTGGCTATGGAAGAGCCTCCTGCGTGATGCATTCTGACAGCTTTGTCAAGCGTTAGATGGAGCTGCTGGCTAGCCCTGCTACCTGCATTACTGCTCCAGTATCTGCCCAAATCAGGGTGACAAGAGCCAGGAGAACAGCCACATCACTTCTGTTCTTTCTCTCTCTCACCTTCTCCATCAGTCCTTCAGCATCTCTGTCCTTTTTTTCTTCCTCTTTCTTTCCACCCCCACCCCTTTTGTCTGTTGCTTTGTCTCTGCGCTTATGTGAAGTTTGCTCGTGTTTGGGAGAAGTGTGCCTTGCATGAGTCTTGAACTTGTGTCCTCGAGTAGCTTATTGCTGCTTTAAAAAGACACAACCCAATACAATGAAATATAGCAATGTTTATTTAACAATTTCTCATTCAAAACTACAATAAACAACACTTTTTTACTTGCAGGATTGGGTTGCAAAACAAAATAATATCACCTAAAAATTAAATGAAACAAAGACACAGTTTTAGCACAGTCAGATTAAGAAGGCATGATTGATGTGTGAATTTAATAGCATTTGAGACCAGTAATTCTCATTTAAAATTAAATTATGCAGATATATATCTGATCAAAAAACCTACAGGGCTGTGAAATGAACCTGCACTTCAGTGTATACACAGTACTTGTATACTTACTGTTTGCTAATATTTTCCTGTGTTGAGGAGGACAGCAGTCAGGCCATGATTTATACTGAATTCAAAGGAAGTGGGAGAAAATCAAACATACTACTGATATAAAATCATCAAAAATAATGCCCCCCCTTGAGGTTATGAACCATTAAATGATATTTACAGTCAGAGGTGATGTCAATAGCCTGCAATTTCAGTGTGTTAATATGAGCAATATGTGTGTGTGTGTGTGCGTGTGTGTGTGTGTGTGTGTGTGTGTGAGCGTGTGTGTGCGTGTGTGTGTGCGTGTGTGCGTGCGTGTGTGCGTGTGTGTGCGTGCGTGCGCGCGCGCGTGTGTATGTGCTAATACAATTCCATATTGCTGGGGTCATCTGCAGTACTGTACATTCACTAAGTTATGCTAGTACAGCAGGAATTCAGACCAGGTTGTGAGCTGTGTGTTATTTATCTGTCCTGACCTCATACTGTCTGCTTTTTTGACAATGACAAAAAACATTGACCTTTGTGAACAGTTTTTTATTCTGTTGATGTCATATCAATTATTTGTGTCTTTTGTAAAAAAAAAGAAAGAAAAAGACTCTTTCTAAAAGAAGAAACACTACCATGGTTCTACTATCTCAGTGAACCTGCTGCGTTGAAAATGGTCCACTACTCGAATAAAATCTGTCCAATAGTGGCCAATCTCCATTTCAGGAAAAAATGGCGATGTTTACAGTAGGTGTTTCTGATAGTGGCCACCGAGTGTGGGTACAAGGTAAATTAATCTAATAAACTGGAAACCTCTTTAAGCGTCTCCACTGTCTAAGCTCTGGCCCTGTCATTGGGATGTTGTGAATGTGAGGGGAGTGAGTGTTCTAGTGCTCATATATATGCGATGAGAGAGAGAAAGAGAGAGAGAGAGAGAGAGAGAGAGAGAGAGAGAGAGAGAGAGAGAGAGAGAGAGAGAGAGAG
>JBBIGC010000125.1:4614648-4636134 GCA_037576955.1 Lepidarchus adonis | reverse complement strand
ACACACACACACACACACACACACACACACACACACACACACACACGCACACACACACACACACACACACACACACAGTATTTGCTGTGAGTATGACTTGGTAAAGGAGACTAGGTCTGGAGTCCAGACCTTTTACCAGTTGAAAACTGCTTCTATTGATGGGTGAGTGACACTAACATATGATGGACCTATCACTGATGCATCCTTGGTCTGGTTGGTGTCTGGACCATCAATCAACATGGGAAATCCTGCTGTTAGACTGATGGCTGCTTGGTTGGTTCTCTTATCCATGGTCTACCTCTGCTAATCTAAACAGATACGTGTTACATTTTATTTTTGGGCTGACAACCATTACAGTATTAGTGCTAGCTTTGATTCTGAGTTTGTGAATTAGACTCAAAATGTCTGGGAAACAAAAGTTGCATTCTCTGACTGGTGAGCAAAAAAAGAACATTTGCATCTATCACTGCAATAACTTGACAAAGACGCAGCATGATGTCACTGGCAGTTATACTGCTTGATTTAATCAGCTCATTACGAATTGTGCACAACATTAAAATATAATTCTTACATCATTCATCTTTTTCTTTGAACTTTATTATTATTTTTACATTTAAAAGCTTAATTTTTTTAAATCTGCCAAAGGGGTTTCAAAGAAATGACACTAATCTGTTTCAATAGCTCGCGTTGAGCAGTTATAATCCTATATTTCAGACAGGAAAGCGACAACATTCCTCTCCTAAAGGTCCAGCAACTGGTCTCCTGATGTTCCCTGATGTTTATAGAATGCTGCTAAAAGCATGTCCCTGTACCAGCTTTTACTAAAATGCCACAGATAGATACATACATAGATATGTTCTTTTGTGAATTCCATATGGATTTATGAGATTTTTAAATTGTTGTATTCTGTTTATTATCTATCTGTTCATATTTCTAACATCACTTTTAGAAAAGCTAGGAAACATTATACATAATGTGTACATTTCCTTCACCTTTTTAACAGACAGATTTCTAATGTTTTCACTGACCAGCCTAAATGTATTTTGTAAACACATTTTAATTCCATGCCCACAAATTCAGGAAAGTAAAAGTAAATAAAAAGTGACTTTTTATATTCAAGTTATCTTTTTGAAATATTCCACAATAAGCTGGAGAAATGGTAACTGATTAGAATATCATGACTGAACATAACAGGAGCATCCCCCAAAGGCCCAGTTTTTGCAAGTAAAGATCAAGGTCATGGTTCACTTTGCACCAAAGTCCTGGGGCGCATTGCCAGTCAGTGTAAAAGGAACATTACTCAGGGAATCTGGAGAAATCTTGTTCCATGTAAGGCAAGGCTGGAAACTATGCAAGAATGTGCATGACCTTTGAGCCCTCAGAAGTCATTACATTTCAAAGACAATGGAAACATGTGATGTAAAGGAATGGGTGTCTTGCATTTGTAAAGGTACCATTAACAAGGAGACTATGTTCCAATCATTATGGAAATTGAGTTTAAATAACTACTATAAACAATTTATTAACATCATGGGACTTTTTTTTAAATAAAATTTTTATTTTATTATGTCTTATAGTCCCACAAGTGGGAAATGTATTCTCTGCATTTAACCCATCACATGTGCACACGTGAAGCAGTGGGCTGCCATCAACAGAGGCGCCCAGGGAGCAGTGAAGTGGGGACAATACCTTCAAGGGGACCTCAGTGGTGCCCGGGCTGGGACTTGAACACCTGCGACCTTCTGTTCCCAGGGGCAATGTCCTAACCACTAGGCCACCACATGCCTTTGAAGCTATGAATGTGATGAATTGTACAATAATTGTGTGATTTGTAGTTTTAGCAGTTATAACAATAATTCCCTCAAGAATAAAGGCCAGAGTACATAAAAAAACCCAGCACAAAACATTAGCACTTTGAGTCACTCTGCTGATACTACCCATGCAAAATACCTTTCCCTACAGCTGTCATGCTCTCACATGTATTACTATATTGATACTGAGAGTGAATCTCACATTCTCCCAGCTCTTGCCCTCCCACGCTACCTTGAGTTCACCTCACAGAGGAATGTTCAGAAACCACACAACCTTACAAAACACAGACTATGATTAATCTGTTTGCCCTGAAATATCCTCGCAGTGAGCTGCTCATGATTTATGTGGATATTACTCTCCAAAGGAACACTCGCTGCATCCAGTGCAGTTGGCAAACTCCCAGAATATAAACCCTTGCTGAAGGGGTTCAGGTGGGAAATAATTTAGGCATGCTAATAACGCATTTTAGATTGGTTATAGCTGCAGAGTTTATGATTTGCCTGTTGGCATATTACCAGTTTGGGTCCTCATATACTGTATATTAAATGCATCAGGACATGGAATGTAGTGTAGCTTTATGATGGATATCTGGTAAATGATTAGTAATTGAAGTGTCATTTAGTTTTAAAACACAGACTTAGAGTTTACTGAATGAAATAAAAAATGAGTAATGATATAGCAATAAATTAGACTGTGAAAACAATGCAAATGATCCATTTACAATTAAATTCCTCTTAACTGAGAATACTATAGAACCAAGTCAATGTCATAAGAGCACATGCACACATGGGTTCTATTTGATTGCATTAATTTATTGATGTTTATTTCCAGTAAATGATTTTTTTATCATGGGTATCTTTCTAGAAAATAAAGAAGTGAGCTACTCTTGGATTTCTCTAGTACATTTGCATTGGATCAGACAGACAGGATAATACCTTGCTTCACAATGGATGCAGCAAAAAAGCGACTGAGACTCAAACATAGCAAAAACTTGTCAGACAAAGTGCTGCATTATCAGCCCAATCTCTTAAACACATATGCATAATGTCAGTGGCTTGAGGTGGAAACCCCAAAACACTGAATTGCCTTTTCTTTCTGTGTATTGAGGAATTCCCTTATCTCTCACCACCAGTCACACCAAACAGAAAGGACGTGGCTGTGCTTTTGTGTGGCTCGTAGAGCCCCCCAGTTTTGTTTCACTGAGGTTGCTGTGCCTCACTTGACACCCCACCATTTTTTTAACCCCCCAGCCTCCGCCCCTTATAGTCAGCCCCTGCTATTATTCTCTAACCCGATTCCCTATGTTTGTTTTTTTTTATATATATACAGAGGGGCTGGGGGGAGGGTTGGGGTTGGGGTCTTAGTTGGTGGGGTCTGGCTCTGAGACAAAGTTTGTTGTGTTGTGTTGGGGGTGGGGGCTGGGAGGTGGTGGCATTGCTTCCATGCCATTTAAATAGCCAAAGTCTGCCATTGACTAGACCAGCAAAACTGAACACTCGTGGTACCATATGGAGGCAGCACACAATCGAATCACTTTCCCCATCTCACCTCCCCCCACATCTCTTTTCTCTGGCCTTAAAGAAATGAACGCAACCCTCAAATCTGCCCCCAAAAGGAAGGGGGAGGTGGATGCGGAGGTGACCGAATTCCGTCGCTGGTTCTAAATAACTAATGAAATAATGAGATCAGGTCTAGCTCATCTATCACCCCTTGACTCCAAGGGAGACATTGGAGCTAGGGCTGGAGGTCCCACAGGTCTTTGCACATTGTTCTTGTTTTAAATGGACCTAATAAGCAAAAGTAATTCAGAGGAGAATAAAAGTCTGTAAAAAAAATAATAAAAAAATAATAAAAAAACAAAACAAAAAACAAACTCATAGGGTATAAATCTCTGTATGAGCTTCACTGGCCCAGGTATATTAAGGTATAACACTGTGTTGCTAAGGTCAATGGATGAAACTGCCATTACTACCTGTTGTGTGTAGGTAGGACTGCAAAGCAGTTCCTTTAGGTATAGGGAGACACAATCTATCATTATTTCAAGACTTTGGAAATATTTATGTAATAAATGTGTGTATTGAGGCTGAATAAACAGCTTCTACAAGGTATGTTTGTGTAACTGTGTGTACCCTGAAGTAATTGTCAAGTCATTTTTATTTGTATAGCACTTTTTACTACTGACATTGTCACAAATTAGCTTTACAGAATCAAGGTCTGAGCCCCTACTGAGCAAGCTGAGGACAACAGAGACAAGGAAAACCTCTAAACTATAGGAAGTAACCTTGGGAGGAACCAAGGCTCATAAGGGGAACTCATCCTCCTCTGGTTGATACCAGACAACAATGAGCAGAAGGAAATGAAACAGTCTCAATAGATATAATCTGATTGTCTCATTACAATGCCACAGATCATGAGGTGGGAGATATAAGGCCACAAGTGAACAGCCAGTTCTTCAAGTTGGTGTATTGGAAGAAGGAAAATGGACAAGCTTAAGAACATGAGTGACCTCAACAAGGGGCTGAAATGTGATGGCAACAGGACTGTAGCAGAACATCTCCAAAACAGCAGGTCTTGAGCAGTGTTTACAGTATGCAAAGGTTAGTACTGTTAAAATTTACCATTACAATGTCTTGACAGCATGACAGTTACCTACACATTATTACACAGGTGGTTTTAATGTTATGGCTATTCATTGCATGTCCATTTTATCATATTGTATTAGACATAAACCACTCAGCAATACTGCCTTTCTCTTGCACAAAGTTACATGAAAGAATCTGTTGCATGCATGTATTTGTAGATTCTATGTACATGTATACGTACAGTAAATACACATATCTGCAAACAGAAATCATGTCAATAGCAGTTCTTCCCCCTCAGTCTTTGACAGTTCTCCATAGCAACGTTGGGATGGCGTGGTGTTAAAACTGGCATGCCGCAGGGTAACTCCAGACAGGGAAGGACGTGCACGTGTACAGAGAAAAACTCCTAATCAAGTGAAAGCCTGGGTGGCCAATTAGCTAGAGGAAAAAGAAAAGCCTCCATGTCACCAGCCAATAGAGTGTGGGAGGAGCAAGACTCTTTTGTCAACTATTTTTTTTACTCTCCCTCCTTTTTGGCTTCGCTCACTGTCAGTCAACTTGCCATCAACATTATTTGAATATAGAATGTGGACGGCCTGTAGGGGCATATCTCTAAGTTTATTACTGAATCCATTATTCTTACATGAATTGTAGTGAATCTACCTGAAAAGTAAGTTCGCAGTGATGCTCAAATAGACAGCTGGGCCTAAAACATCAGGTGTGTTGTGTTAAAAGCAGAAGTGGTCCTACATCCCTTACAAAAAGCACATTTTACATTTAACTACATTATATATTAAGTTGATTTTATTCTTTTTTTGTAAAGGTTTTGTCTGACAGCAGTGGGCATGCTGCATGTTAGGTGTTATTGGCTTGGTGAGCAGGACTTTTGGTTATGGTTATATCAGCACAATTATGGATGATCTGATGGTCCTCTTTTGGTTCTCCTCATTTTGGAAAAGAAATTGCTGCCACATAAGATTGCATAGATGTTGTGAGTGTAGATGTTCTTCAAGGAGGTCAGGTAGCCAAACTCATTTTCAAAGATTTTATTAGAGAGAGCAATTACAATTTTAGTCAAAGTTCTAATACTGGGCATCCCCAAAGAAAAGTTTAGAAAAGTCAGAGCTTCAATTGAGTTGAAAAACTAATCAACACTTATTGTATCATCTGTATATACAGTAAAGATTTTATATGACGTTTACCATATTGCATAAAACATGCCTACAGTCTAGACCACAGGCCCAGCCAAACAGTTCAGACAGCAGGCCCCCATGCAACACAACGAAGCTGTGGCACAGGAGCATGCCCTCCATTCTCCACTGAGCCTTGTTCAAACGAGGTCACGTCTACTGCGTGGAGTCACAGCACACGGCACAGTCCCTGGGGCTGACTACAGCTCTAATTAAAGAACCTGTGAGAGCCTGCACTCCTTCTGAGCTGCCGGGGGCGGAGCGAGGAAAGGATCAGATCTGCCCTGACACCAAACAAAGAGTTTGAGTGCGGAGTAGCAGTTGGATCAGAACCAGAAAGTTAGCTTCAAGAGATATGAATGGAACCAGACTCCAGTCGACAGCCTGGAGTGTTGTAGTAGAGGTGAAAGATGAGTGCTGATGATGATGGTTAATCCATAAAGATCCAGGAATTATCCAGGAATATTTCTCCAAGTTAGCACTTACCTTACAGTTTGGAATTTGTTTATAAGTGATTACATTTTTGTTATTTCATTCAATAATGACTTATGATGTGCATCTGAAGACACAGGAAATGTTGATTGCTTTCTTTTAAGAAAAAAAACAAGAAACAATGCTCACTTTTTGTTCAACTTTCGCTGATGTTATTTATATATAGTCATTTCTTGCCCTGGTATTTGCTTTGAGATTTGATCACCACTTTTCAAATATTAAGAGTTCTGCTAGTTACTGCTAGTTTTATTGACTTTTTTACACCTTCATACAAATGACTTGTTCTCTTATATAGAGTAATAACATCATACTAGAATAATTTTATACATTTAGCAGCAGGAAAAATTCATTAAAACATTGTTAAAAGCAGTCAACTCAAACTGGGCCCAAAGTGGGCCCAATAATCACTACTTATTAGTACTAATAAGCAATAAAAATATAGCAACTTTCCCATAAAAATATGGACTTGTGCATATGACTGCATAGCAATGACAATCCCTGTGTGTTGAGCAGCCACTAGACTCGAGCCTGGCCCTGTTTCAGTTGAGTGCTGGTAGCTGAGGAGCATGTGCAGTCATTTTTAATGATGGGGGGGCCTCTCCAGTGTGAGATGGAATTGTGCTGGACTAATTTGTGTGTGGAGGGACGTGCTCGGAGTGGGGCTGCATGCGTGCAGGGGGCTTTGTGTCTGAGGCCGCGGCTAAGGTCGCCCTCGCGGGGCTCCGCTCTGGGGCTCTAACAAAAGCCACGGCAGGATAATCCACCCCAGGACAAAGTGTGCGATTAGCATGAGAAAGCGGGCCAGTCCTGGCAGCGCGGCCAGGGAGGAGAGGGAGTGGAGTGGTGGTCTACCAGACCCACAGTCTCTTTGAGCACGGACTTTAGATGCACAGATCAATGCACCAGTGAGCAAACAAAAGGCTTGGATTGTGCTGCTGTTGATATAAGACAGTTTGCTGGTTTATGCTGGCTTCTTGCATGATTTCATACGAGAATGATCAAGAAATGAGAAAGGGGGGGTGTACAAAAAGAATTAATAAAAAGAAAGAAAGAAAGAAAGAAAGAAAGAAAGAAAGAAAGAAAGAAAGAAAGAAAGAAAGAAAGAAAGAAAGAAAGAATGAAAGAAAGAAAGGGAAATGAGAGAAAAGGGGAAGGTAATGGATAAAGAAAAAATAATAATACTGAAGGAAAAGGGAGAGGGGGGGGCAGGGAGAGAGACAGAGACACAGACAGACAGAGGGAGTAAGCATTGCATTACATTGGGAATTAGGTGCAATGGGATCTGTGGCAAATCCGAAATCCTGTTGTGATGACTAAACTGCCTATTGAGCGGTTGCAGTGCTAAGCCCCCAGCATGTAGATTTTCTTCCTTTTCACCAACTCTCTGTGTCCTGCAAATGAAGAGGATGAGCCCAGCTCCTCTGTGCAAAGCCTCCAGTGAAGCCCCCGTGGCCCTCTGGTTTAGAGAAGCTGAAGAAGCATTTGTTTTGTCTGGAAAAGCAGAACCCTCCTGCTAATACTTTTCTTCTGCACAGTGTCTGGCCTTAGATTGTTTGATGTTTCAGACAGCATGCATTTCTCCAGCAGATGCTCAAGCAGAAGAACCCCACTTCAGCCCTTCTTACTCTATCCACTCTTCCTCTCACTCACACCATCATCCACTCTCCAGAGGTGGGAAGTAACAGAGTACACCAGCTTCATTACTGTACTTAAGTATGAGTTTAAGTATGAGATCTGTTATTAACTTCAGCTTGTCTTTCATGTAAGACTTTTTATTCATATGTATTGAAGTCCATAAATAAATGATACAGCTCTGGTCTCTTAGGATATATGTTCTTGCTGTACTTCTGGTACTTTTGTAGCACTTAGACTTTTAGTGTTTACACTTTTTTGTAAGATTCTCTGGATATAAGTGTTTGATAAAAACTAGATATAAATGTAACTACTACAGTTAAACATGAGTGAACCCTTCATATATTAATTTGTAAATGGCCATGTGTACATCTACACACAAAAAAGTGATTACAGAACTTTTTGTATGGTGAAATGTAATATTATGAACAATAATTCAACCAACATTATTCCAGCCAGTGCTGTGGAAGCACCTGTTGCAAACCATTCTCATTTTATTACTTACGCTCTCTCAGCCATTTCTTTGCTACTTTTGCAGACATTATTGGTTAATGCTTCGAATATTAAAAGGGAATTCCACTTTTTTAATCTGGATAACACATTTGGTGATTTGTAAAGTAATTCAGGGTAGTTTGATGAGAAACGTTCATTGCAGAGAAATGTATTGGTTCAGATTTCTTTACCATGGTGTTGACAGGATCCAGGGATCCCAGTGTCTACATAACAATATATTTCATTGACTGTCCAGTACAACCAGTGAACCAGCACATGTTCAGAGTTATTATATGTGATGTTGATATGGGTAAGATCATTGTAAATCTGTTAAGTATTTAACCTTATAGCCAACACTTGTAGTTTACCACCAGGAAAAGATTTCTGGGCCCAAAATCCTCTCTCCAATGCCTCAGTCTTCAGGCAATGTGTACTCAAGCAATGCACAATTAACCATTGTATATACAGCAGTAACTTTACATTAAGAAGCTTTTAGAGGCGTTAAATTGTGGTTCTGGTCTGATTTCCATCACTAATCAGACTCTGAACCTTTCACATAAACCCCATCTTTATTATTTTTACCGTTTAATTATACTTTTCCTTGACTTTTACATTAAGAAATGACACCTCAACTGTTACTAGTGTGATTACTGACTTTAGTGAGGAAGGTTCATGCTTATGCCCCTCTCACACACACTGCTGAGCAATCCTTTATTGTGTTCACAAAGCGTCAGTAACTTGAAGATAATTACTGCTTTGTCTTAACTCTGTGGCCTTTACGGTCAACCAGGAGGTCAGGAGTTCAGCATGTTGCCACACTGACCCAAAACATTTACAGACACTTTTGTGTTTGGTGCTGTCTCTTTGTTGGGCTTGTGTGTTTATTGCCTTGTGATATTTTACAACTCCATTGTTTCCTGGGCAAGGGGCTGGGTGGGCAGGCTAATTTCTCCAATGCCCTGCTTCCACCTCAGTGGGGTGTAAGACAGGCCAAAGCTGGAGAAAGAAATCTCTATCAAGGCGCTACACTGTGCTAGCTTTGTCACTAATGAATACCTGCATAAGCCCCCCTAGCAACGACTGTCAGAAAGCACTGCAGCAAGAAAAGGCCCAAATTCCAAATGACAGAGTGTTGTCAGCTCATAGCAGGACCTACCTGTCAGATCCACTATGACCTCCACACACCTAGCAATGAAAATAAGGTCACCATGCACTGTTTTCCAAGGGACTGAATTGAGTTCAGAGATGTGGTCATTCCTAAGGTTCTTTCTGCATAAAAGAATGTCCATTGACGGTGGTTCCACACATTTTGGTTGTCTAATTTGTGCAAGCAGTCTTTGTTAACAAAATTCATTTGGAAAGCATGTACTCAGAACAACCTTAATGCCTTGCTAATGGATGATTGTGAATTATGCTCTTGGATGACAATACATGGGAAATTTGAGGAAAAGTCTGAGTGTTAACAGCATCACAATATAGGCCATTTTCTGTTGCTGTCAGAACAAAACCTCTCTGAAAATGTTACAGGAGAAGAGAAATACATTAACTTTCAACAGTTCAAAATCAAGTAACTGTAACAAGATTTTACGCATAACTTTTTTGAAGGATTTCTATTAGTCTGTTGGTCATGACATTTTGTGCATTATAAATGAACGATTGTACTTTTAAATTATGTAAAAAGTTACTTATTTAAACTTATTTCCTTTTATGTATTATAATAATTCTGACCCTCAGGCAGGGCTGAGTGAAATAGCCACAGGCCAGCTCGTAGCCCATAAACCATCATAACAAATGTTTTGTTTAATCCACTAAAATGAGAGCAGGATTTCACAAACCTAATCTAATTTGTCCACAGAAAATGAAGCTTTGAAAAGGGTCACATTTTAATTATTATTTCCCATATTAGTCCTTAAATAATGGAATAAAAACAATATTCTCCTCCTTTTAGACTCACTGCTAGCAGATAAAGAATTTAACATCAAAATTTAGGCTCCTGTAAATCGATTGAGCTATTAAGTCATTTTAGTCTAAGCTTAGGCTTAGCTGGTGTTTGAAAATTAACCCAAAAATACACTAACAAAACTATTTCCATGTCTGCATTTACAAACTTTCATTTTTCTTCATTTTACCTGAGTATCCGTTCTTGCAAAGAATGTATTTATCTGATTGTGAACCTAAATAACATGAAAATGATTTTTTTTTCAGTGGCCATGGGCAAAATAAAAAGCATGGCCTCAGACGAATATAGCCAGCCTGTTCCCCCGCCTCTCTACTCTCACCTTGGAGAGGAGTCTACATATTCATCCTCTCCACCTAAGGGAGCGCGGGTGGCAAGAGAATGGATTTCTTAACCAAAAGAGAACATCCATCTTGTGTTTTTGGGGTGGACCTGAATAGGGGTTTAGATGGGAAAATTTCTGAATCAGCAGTAGATTTGAGCTGAGGGAGCCAGCAACTAGGTTATGATGTTCCACAGTCTCTAGACCAGCTTAGAAGTAGCACAAGAGTCATTCATAAGAATAATAGTTCCATTTTAGCAATAGAGTGAGGATGTAAGTGCTGTCAGTAGCAGAACATTGAACATTGAACATGAAGGCCAAATGAGACATGGTGTGATACAGATGGTTTGAGACCGTATCATTTCACAGAAGAAGAAGCACATGCTGCAATAGTAAACAGCCAGATTCAGTAACACTTGAAATATCACAGTAAAAGTAAAAAATGGAAATGAAAATGTGAAAAAGTCTTCCAGTATTATTTGTATAACATAGATCGATGTTAATAAAAAATGCAGTGGAGAGTTTGGCCCACTTTTCTATAGTAACAGCCACTACACTTCCAGTTGGAACATTGCTGTGAGGAATTTAATTGCAGTCAACCACAAGAGCAATAGTGAGGTCAGATACTGATGTTAGATGATTAGTTCTGGATTTTAAACAATGCTCTGATTCATCCCAGAGATACTGGATGGAGCCCCATCCACTACACTACTGCTGGCACACAGTAGATGAATGGCACTGGGTTTGGTGAACTCATGGCGTGTGTGTGTGTGTGTGTGTGTGTGTGTGTGTGTGTGTGTGTGTGTGTGTGTGTGTGTGTGTGTTATTGAATGCCTAAGACTGTGGTGTGCCATAAAGTAGATGTCAAACTGTCCAGTCTAACATGGCCTTGTATAGATGTGTGTTGCCTGTTCCCAAACTCAATATACTTATGAACTATAATATACACTAATTTGTTTTTTCAGCCCTTGATGGTGAGTGATCCAGCAAATTGTTTAATTTTAGGTTCTCTCCCCAAAGTGATGCAATTCTTTGTGGGGTTTTTGATTCAGGGTATGAAAATCACATAAATGCTTTGTTATTCACAGGCCTGTTTATTATGGATTGTAAATCACTTGTATTATATCAGACATAAGGTTAAAAGGACTAAATTACTTCAGAATCTATGTGCTTACTCATTCAGTAGGATACACTGCCACCTAGTGGATGACTTGCAGAAGCAGCTGAAATTGAAATGCATGCTTAATTGATAACATCAAACCCATGCATGTGAACTGGAATACATACTAAATGTTACTTTGCACATCTGAAACTATTGCATGAGAAAAAGGCAACTACAGCTGCTTATACTTCCATATTGTTTAGACTGCCTGGTGGCCTAGTGGCTAGAACCTTGTCCTTGTAATCAGAGGGTTGCAGGCTCCTGTCCAAGCCCAGATTCCACTGAGGTACCCTTGAGTAAGTTACATCCTGCTACACTGCTCCCCAGGTGCTGTTGATAGCTGCCTGCTGCTCCACACATGGGTGGGTTTAATGCAGAGGTCATAGTTCATTGTGATGCACTTTTTGTGTGTTGTAATGTGTTCACAATAATAGTCAATTTCACTTCAATTTATACTCATATACAAAAAAATTTAATATAGTGAAAAAGTTCAATATTTCTTGGCATTCATTTCAGAAAGTGTATACATATACATACATATATTATATAGATTCATTACACAGTAGTGTAAATGTATTTCTTGGAATTTCAATGACTATAGCATTCAAATAATAAAGCCAAGAATTCACTGTCTCAGAAAATTAGAATATTGTAAAAGTTCAAACTTGGAAAGCCATGGGGTCACACCCTAATCCCAGTGTCCATTTGACCGGATTCTGATACTGAAGGGAGCATAGATATAACAGAGAGGCTGTTATTCTTTAACCCTGTCCAGCAGACACATCTTATTAAAATGATTCTTTCAGCAAATTCTACCAGTTGTTCACTCGACTCCATACCTACAAGTTTACTAAAAATACATTTTGCCAAGATTTATTGCCCCCTTTTGACATTAATAATCTCCCCTCTGAACCATGGGTGTATATCAAAAGCCTTTAAATTAGCAATTATAAAGCCACTCATCAAGAAACTCAGTCTCGACCCATGCAACCTAGCAAATTATTAGCCAATCTCCAATCTGCCTTTTATATCCAAGATTCTAGAAAAAGCCATTTCTCATCAGCTCATACCTCCACAAAAATCACATTTATTAAAAATTCCAATCTGGATTTCAGCCAAATCACAGTATTGAAACGGCTCTAGTAAAGACACTAAACAGCCTCCCACTGTCCACCGGCGATGGCAATATATCATTACTGGTCCTGCTGGATCTCTGCGCTGCATTTGATGATTTTGATGATATACTATTATATTTTATTGAATAGATGACAGAATGTGGTCGGGATTACTGGAACAGCCTTGTCTTGGTTTAAATCATATCTGACTAACGCTACCAATTTGTGTAAATGATGAACCATCGGTTCATACAAAAGAAAGATATGGAGTCCCACAAGGGTCAATCCTCAGACCCCTATTATTCTCTATTATCCCCTATTAGGATTGCCAAGCAAAATCCATTCGAGAATTTAGGGGAGCTTCACAATGAGTGAACTGAGGCTGGAGTCAGTGCATCACAAGCCACTACACACAGACGAATCCTAGGCATGTGCTACAAATGTCTCGAATTAGATACAATGTCAGAAGTGTCTTACCTGGGCTAAGGAGAAAAAGCACTGGACTGTTACTCAGTAAAATGAATGTAAAGTTTGCATATAATTTGGAAATCAATGTGCCAGAGTCTGGAGGAAGAGTCGAGAAGCACAGAAACCATGTTGCTTGAAGTCCAGTGTGAAGTTTCCACAGTCAGTGATGATTTGGGGAATTTGAATTTGTGGCAGTGAAGCTACCTAATCATTATGCAAACCCATGGGGCAACAGAGGCCTAGTGGTTGGAATTTGCCCTTGTGATTGGAGGGTTGCAGATTCAAGTTCCAACCCAGGAAATACTGAAGACCCCTTGTGCAAGGTACTGTCCTCCTACAGTGCTGCTGACAGTTGCTCACTGCTAAATGGGTTAAATGCAGAGTTCACATTTTATTGTGGTGCACTTTACAGTTTGGGCACCCATTAATAAATGAATTTAGGTGATTTTGTAATTCAAAACATGTCTCTAGGACATGGAAAAAATACACAATAATGTGCAATGTTTTCTGTGCCACAGGCTGCAACACAACACCAAAGCTTGACAGATCCACCTGCATGTTTAATGGTTGGCAAGGTGTGCTTTTCATGAAATGCTGCTCCTTTTTTCTCCAAACATGACTTTGCTGATTGTGGCTAAAGAGTTCTATTTTAACTTCATCAGTCCACAGCACTTGTTTCCAAAGTCAATCAGGCTTCTGTAGATGTTCTGTTGCATACTTCTGATGCTGAATTTTATGATGGGGATGCAGGTAAGGTTTTCTTCTGCTGACTCTTCCATGACGGTCTTGTGGAACGGTGCACCACCACTCCTGAGTCTGCTAAATATTCCTGCAGGGATTTTGATTTGTCTTTCCGACTAGAATACGCGCAGTTCTGTCCAAGAGTTTTCTTGATCTTCCAGATCTCATCTTGACCTCCACAGTTCCTCTGAACTGCCATCTCTTATTTACATTTCTCACTGTGGAAACTGCAAGCTGACTTTGCTAACTTGTAGCCTTCTCCTGCATTGTGAGCATTAATAACTTTCATTTACAGAGTCTTGCACAGCTGTTTAGATTAAGTTAAATTAATTTCTTCCCCCCAAAGAATCTATGACTTTTGTTGAATAGGAATGACACACCTGTCATTATTAATTTTGAATATACAGATGCAGTGCAGTATTATGTATTATAATGGATAACATATTATAATGAATGCTTCCAATGTGGAACATTGTGCTTAAAACGTACCTGCAGCTGGTGATTACGTCCAAATTTATACATTGTGATTTTAAAGTAGTCCACTTATTTTATTGACTATTATTATTATATACAATTAAAACTATTTCTATCACTAGATGCATATAGGCCTTCTAGAATACCATATGCAGTTCAGGTTAATGGCCGCTAGACGGTGTTAACTTTTTTTTCTTAACAACACCATTTTCCTACATTTGTTTAAAGCTTAAGATATGATCCGTTTGATCTAGTCTATGCTCATCCATTTTATCATCTCCAAGCTGGCCTAGAAAAAATCATCTGTGTAGTTCGAATTTCCAAATAATGATGACTTTTCACAGAAAATCGATGGCTCAGTGCTGTTATTATCCCTAAAACTGAAGAAGCTCAGTAGTAATTATTTGTGGTGTCACTGGTGAAGTGGCTCAGTGATAAGGTCAGGTAAGCAGAAGGGTCCCAGTTTAAGTCTGAAGACTTGATGATCAAGCTTTCTAAAGTAATTTGGCTGAGTCTTGTTGTGTTTGAGTATTAAGAGTGTGTGGAATACAAGGCTTTGAAATCCAAAGGAAAAATGCTGAAGGAAGATATATTTTTTATGTGAACGTCCTATAAACATAGACTCCACAGGAACATATCAGGAGCCTAATTGGCCATATCTTGCAACACCTCCTTTTAAACAGTGAATGGCAAATTAAACAAACCATGACCAAACAGGGTCCATGCACCCTCTTTAGTATTGCACCCAGCGTTTGGGGGAGAATGGTTTGTTATAAAAGTAGTGGTAAGAAAATACCTGACTTAGGACACTTTTGCATCATAAGACATAATTATTATATATTTTTTGCACTCATCACTTGCATTAAATATTTTCTCTTTTTTGCACTCATTTGCACAGTCACTTTAAAATGTCAAATGTCTTTTGTCTTTCTGTTCAGTGTTTGTATATAATTCATCGCTTTATATCTCCCTTGTTTTAAAGTATATGTATAGTTATTATATTCTGTTTTTGTAGTTTAGATGTTTAATTTCTTTACAAATGCACCAGGGTGGGGGGCTGCGTGAAACGCTATTTCAATACACTGTGTACTGTGTATACTGATCATAAAAACTGTTATATAGTTTAAAACATTTATTTATTTATAAAAAAGGAAATTATTTTACAAAGTTGTTTGCTGAAAATCCGAATGGTCGAGCAAAAGTTGTGTGGTTCAGTCCAAGCAGTTTCCTTTACGCTTGCTTAACAACCTTCTTCATCTAGAATTCCAGGATGCTCTTTCCAGAACACATCTCCGATTAGGTCACAATAATGAGGCGTAACTTTCCGTCTGATCCGTGTAAAAGTGACCTCTTTCTCACCCTCTTTGGGCACCGTGACCTTTTTAGTCGATGTTTCATTAACCTAGAGACAGTCAGAGTTCATTACTGTTAGAAAGTGAATGAAACTTAATTGTTAAGTTACTGAGCATTCTCCATTGCTTACCTTTTCCCAGATCAAAGTAGTGCCTTTTCTGTATAGAGGAGGTTCATTGTTGTAATTGATATTAAACTCTGAAAACAAAATCTCATTCTTATCTGCAGACAAAGTGCCCTGAAAGAATAGAAGGTCAAAATACTGAAAATATTTTAGGGAGTAAAATACAATACATGCAAAACACAACTACATATACATATACATCAATCAGCCATAAAATTAACACCACCTGACTAATATTGTGTAGCCGCCCTAAGTACTAACTACTGCAGACCTGGAACACTTCATAAGACCTGCTGTTCTGGAGATGCTCTGACTCAGTCTTCTCGCCAACAAGATCGTTATGTTACTGCTTTCTGAACCTCAATTTCAAGAACTGACTGTTCACTTGCTGCCCAATATATACACCCCACTAACAGGTGTCATTGTAATTAAATAAGTAGATAGTCAATCTATTCATTTTATTTTTCATGTTATGACTGATCAATGTTTGCCATATCGTCTCATGCAAACTGGAGCAATAAAAAAGTAATAACAAAATTGTCAGAGCTGTAGATCTTACATTAAGCCTCTCCTCTGCCTGGGTTTTAGAGAGTCCGCCTTTTTGCACCAGAGTCCAAAACGTTGTGTTATACAGGTTATTGATGTGACCTGTAGATGAAAAGAAATAAAGAAATACTCGTGAATAATTAGAATCACTTAACACAAACATAAAAAGAACTAAAACAATTACCACTACAACCTTATCTGACACAGAAGGATTTCCACTCACATTTCCTACTAAAAATATATTAAATGCATAAGAATTATGCATGCCATTTCACAAACATCTTTATAACTGAATTTTAATTCAACTAATTCTGAATCAGTCTGGGAAGAAGAAGAAAAAACACCTACAGTCAGCTTGTCTCCAGCTTAAGTAGTCTCTTAGGTTGCAATTGCTAGGATACAAGACAACCCTGCCATCAAACCCTGGAGGGTAGAGCAGTGGCTGTTCTCCAAAATACTCCTTCCAATAAAACACATAGCTAGAGGAGAACTGAGACGCCACATGGGTCATTAACTTGCTGTGGAGACAGAGAGAGAAAAGAACAGTTCATCGTATTCTCAGATCATCCTCAGAAGTCACTAAAGACAAACTGAAGACAAACAGAACGCAAGAAGTGCACTTTAGAAAATCAGTCCACTTCTCTTAAAGAAGAATTCCACTATTTCAAATTAAACATACATTTTTGAATAATGTTATACTTTTTCAAAATGTGTGCATAATTTCATTATTGAGATGAAATAATTAAATTCTTATGTTTAAATACAAATATAACTTTATTTATTATTCAAATATACCAATGTACCCAGGGCCCTATTAATAGCATGGCATCTTTTATGCACTGGATTTTTAAATGTATTTAGTTAAAGTGATTTGGGCAGAGACTTACCTAGATCTTCTTTTGAACCAGTTGGTGGATCTTTTGAAAACAAAGCTAAATTCATCACTTTGGCCATATGCTACAACAATGTCTTCCAGTTCCTCCATGACTGAACAAGCACTGCGTGACATCAGACCTAACGCCCTATCATCATTTGGCTTGGTAAAGTTGTGCTGGTCAGCAAACCTGCAAGTAGTTCTTAATTATTAATTGATAAATAATGCCGTGAATGTCATATTATCCAGAGCTGTTCCACTCAAGTTTCACATAATCCCAATCAAATCTTATTTGGACAGATGCACAATCTGGCTCAAGGATGCCCAACCCCAAACTGTGTTGGACTTCAACCCTCAGGGCACAAGGTTGGGCCCTCGTGGTCTTGATTGAGATTTTTATTATTATTTTATTTTCTGTTATTTTATTATGAGGACATGTGAAACAAATTATGTCAAGCCAGTGTCTGTGCCGCGCTGTTGCCACACCCACGTGAAACGTGAACGTCATCACTGTAAGACAGACAATGAACCTGTCTGTCGCTGACACATTTCCACATATGAAACCAGAATTCAAACATGATTTGGAAAAGAACAAAATTCAACTAATATTCATTGCATTTACACGAAAGCATCGTGCAATCACATGCAATCGGGTACAACGAAGACAAGAAAGGCAATGTAATGTATTGTAGGAGGAAGCAGTACCCTGTGGTGGTTCATCCTCTGTAAATTTACTACTTACTTATGGAAATTTCGTCCATCCAGCCTCACGACAATGTAGCAGTTTCTCAAACACGTGTCATCAGTCTCAAAGTCCCGCACGTACTCGTACTTGCTTTTAGCCATGACGCTAACGCAACTCGTGCTAGGCAGAGTGCGATGGACTTTTTCTGTCGTTAACTTTCTGAATACAAAAGAAGCCTGTCTCAACATAGGGTATCTAATGGTTTGAGACACACAATGAGCAATCGCTTTTCAGATTAGGATTTCTTTTCTTTTTTTTATAGAAAATTATGAGTTTACTTGCAGAAGAATAACAGTCCACATAGCTACCTAACCTTAGCCAGCAGCTGCCTCTGTGTCTTTATCACCAACATTTTTCCTTTCCGCGCATGTGAACATGTAACTACAAATATATATGGCACTACTTTATCATCTTGTACGACTGAAGTTCCCAAAGTCGCTGTGCAATTTGCTCAACACTGACCAAAGCACACGTGGGTTGCTTGTCATTGTGTTTGTCCGTCAAATTGCACCGTGCAAAACAAGGGTGTAAAACAAAAGTTCCGCTCTGGATCTTACTCTGTAGCGCTGCACTGTTTCGCTGGCTGATGTAACACAGTAGTAAACTCAGCTCGATAAAAGAGCAGATACATTGTGTATTGATTAATTAAAGACTGAACGAGTGGATGAACGACCGAACGAATAAAACGAATTAATTACCTCCACGGTTGACAATGAAATGAGGACAGGGCTGCTTCCCAGTCATGGTCATAAAGTTTTCATTACGAACATGTTTAAGGACCTTTTCTCTCAACACGGAGTACCTGTGACACCAGTCAAACTGATGCATGCAGTAAATTATACTGTACCGTCTCCTGGCTTCAGTCAGGTAAAAAAGCCCTGTAATGTAGACATGAATAGGCACTCAAGTTTGATAATACACAAAATTAACCTTTATTAGCAAAATTCAAACTTAAGCAATACTGTTCACATCTACATGGTTCTATTTAAGAAAACAATGACATGTTCGAGGCGCAGTGTAAATATGAGTAAAAAAAATTGCGCCCTGACAAGCAGAAGTAACGAACGCATCAGTGATGATAGTGTGAGAGGAGTTGCCCGCCCTCCTCAGCAGCGCCCTTCTTTCACAATCAGGATGTCTGCGTTGGTTTGCCTGTGGACAGACAGCTGGTCAGTAAAACACTCAGCAGCAGCCTTTCACAAAGGGGATATTTTTCACTTAAGGGTAAAAAAATGATAAACCTTCCTCACAAAGTAGTAAATTTAAACTGTGTGTTTGAACTCACATTCTGTGTACACACAGGGCACATTCGTTTGGGTACGTGATGCCGTCATTTCCGCAGACTGGAGAGTAGTTGAGGGGACACGCTTGAGCCAGACTCATGTCCCCGCATGCGGGCTATAGAATTCAAACAGTCACAGAATAGTGATGCAGTAACTTTAGTGGTTGCAGTGCAGTAGTAGCAGCAGCAGCAGCAGCAGTAATAGTGGTAGTGGTAGTAGCAGTAGTAGTAATATCACCAGCAGCAATACTAGTACTAGCAGTAGTTGTATAAATAGTAGTAGTAGCAGCAGCAGCAGCAGTAGTAGTGTTAGTAGTAGTAGTTCTAGTAGTAACAATAGCAGCAGCAATTATAGCTGTAGTAGTGGCAGCACCAGTAGTAGTAGTATTTCTAGTAGTAGCAGCACCAGTAGTAGTATTTTAGTAGTAGTAGTAGTAGTTCTAGTAGTAACAATAGCAGCAATTATAGCAGTAGTAGCAGCAGCAGTATTTCTAGTAGTAGCAGCACCAATAGTAGTAGTATTTTAGTAGTAGTAGTAGTATTAGAAGTAGTATTTCTAGTAGTAACAATAGCAGCAGCAATTGTAGCAGCAGTAGTAGTAGTAGTAGTAGTAGCAGTAATAGTAATAGTAGTAATAGCAGCAGCAGTAGTATTAGTAGCAGTAGTAATAGGAGCAGCAGTAATAGTAGTAGTAGCAGCAGCAGTAGTATTAGTAGCAGTAGTAATAGGAGCAGCAGTAATAGTAGTATTAGCAGCAGCAGTAGTATTAGTAGCAGTAGTAATAGGAGCAGCAGTAATAGTAGTAGTAGTAGCATCAGTAATAGTAATAGTAGTAATAGCAGCAGCAGAAGTAGTATGAGTAGCAGCAGAAGTAGTAGCAGTAACAATGGTTGTAGTAGTAGTAGTAGTAGTAGTAGTCATAGCAGAAATAGTAGCAGCAGCAATAATATCAGTAGTATTAGTCAGAGTAGTTGTAGCAGCAGTAAAGGTATAGCAGTATAGAGTTGGTTAGCAGTTTAATAGTACAGTATTGATAACAGAGCAGTAGTAAAGCAGTAAAAGACTTGAAAAATATTATAATATCAGCAATGATTGTAGAGAAGTAGGATAGGCTTAGTATCAGTATTAGATACAGAGCTCTATTAGTAATATTAACACACATTACGTACCCTTCGATACAGCCTTGATTTGTCTTCTGCATCTGAAAAGGAAAACAAGTTTGAGAAAAACACTCAACAGCTGATGTACTGAGAACAGCTACACAATATGGACACACTAGTACTTATTTACAAGTAGCAAAATAATTAAAGCTCTCACAGTATGTGCTGATCTAGAGTCACTTTTGCACCTTCATGTCCTACAGACCGTTATCTGGGAAGGTTAGATAAATTAGCATTCTGACTTAAAGAGCCATCTGGACCTAATAAATACTTACCCACAGAAAAGATAATGAGCAGACACATCAGCAACACAGCTGTTCCTGTCATGTTGTCAAAATGATCTAAAAAAAAACTGGAGACTTTAGTGTTTACAGGTCAAAGACGATCGTCTGCAGTCTTTTACAATTGTCCTCTGAGTGTATCTTTGCAGTTTCTTTTGCAATTTCCTCTCCAAGCAAAACAGCGTGTGTAGTTGATGTTGGGAGTTTGACCACCTGCAGCAAATTGTTTGCATGTAAAGAGGGAGAGGTGCTGATATTTTGACGCCGGTGTGCCCCACCTACCTGGCACCAATTGCCAGCTACAGTTACAACAGAGCCTCCCTATTGTCCTTCTCTTTACTAAGGGATAAACATTCCGTCTGCCCCAAAAATTGCTGACCACAATCCAAAATGCACTGCCCTACATAATAACCCTAAAAATAGTGTAGGCTTAGGCAACTGATCTCTGCATTCCTGCCACTGTTTATTCCCAGTTTGTTGTGTAAGACTGAATGCTGATGTGAACATAAATACATATATTAAATCAATACACAACATACTCATCCTCTATATATGCTGTATAATAATACACTATTATATGACATGGAAATGCATACCCTGCAGGCCACCATCTATCTATCTATCTATCTATCTATCTATCTATCTATCTATCTATCTATCTATCTATCTATCTATCTATCTA
>JBBIGC010000125.1:4595823-4606321 GCA_037576955.1 Lepidarchus adonis | reverse complement strand
ATCTATCTATCTATCTATCTATCTATCTATCTATCTATCTATCTATCTATCCATCCATCCATCCATCCATCCATCCAGCCAGCCAGCCAGCCAACCAGCCAGCCAGCCAGCCAGCCAGCCAGCCAGCCGCCTGCCTGTCTATGTATTTACCTATGTGCATGTCAGACTTTTTCTACAAGGAAAAGAAAATTAAATGCTAGATTTTCTGGTTTGAATCGCAGTGCATAAAGTGCGCGCACCTTCTCGGCCTCCGTAGTATTTTTCCGTGAGGGAAATAACAGCACGCATGTCAAACCTGGCTAAGAGCACGTAGTCCTCGGAGCCGCTGTAATCGCAGCACGGTGAACTGAAGCAGTCATGATTCACATACGACATGCCCTCCGGAGAGCAACACTACACACCAGTAACATCGTCTGTGTGAAGAGTGGACGAGAGGTCAGTTGGGATGAGACGGACATTTATTTGGTGTACTTTAGGATGGTAAGCGCAGGCAGCAAGCAGTAAGCAGTCTACATCGCCGGACAGACACACTTCACATCACCGTGGCGACACTTCTAATGGCTTAAAGCCCAAACACACAGTCTGTGATGGAGAGGTTGGGTCCCATTGTTACCCCAACTATACCAGGCCTGTTTTGTGCAAGGGGCTTTGGCAATATATGAAAAACAACTCAGACTGGAATGCTGGCTACTCCAGCACTGAGCATGGAGATCAAGTGCAGTTACTCTTCCCTGATATCATCTCCTCACCACGTCCAGGCTGTTTAACAGATTTTATCCTGTGGAATCCAACTAGTCACTGCAACAGACATAATTCCTGAGTTTTGGTGATATTTTCTAGTTAGATCACAGTTGGTGTGATCCTTGTACTGTTCTGATAAAGAGTTATGAGGAGGTTTCACACTGTCCAGAGAACTGTGGTTTATAATTAACAAGAGGCACCACAACCAGGGGGTTAACATGTGTTGGGTCCAAGTGTGTTTCTCTCAAGGGCAAACCTAAATCAACATGTCTCTGTTCTTTGGCCAGGTTTCTTTGTTTGTTTGGCTTCATGTACTGGAATTTTCAGAAATGTCATAAAAAGTATAAAAGTAATACAAGCTCATCTGCTCCAGGGTGAACACAAATCATGTGTACGTGTACCATTTCATGCTCTCTCTTGCCATATGTATGAGTTAAGGAAACTGGTAACTGATTGCCGAAGGTGTGTGGGGAAAAAACAACTGGAACAAGAAAGTTTCAAACTGTTTATGAAATGGTTTAATAGTGAACAGTGTCATTGCTCAGACTGACCCTAGTCAGTCATGTTTTCATTTTCCCCCCTTCAGCAGCCCAAAGCCTTCGTCTCTACTGGGCCACAGCAGCAGCACAAGACCTTTTACGAGTTCCGCACCTACCGCATCCATCCACACCTCAACTCTGCGTTCCTTAAGTTGACCAACGAGAACATCCATCTGCGCACTGCACACTCTGAGCTGCTAGGGTACTGGAGTGTGGAGTATGGAGGTCTCAATCAGGTCTTCCACATCTGGAAATATGGTGAGGTTTTTTTTGTCGCTTGCAAAATTTACAGAATTGTAGATGGAAGTGTAAACCTTCCACCAGCATTCCATATTACCTCCCCATTTGTGCACTGAAATGTCTGTAGACTCTGTTCAGCAGTAATATGTTCAGTAATAGCTGGAGAGATTCAGAGTCTGTCTTAATTATTATTCTGTCTTTAAATGATTCATTTTTTAGACAGTTATGGTGAACGGGCAGCTGTGCGGGCAGCTCTGGCTCAGGACCCCAACTGGATTGAGCAGTACATCTCTAAAGCCATGCCCATGCTGAGCTCTCAGGACAATGAGGTGACATACCTGGTGCCATGGAGCACAATCAACAGACCCCCTAAAGAGGGAGGTGAGGCATGTCATTGTTGTTATCCTTTTTATTTATTATTATTAATTTATTTAATTAGCTGTACATCTAAAGTATCATCAGCTTTTCTAAAACACAAAACAATTGCATGCATCATAAAGACAGATTTAGACTTAATTTTAGACTGCTTGGAAACCACTAGTTTATATTGACTCCATAAACTTTATTATTATAATACTTATTATTTTTAATATCTTCCTTTAATTTTTTAGATTGTGTAATATATTTTGTAACATTTTAATGATTATTTATTTATTTACTTATTTATTTATTATTTTACCAAAGTGTTCTTTAAGTGGTTTATTTTTGCAAAAGTGAATAAAAAAGCCCCACTGTACTCATATGTTTTCTATATTTTTTAAAATATATGTCTCTATTGTTTTACGGCTGTGTACATTAATGGCTGAATATTGCACATATTGTGTTTTGTGAAAGTGTCATGGATATTTTTTCCATGTCCCCCCCTCTACGTTGGTAATATGTCATCAGATGCTTCTAAATCATAGGGACAACAGTATTTGTAAATGGTATGTTGCTGCACGGCTTGGGTGTTAATGTTCTCACTGATGGAGATATTCTGTAATACGTGAATGAGAGAGAAAGGGGGATGGGGATGAGAAAGGAAAGGTTTAGGTGCGTAGTCACTGAAACAGCTTTTCACGTCGAGCATGAATGGATGGGATTAGGGTTCGTCCTGTAAACAGTCTGCTTGTCTGCCCCAGGGATGTTTGTGTGTACTGTGACCCTGGACTGGAATGGGGCCAACAGTGTTTGAGCCATGTTATATAGTGGGCTGCACAAAACATTCACCCTGTGTCACACTGACAGAAAGAAAGTTGATACTGTTTGTTTCAGCAGATTTATACAGACTGTAGTTTATTGGTGGATATATATGGGAAGTTTTCCTTCCATAAACATTATGCCATCTTAATTTTGATTAAGATAAGTCTTCACTAAGCACTGTATGTTTTTTCCTTTAGGTGTGTATGAACTGGCTTCATTCCAAATGAGGCCGGGCGGTCCAGCTGTGTGGGGTGAGGTGTTTCAGGGTGCTGTGGGTGCCCATGCAGCTCCAGGATATGCACATCCAGTAGGGGTCTTCCACTCTGAGTTCGGACAGCTTAATAGAGGTCTGTGTATCTTAGTAATTAACATTCAGTTCTAGATATTGTCAATCAGTATTTGGGTGAACAAAATTGTAGTATTACAGTTGTTGGGTAGTTTTAGCAAAATCCTGCAATAATGGCTTGGACTTAAAAGTTTGGACAAATTCTATCATGATAAATAACATCACATTATGAAACTCCATGCTTTTCTTATCATATCTTGAATATTGTCAGTAATTAAAGAATACTGTCCATCCTGTTTGATTAATTTAGTGCATTGGGTTGAATTGATATAATTTTTTTATAAGTATTCTTTAAAATAGTACACACATGATTCGTTTTTTCCATCTGGTCCAACATATAAGTTATGTCATAAATAAATTTACATTTTGACATACTGTGCATCATCACAACCTTCATTATATATGTGACATCAGGACCCATCTGTTCCCATTAAAACAGCAGGTTACTTCAGAACGCACTGTGTTTAAAGTAGGATTTGTGTGTTATGTCATGAAATCTGTTTTGTGTGCTGCAGTACATATCCTGTGGTGGTATGAGAGTGCAGACCATCGGGCAGCTATTAGACATCGAGCTCACAGTGACCCCAGAGTAGTGGCTGCAGGTAAGACCTTCATCATAACCTGTATGAAAAAGCATCCAGCTATGATTTTTAAAATCTGTTTCTGCCCATTGAATTGTTACTGCTCACTGCAAACTGTCATCTAAAGACTCCCAATAAATTACTGGCATTAGCCAATATTCACTGTAAAAAAATATAAAAATTAAGAAACTTAATTAGCTATTGCTATTAGCTTTTCAGATTAAAATATTGTTTTTCATTTGAATTTGCATTGGCATTAGATTTTACTTGTGTGATCTGTTATTAAATGAACTGCTTGAATGAATACTACTGTCTTTTTATTCTGTATTTGGTTCTCATGGATTTGTTATTGTGTCTGTACAGTGCGGCAGAGTGTCTCGTACCTGGAATCACAGAAAACCAAGCTTCTGTTCCCTTGCCCTTATTCACCCCTCAAGTAAAGCAGTGGTGCTGTATGCGGAGACAGTGGACAGACTTACTCTAGACAACTGCTAATCAGTGATGAGCGCTTCCCTTTCCAAATGAATGTGAGCGGCATAAACTGTGTTTTGTAATGTGCCCTGGAGTAAGAGATCTTACTTTAATTAGTTTGTTCACGTTTCTATGGGAGTGAAGCATGTCTTTAGTGGTTAACGAAAGAATTTAAATGACAGAATTTGCTACTAATGTATTTCAAATCAAGACTTGTTACTAAGCTGTTGTTTGCAGACCTTTTTTCAGAAAAAACATTAATGTAGGTCTTGAGTATTGTAACTTTTTTGCCTTAAAAGATATTCACCCTTTATTCTAATTGCTCTTGGGCACTAGTATTGGTAGATGTGTTACTCCCTTAACAGCTACCTCAGGCTTTTATATTCAGTAGCTGCAGGCATGTTTACAAAGAGCTATAGCATTTTCATTAATCTAATTCTCGAATGCACTTATCAGGTGTTGTGATTTATATGCTGATCTAAAGTAAAATTTCACTAAGTAAAAAAACCCAAAAAACTGCTTTTCTTTTAAATTGGAGCAAATTTGACATTAAACAGAGATGGTGGTCAAAAGAAGCAAGAATAGCAGTGTCCTGCATTCAGAATATGAACTACTCCATTCATGTAGATGTGGATTCTGCCTGAATTCATGTTGTCATAAAGTTGAGCAATAGTCATCGCACTTCAACATTTGGGGAAAATGAAAAATATTGTCTGTTAACGCCATCATGACCATAATTTGACAAAGGCTGTTAACTAACAATGTTTAAAAAATGTCCAGGATGTTTTCAGGTTGACTTTAAAGAGAAATAGAAGAACATTTAGCATTTGTTTCTGTGTTACGATATTGGTAATGAAAAAATTCTGCATTATAATTGTGAACAAGTGTTTAGGTGCTATTAGTCATTTAGATGACAAAATAATGAAAACACATTTATGTTGTGGATTTGTCCAATTTTATTATGTAAGTATTGTACAGGATGAGTAACAGATGTTCCACAGCCATTTATCTGAAATGTAAACACATTAAGTAAGTAATATCACTAAATTAAGGTAAATTAATTTCCTTTTGGAAATCAGCTGGTAAAACAAAACAGGAAATGTGGAATGTTTTTGTTCTGTGGAATATCCAGTGCAAACGGATAAATACATTTTCAGTGAACACTTTTCAGTTAACACAGCCAGTAAAGTGCTAGGAATAAAAGAACAGATTCCGTGATTATCCTCGCTCAGAGACCAGTGAGAAGCTCTGCTACAGAATACTGATGGAGCATGATGTAATGTAGCTTAGAAGGAAACAAGCTCCGCTCCGAATGAGCACAGTACACTGGGTTTATAACACTGACTACTTTTGGATAGACCGGATAGACTCCTGACTCTGTGGACAACTCACCATCTCTGTACTTAACCAAATACTACAAAGGATTAGCTTGGCTTTGAAGGTTTACTTGAGGTCATAAGGCCTGTTGGATTATCAGTTTCTTCCAAAGATGCCATTTTAAATATGGTTATTCTCTTATACAAGGAGACCTCAAATGACACTCAAATGTCCTTCAAAATGCTGAAATGTCAGGGCTCCTACATTTGCTGAGGTATTTGTTATTCTCTGTGACTTAGGGGCAACCCCCTCCAAAATAATTTTGTACTTTTATTAAAAAAAACTATATCAGCACTTTTCTCTGTACAGTACTTTTCTAACAACATTGAACACTTCTCCCACGCCTCTCAGACTGAAGTACAAAGAGGCACTGTTTGCAAAATAATTCTATGAAATAATGCCCCAATGGACTTCTCAAAAAAAAACAAAAAACCCACCAGTTATTTCATAAATAAAGGCACATATTATAAGAGAATCAATCAAACAATTATTTGTGCAGTTTAGCCCTTGGCAACACAAAAACAACTACTGTGATTCTTCATTGTCTCATTTCTAGTACAAATAAACAGAAACTGACCCTGAATTTTCCAATCAATAGCAGTTACTGATCTAAAATTACACAGCATACTTGAAAGATGTCAACTACAAACACAAAAACTGCACAAAGACTCGCACCTTTCTGTGCAGTCCATATGAGAAGGAAATGATGGCAGTTATTCAAGTTTCACATCTGGGATGAGCATTTTGATCCAAGCTCAACAACAACAGCATCCCGAGTAGACTGTTTATCGTTTTGCATTGACTTGCATTGAGTTTCTCATCTACTGTGTCTACACCAGCATGCTCCTGCAGGCCTTATATGGCTGACTGAGCAAATTAGCAGACTGCAGCAGCACAAAGACAAGAATGGCAATGTGAAATTAGAGAATTTCACTAGTTCCAGTTCAATCTTAGTGTAAAAAAGTCTTTTGGTCAAACAAAGCTTTCCTTGGATTTTTCATCTCTCTTTAAAGACGCTGGAAGGCTGAGTAGAGGAATGTCCACTGTTGTTGTCTCTTTACGTCGTATTGAGTGGTCAGAATGATCGTCACTTTGGTCCTTAGCAAAGTTAACAAACACCTACAGGTGACAGAACACAAGACAGTATTTGTCAAAGTCATAGACCTTATTCTTACCAAAAGTGTTTCTGAGCCAACACAAACTGATGGTCTGTTTGAGTAAAGACATTAACCTGAGCCAAGAAAGGCAGAGTTTGGTTTTATTTCTGCTTATACACACCCACAACACCAGGGTGAGTAGAACCAGTTATGTCTCCAGCCACTCAACCCTGGCACTGAGCAAATGTTGTGTGATGGTAAATTTTATAATGTAGTTTTCAATAAATAACAGACTGGTGGCTCATACACAGTATAACTTGCATCAAGGTTGCCAACAATCATAATCAAACCAAACCAGTTTAGTAGGTTGCATTCTAATTTTCAGATTGTGCTAGACTACACCTTCCCATTCAAGTTGTGTGCATTCTTTTATTAAAATATTTTATGATCAAACTGTGAAACTAGACAAATATTAAAATTATATGTCTTGCCTTTAACAATGAAACCATTTTATTTCTGAGGTAACTCTTAATTGTGGAGACATGTTCATAAGGCTACACGACATCAACATGATGCACCTTTCATGACAACCGAAATAAAACCACTATAAAGCTTTATTCCAAAGTGTCCTTTATCCAACACTTTTTGAAAGAAAAAAAGTTAATAGGTTATGTCAGTTGTCTAAAAAGCTTATGTAGATGTTATAGAGCCTTACAAATAGTACCCTTCAGCAAAGTGTTAGCACATCCTTTATCAAGCCTGAGGCTTATAGTTCTCACCTGGTCCAATGTGGTTTGGGAAACAGAGTAGTCCTCTATTCTGAGGATGTCTTTGTGCTTGGCGAGGATGCTGAAGATGTGAGCAAGGGAGGAGAGGGATGAGGGCAGCTGATACTGCAGCATGTTTCTGTGCTTCTCTTTCAGTGTACTGCCAGGCAACTCACTCTCAATAAACTTCATCACAGGCTGCAGATCTGGGTCTGGGCCTGCTACTCTCAAGATGATGGTGTATCCATCACCAAACCTGCACAGTGAGGAGCACACACAGACAGAGGGAAAAGGCTTAGAATTATAAGAATGTCCCAGAACTTGCCTCATTAGATGCACATGAATGAAGGGCAAGTGCAGATTGGAAGCTCTGAGATAATCTCACCTGTTTTTCAGGTGTTGGACGCTGCCCAGACACCGGAATCTGCCGTTTACCATGATGGCCATCCTGGTGCACAAGGCTTCACACTCCTCCATGCTTTGGAACAACACAGCAAAGGTCAGGCATGAGAGCAAAATACAGAAAATAACACGAGGGATGTAGAATGTCTGCCCTCTAGGGGTAAAATGAAATTACGTAAGCAGATACTAAAGTAAGAACCATGAAAGGAGATGAGCAGAAACTAGTTACATTTATGTACTCCTCTTTTCCACAAATGTGAGTATTCAATATTTTATTAATTAAACCATTAATAGTGTAATGGTTGTGTCAGCATCTGTATTTATTTAGATTTGGTTACAGTTCTTACTATTTTAGGCCTAAAATTAGTTCCTGCAGTTACATGCGAAAGCTTGAACAGCTCTGGTCAACAGCATGTTTGCTGATTCTGTAAATTCTCTATAGATAATTTGTACTTATTTTCACTTACAAATCAACCAAACACATAATTTTACTAGGGGTGAGCAAATTTTTGCATGCAGTGACATTCCACAGCTTCACACAACACTTGTATATTACTCAGTACATCAATTTTTGAACTGCTACTTGTATTTTTACTTGATTAATTATTTTATTACTTTTGAGTTTGACTATTATATATTCAGCACATTTCTACAACAATACAAGGCCAAATCAAATCCATGACTAGGAAGAATTTTGGTGCCCAGCAGCATTATATTGACTGTTACTGATAAGCTACCCAAGAGGCATTGCATGTTAAATTCTTTTTACCAGACTATGGGGCAACAAACATATGCACTCCTGATGTCCCAAGTTCTCCTATTCCCAATTCAGTACTTTACAGCTTTCACTGAGTGGGTGCAGTGGAGATTTTACCTGTGTGAGGTGAGTACGACAGAGCGGCCCTCTTTAATGACACTGTGGATGCAGTTCCATAGAGCACGTCGGGCCTTGGGGTCCATACCAGTTGTGGGCTCATCCTATGGTAAACAGCATAGCCATACTCAGGTTATTCCACACATTTAACAGAAAATACACACAAATCAGTAACATTTTGCAACTGCTGAAAATGTCTTTAACTAAATGTACACTATCTTGCAAAAGTGAGTACACTCCTCACATTTTTGTAAATCTTTTCACAATGTAAAGTAATCAATGTACAGCTTGTATAACAGTGTAAATTTGCTGTCCCTTCAAAATAACAACACACAGCCATGTCTACACTACTGGCAACAAAAGTTGAGTACACCCCTAAGTGAAAAAGTCCAAATTGTGCCCAAAATGTCAATATTTTGTGTGGCCACCATTATTTTCCAGCACTGCCTTAACTCTCTTGGGTTTGGCGTTCACTAGAGCTTCACAGGTTGCCACTGGAATCCTCCATGACAATATCATGGAACTGGAGGATGTTTGAGACCTTGCGCTCTTCCACCTTCTCTTTTTGAGGATGCTCCACAGATGGCCAACCCAGTACCTTTACCGTCATTTTCTTTAGCAAGGCAGTGGTCGTCTTGGAGGTGTGTTTGGGGTCGTTATCATTTTGGAATACTGCCCTGCAGCCCAGTTTCTGAAGGGAGGGGATCATGTTCTGCTTCAGTATGTCACAGTACATGTTGGCATTCATGGTTCCCTCAATGAACTGTAGCTCCCCAGTGCCAGCAGCTCTCATGCAGCCCCAAACCATGACACTCCTGCCACCATGCTTGACTGTAGACAAGACACACTTGTCTTTGTACTCCTCACCTGGTTGCCACCACAAACACATGACACCAAGAACCAAATAAGTTTATCTTGGTCTCATCAGACCACTGGACATGGTTCCAGGAATCTGAGTCCTCACTCCACTTGCCTTCAGCAAACTTTCTTGTGCATCATCTTTAGAAGAGGCTTCCTTATGGGATGACAGCCATGCAAACCAATTAGATGCAGTGTGTGGTGTATGGTCTGAGCACTGACAGACTGACCCCTGACCCCTTTAACCTCTGCAGCAATGCTGGCAGCACTCATATGTCTATCTTTAAAAGACAACTTCTGGATATAACACTGAGCATGTGCACTCAATTTCATTGGTCGACCATGGCGAGGCTTGTTCTGCACTGTGCTGCAGCTCACTGTCAGGGTGTTGGCAATCATCTTATAGCCTAGGCCATCTTTAAGTAAACAAATTTTTTTTTTTCACATTCTTAGAAAGTTTTTTGCTATGCGGGGCCATGTTGAACTTCCAGTGGCCAGTTTGAGAGAGTGTGAGAGCGATTTAACACACCTGCTCCCCATTCAGACCTGAGACCTGAGTAACACTAATGAGTCACATGTCACAGGGAATGTGGGAGGGAAAATGGCTAACTGGTCACAATTTGGACAGTTTCACTTAGGGGTGCTTTCAGCTGTGTTTTGCTATTGCTAATTGAGTGCACTGATCACATTGAATAAACAGATTCTAAACTATTCCTGATGCTGATAGAACTAAAAACAAATGTTAATATTATCATTTTGTAACTCTGTCAGAGAAACATAGCTCAGATCAGTGGGGAGTTATAAAAGCACTGGAACCCCCAAAGAGAGAACAACTAAACCACAGTCAAAGGAAATGGGCCTTTGTTGTTTTTGCTGTCCTGTGCTGTGCAAAGCACATGATCACCAACAGGGAGAAAAAAGCATGCGCTGATTGTGTAAGGAATGGGGAAATGTGTGTGTGTGTGTGTGTGTGTGTGTGTGTGTGTGTGTGTGTGTGTGTGTGTGTGTGTGTGTGTGTGTGTG
>JBBIGC010000125.1:4570425-4595723 GCA_037576955.1 Lepidarchus adonis | reverse complement strand
TGTGTGTGTGTGTGTGTGTGTGTGTGTGTGTGTGTGTGTGTGTGTGTGTGTGTGTGTGTGTGCGTGTGCGTGTCCGCGTGTGTAAATACCAAAAACACCACTGGTGGGCCTGCTATGAGTGCCATGGCGGTGGAAAGTTTGCGCATGTTGCCTCCGCTGTAGCTTCCTGCTGCTTTGTCTGCATACTTTAGAAGGCCCAGTTTTCGGATGCCCCACTCAGCCACCTGCCAGATACACACACACACACTCTATTTTAAAAAACTCACTCATGCTAGGCAGGCTGGGAATTCTGCACATAAGGAAGCAATTAGACCCTGTTCACACTTGGTATCACCAAGATCACATTCTTCAGTGAGTGATCTGACCTTAAGCTAATGACAATTCAATTCACTGTGTACTGTTTACATGGTTGTATTGACTTGTATCTTGTAAATGCATTTGGTACTTTTTGATGCTGTTCATGATACTTAAGCTAAACTGGATACTGCAGGCAAATAGAAGTCCTGCATTATTAATGTGAAAAGAAACTTTTACACAGAAGTTTCACTTCACATAAGGGTACTAGTTCTCACAAGAAATGTCACTTACCTCACACACTTCCCTTTCAGGGACCCCTCGCAGGATGGCATAAAACTCCAGATGTTCTCTGCCTGTCAGCAAGTCATTGATGGCATCAAACTGAGGGCAGTACCCCATGTTCTGATGAACCTGATCAATTTCCCTGAGTATACTGATAACAACAGATACAACACAATTGATTTTTATTAGTTTCAAGATTTCATTACTGTTGTATAAAAAATTTAAAATGTATCTGTAATTAATTTCAAGTCATTTTAGACCACTGCTATTAATCAATTAGTCAGGAAATATCAGCATAATTTAATGTAATGTACTGCAGCCAGTGTTTTACAAAAACTGAACAACAGAGAGTTTCATATGAAAGCAGCACTTTACTCAATGTGTTCAAATATATTAAACAACACATAATATATTTAATGTAAATCTATATGTTTAAGTGCATAAAATGAATATGCCTGTGTTGCCTTACCTCTTCCTAGCTAAGAAAGCTTCTCCACTGGTCACTATAGAATCTCCTGTCAACATCTTGAATGTACTTGTCTTTCCAGCTCCATTCACACCAAGCAGACCAAAGCACTGGGACAAGGAAGAGATCAGACTCAAGTTTATAGTTTTTCCTTTAAACTGTGAGGAGCATGTGTGATCATTGTGTGTGTATGTCTTACCTCGCCAGGAGGAATGCCCACACAAAGTCGATCCACAGCAGGCTTCTGTTTCCTCTTGTAAACCTGCAGCACAGCAACAGTGTGATTAGAAATCCCTTTAAGTAACAAACAAGGTTAACCCTTTGAAGCAATAACAAAAGTTTGCTGTAATTTAGTATTTCTCACTGTACATAATACTCAAATTCTGCAAAATGAAAAGAAAAACATTGTTTACATTTATTTACAGTCAAACCTTGTTAGCTCTAAATTTGGCGAGAAGCGGGGTTGGCGAGCTATTGTAATGAGGGTAAATACATGGAAGGAAAACTGTCCTGCAGCCTTTCATAGTGAGAGGCGGAGATGGTGAGATAATGAGGGGCGAGCTAGCAGGGTTTTACTGTTTTTTTTTTGTTGTTGTTTTTTACAGAAATGTATTCTTCAACTGTCATTACTTATACAATTAAAATGTTTCTTTTGAATAACATGTCAATAACAGCCCTTAATAACTCAATAATGACTTATTATTCAGACCTTGGTAAGCTCTCTGAGTTCCAGGATGTCTCCTTGTCCCGCACCACAAACAATCCTTTGCCTTTCCCTGGCCACATCCTCATCCTCCTCTCCAATAGGACTCAACTTAGGCGTCAGAGACCTGAAGAACCACCAAGATTCAACTCTCTAACAGTGAACATTTCTTTACAATGACATTAATATTTCAGTGTTTGAATGAAGAAGTTGCTTACGTGGGTTTGATAAAGAAGCGGTACTGGATGAGAACAGTGATGATAAAAAAGACCACTCCCTCTACTGCCATTGCAAAGAGGTTCTTCCCCACCATGTCCCACTCTAGTGGAGACCGGAAACGGTTCTCACCTGTATTGAAACAAAAGTATCAAACTGAAAGAGACTGTACAACAAAAAAGTTCCTTTCATACTAAACAGGCAAATGCTGGTAGTGTTGTTCACACCCGACATGGCAATTTCATGCACTAAAACAGTACTACATCCGAAAGCAGGCAAAGTGCCAGACACATTTTATTTCTTGAATCAAGTGAATTAAATACATTTCTTTTTTTCAGTGTATCAATATTTTTCTGAACATTAAAAATATATTTAATTAACTCATAAGAAAAGCTACTGAGTAAAAAATAAGAACACACACACACAAAAAGCTATTGTTACCAAATCGTTCCAAAGCGTCAGCCATGGCCTGGTTCTTCACCATATCAATCAGACCTCGCCCAAGACAGAAATGAGGGAAAATCAAGAGCACATTCTTCAGAATATCATTGATGCCTCCAATCTCCTGGAGGGGAAAACCAAAAAAGAAGTAAGTCAGTTATGCATTAGATCATTTCATAATTAGACATAAGACAGTAGACAGTAAAATTATTTTTATTATAATTACTGTGAAGAAATATTAAGAATGGTACACACATGATTACCAAACAACTCCAGTACAAAAGTGGACACACTGCCGTTGATGCCAATAAGAATGTTGACACTGGTGAGGACAACATAAGCTGTGCTGGGGATTTTAAATAAGAATGAGGCTGGATACATCAAAGGAGTAATGGACCACCTACAGAGGAGGGGATGACAGATTGACAAACACTCATTAATTACCATAGCATGTCTGAATACCTGAACTGTGTATAAAATAACAGACAGCCACCTCAGGGGAGTTTGAATACGTACCCATACAGAATCAACAACAGGGCCAGAACAGGCAGGTTGGTAGAAGAGACATAGGCTTTTTGTTGGAAGCACATGAAGATGATGATTACCAGGGTTGCTGGTACAACATAATTGCACTGTAGAGAATAGGGAAGAGTGTATTCAGGACAGACTTAAAAAAAATAGGTTGAAGAGGTTTAACTTTTCAAATTTAAACACATACCATATCCCAGATAAAATTTGCCAGCCAGTACAGGTATGGCTGTACACCACTGATGAACTGCATATGCTTGGCTTTGTTCACGCGTTCTTGGATGAGGAAGACTACAAAACTGGCAGGGACGAAGGACATGGCGAAGATTACACAGATGGACACCAGCACATCCACTGAGGTTGTCACCCTGAAATAATATAAGATTGAAATTTATTAGAGAAATCTTTTTCTATTATATATTACTTAAGGCAATCTTAATTAAAGTTTAGTGTTGTACTTACAGTGCCACTTGGGAGAGCTGCTCTTTGGTAAGGTTCAGAGGATGGTTAAAGGTTGTTATGCCAAATTTATGCGGGTCTTTCTCTGGGGGCAGATTGGCACGCAGTATGCCATTGTTCATCACATTGAGGAAGGCTCCAATACTATGCCAGCCCTTGTTATTGAACCAGATCTGAAAAAGTAAATAACATTAAATAATAATAAATAATTTGAATACCTTGAGCTATAATAATGAGCTATTATATAATAATTTGAATCCAATTGCAATGTTTTATATGCCCCCCACACTTAGGTAAGAAACACTAAATAGAAAAAATTGTAAAGCTGTCCTAATACCAATGATAACCCACCTTCACATTGTTTTTGGTGTCCAGGCCATTTATGAAAGCAGAGAGACTCTTTAAGAAACGATCAGCTGCTGTTCCAGAGTTCTAGACAAACAAGGAAAAATGGGATCCTCAGCCATGACAAAAAATGTTGAGAGAACAGTCTTAATTATGTAAGAACTATAGTAATTAGCTTACCTTTTCCAGGTTAAATATTTCCCTCACTCGCGAAATGGCATCATCAATCTCCTCAGCAGGTGGAAGCACCTGAGTGCTTCTAGCACCCAATGAGAAACCTCCATATCTGAACTCATTCACCCAGACTTTGTTCTTCAAACTGTAGAAATGAAAACAAGCAAGATAGCGAATTACTGAAAGTCTTAATGTCATGGAAAGTGTTACTCCATTTTTATGCAGTTCAAAGTACTGATGTAGTGAAGTAATACCTTTTGCCAATGATCTGAGCATATGTCTTCACAAGGTAATCTGAGATGTTTCTTCCAGTCAGGTTCTGGAGGGTGTCCCTTTCACTGATTTTTATCTGTGGAGGTGGCATTCCCCCAGCACTAGCAGGGCATTCTGGCAACATCTTCTTCTTGCCATCACAGCTGCACTCACATGCTGGAGATGGATTCTCCATAGTCCAGTTTTGCATTTGGAACACTTCAAGTACACTCTCAGGAACCTCTGGTATGGACCAGTCTTCATCACCCATTGTGCATGAAGCTTCTCTGCAAGCATGATCACCATGAGTGAGTTTACAATAGTATTCCTGGGGAAGTTGGGTCTTATATTTTCTTTTACTTGCCAATACATTATACTCACAGTACTGGATCTCCTTCCATGCAGCGTGTTCCAAAGCCAGGACCATCCATGAGAGCAGCAAGTAGTTTTTGTGTGCTAACATCTTCAGGTGCATCATTACTGTTAGAAAAAATGAGGGTCAGACTACTTAATCTGCACAGAATTTTTATTTTCAAGAAAGTTCTTGCTGATTAAACATAGATAATGATTATATTTGGATTTCATCAGTTTACACTAAAAAAGGTAATACATGCAATATACATTATTTTATACATTTACAAAAATGCATTACATCACAGAAGTTCTGCCAAATGTAAGTTAACTTAAAGACAAAACTATATTTATGTAATATATTTATGTCAGAATAATGTCCAGTTAATGTCTAATTCAACTAAATTGCATGCACCATGTTTCTCAGTGTACTGTTTTTTTCACATACATTTTAGGTTTGAGTAATAATAAAATATATTAATGGATGATGACATACTGTTATTTATATGAGAAATAAACCACCATAAAACAAAGTTAGCTTTATGAAAAAAGGTACCTGATAAATGTGACCTGTTCCTCATACATCCAAGGCTGCAGGGCAAGACTGGGGTATTTTCCAAATGGGGGAACAATAAGACTAAAGACCAGAGCAATGCACACGAAAACAGCAGGAAGAACAATCTGCAAAAATAAAAAAGACTAAAGTTAAATCACTCAGCTCTGCCCATTGAGCTCCATGTGCTATGACACTGATTGAATTTGTCATCAGATTGCAGTTTGGTTTGGAAACAGATTCTATTCAGGCTTAATAAAGAAATGTTCTCAGCATTCTTCAGTCAGAAAACTGTACCTGTGGTCAGTGAGGTCTTAAACTGCGCTTAAACAAAAGAAGTGGAATTTCCATTGCAAGTGTATTTAATTGATTTCATACCTGTGCAAAGAAGCCTTTCCTGGAACGACGAGCATAGAGAAATCTCTTCCACAGCAGAGCCACAAACTGCTGTCTCTTCAGGCTCCAGCTCTGAACTTGGTATGAGCCTTTACCATCTGAACCGCTCAAATAATCAGTCTCCTTGCAATCTAAGGAGTGAAAATACACAAATTCATGTTAACCAATGTTAAAGCTAATTAAATGTACGAAATAAATAATACTTATTGCAGAAATGCAAAAAGTAGTGCGAGTGAACATGTTTATTGGTAAAGCTTTACCTGGGTCAGCCTCAGATTCATTGTCAAACTTGTCATCCTCGGTCAATGGTTTAAGGCAGCTCTGGTGGTCAGCTCCAAAAGCATGTCGCCTGCGTCGTCGTATGGGGAGGGTACCATCTGTGTGGATACATACTTGTACATTAGATGAGCTATTCTCACTTCCATAATGTGTTCTCCACTGTTTTTTTTCATTGCTCTTTGTATATGATAAAATTCCAGGAAGGCTTACCTGACATAATTTCTGTATCAACCCCACTGTCCTCTGCCACTTTTAGGAAAATCTTAAAAGTCATGAAAAAGAAGGGAGGATTATCTTGCCAATGTCAACAAATAAAATTAGTAGGCATTAAACAAATTTTGACAGTTTACCTCTTCCAGGGTGGTGTCAGAAACACCATAGCTAGAGATTCCCAAATCAGTGAGGTGATCATTCATGTCATGGAAGAGTTCAACAAAGGCACCGTCTTTAGCAGATTCATAGGGCAGGATGTAGGTGATCTCATGCCCCAAGTCCTCCACCATGCGTGCGCTGGGGACGTGCTTGAGGATGAGACCTGAGATTAGAGAGATGTCTGCAGGGACAATAGGTGTGTCAGTCCAAGAAGAGCCTGTAGGTACATTTAGAACCAAGCAAACAATGGGTTAGTAGTGAGATTAAAGCCAGGAGTAAATGTAAAGTGCTCATGTTAGATGTTAGTCTCATTTTCCCATGGCATTTATGCATTGAAATGCCTCGTTTTATATTTTGTAAGCAGAACATTTTACAAAATGTGAGAATTTCTAAAAAATGAAATAAATCAAAATGTTCCTATTTATATCTAATTTATGTATGTAAGAGGAGACATGACAATGTATCACTTTATATACTTTACCCCCTATATTCCTGTCATTTATTTTTAATGGAAGAACCTGGATACAGGTTGGAAGCTTACCAATAGCTGTGGCAGCATCACTTTCATGATCACTGCCCAGACCAGCATCTGAACTGCTCTCTGAAGCTTCATCATCCTGAATCAGACATTTCATTTCAACATTTTATTTACAATTTCACACATATCTTCAAGACTTAAATAAAAACAAAGCTATGCTATCAATGATATAAAACATATTGTGTCACCTTCTTGACGTAAGACACTGTGCTGCTGGAATTCCTGCAGGAGCTAAGAGAAGCTTCTGGTTCTTTCTTAACCAAGGTGAGGTAGTATCCAGTTCCCAAATGTGTCTTCAGGAATAGAGAAGAACCCACACAGCACAGCTTTCCATGAGAGATTATGGCAATGCGGTCACCCAAAATGTCTGCTTCATCCATATGATGGGTGGACAGGATGATAGTACGGCCTGCAGGAAGACAGTACTACACTGAATAATGTGTTTTGAATTGTTATCCTAATTATTTTAAGTGTAGTTATATTATTACAATTACTAACAGATATTATAGTAATAATCAACAAGTTTGCTAATACTGAAGGTAACTCCACATCTGATAACTTACTGAGCATCATAGCTAAACTTATACCATTGTTATTTTCTCCCACCCATTCATGCTGTCATAGCTACAAATAATACAAATTCATTTCATAGCTGTTCTTGACCAATTAAGTGCTTACTGAATAATTAATAACTGCATAGTAGTAAGACTGCAGTTTAAAGGGTTAATTAAATTACAGTCGGAGATTATACCTGCACGATACTTTAGCAGGAGGTCCCAGATGCCCCTGCGAGCATAAGGGTCCACACCAGCAGTAGGTTCATCAAGAATAACAACTTTTGACCCTCCGACAAAAGCAAGGGCTACTGAAAGCTTCCTCTGCATTCCACCTTTAGGAAAGAACACATGAACACTTAGGACCTAAACTCACATCAACACTGTCAGTGCTCAAATTTTTCACTTTTTATCCATTGCACTCACCAGAAAGCTCACTTGTCTTGGACTTGCGCTTATGTGGCAGTCCAGTGTCATACAGAATCTGATCAATCTCTGCCTTTACGTCTTCTTCAGACAGGCCTTTGAGACGCGCATAGAACCAAACGTGCTCCTCTACTGTCAGCCTGAACAGACAACACCAATCCAACATTTCAAACCCTGAACTTTTAGAAAAGCTTGTTCAGTGAACAACATTACATATTAAAGTAAGTTCAATTGCAAAAACGGATAAGCTTTTAAAAGGACAGATTAATAAACAAAAGCACTTTAGTTGTTAAAATGCAGCTTTCAAAGATTCAGCAGTGCACCGTAGTTAATGTAAAAGAAAGCTCTTGAACATGAAAAGCACCCACATGCTGAAAAGGACATTGTGCTGAGGGCACACTCCCAAACTCTGCCGGATGGCACTCAGCTCCATGCGAATGTCTTTGCCCATAATGTACGCTGTGCCAGAGGTCGGTGGAAATAGACCAGTCAGGATAGACCTAATACAATAAATAAACAACATCAGTAAAGATCTTTAACTTAACTTTGGTGTTAACAGAATAGCACAATTTCCCCTTAGAATATAACAATATCAATCCAGATATTATCTAAAAATCAATAACTAAACATGCCTTGGCTGATCATCTATATATGGGTAAAAATGATATTTATTATATAGCTTCTTACATGGTGGTGGTTTTTCCTGCACCATTGTGGCCCAGGAAGGAGGTGATCTGGCCCTCATAGAAGCCCAGAGTCAAGCCGTCCACAGCCAACTTTTTACCATGGCGGTAGACCTTCACCAGGTTTTCAATGTATACTCCTAGCTCGAGGTGAGTAGGTTCTTCCTCAGTACACACAGCTTTTAAAAAATACAGTAGAATAAAACATGAGAAACTTTACTATATACACTACATTTACAGAATCAGAATCAGAAAAACTTTATTATCCCAGAGAAAATTGCTCAATTGCTTACAGACGAAGATAGATATTTTATTTCTATATTTTTTACAGTATTGCAGCAACATGTGTAATATTAAAAATACAAGCAGGTATAATGCAGTTACCTCCTGCATTTGCCTTCTTTCTGTGTAGAGTGGGTGACAGCCTTTGATTTCCTTCTCCAAACCAGTAAGACTTGGTAAATGGGAAGAACCATGGTCTGGGGATGCCATACTGGCCAGGGAAAACAGCCTCTATGTACCAGGTCATGACACCGTAGAGGAACGCATCAAAGTACATGATGATAATGGAGGTGGTGAGACTGTAGTCATCTTCCTCCATTGGGCTAGAGATGAGGTTGTTCCACTGGATGCCCACTCCCTGTTCCTCAAACAGAGCAAAGTACTCACAGCCAAACCCAAATGCGACTGGAGACAGCAGGCTCTGCACACAACAAAGATGAAGACAGAGTCCATCATTATCACACACTCAAACATATTCACATTAAAATGTATACTTATTGTGTTGTTTTGTATTATTGGCTTCTGTATTAATAAAATGTCATGTTTTCTATTATTCTATTAAGATTTATTAAGAGTCTAAACTGTAGTTTTAAAACTACACCCATCAATACTAATGTGCCAAAATGTGAAATTTACAATAGAGCAATTAGATAATGTAATGACACAAACCACCCCTTTAACTATAGACATAGACTAATCACCCTGTATCATTTATTATATGTATTTACTGCAGAAAATATGTAGATAAATGTTGTAGTTTCAAACAGCTTGCTTGTATAATTATTGATAAACCACTCTTAAAAATGATATGAAGTCATATACACAGCTGAACTTTGCAGCTGATCATGCAGTAATGGCTGCAAACTCACAGCAATGACTTTGGCTGGGAAACCAGTGTAATCCTGCCAGGCCACACACAACACGTAGGGCAGGTAAAGGGTGAAGTAGATTATTCCTCCACAAGCTGCGGCCAGGTTGGCCCTAGCAAATGCTGTGCTGATGAGGAAACACTGCATGATGGTGACCACCGCAAAGGAGCCCAGGAAGAGAAACACTACACCAGGGTCACTGTAGGGGAGAAGGTTGCCCATCTGCAGAGATAAAACAAAACACATTAACTTGTGTTTGTTCTTCTTAGATCATAATCACCCATTAACAATTATTACTGTTTTACTGTTTATTCAATTACATCTCATGTAGGGTTGCAATTGGAATTGAAGACTAACTAAAAATAACCATCACCCCTCAGTTTACAGTCATCTATCTCTCTGCACAAGTCTGCACAGAAACATTGTGCTGTAGATGTTACTAAGGACTTGCAGGACAGTAACAAGTACAAGGATCATATGCGTTTTGATACAATCTGGAACAAGCTCAGGTTATTTACTTGCACTAATAATATGAATTGTGCTTCTACAATCTTCCTATTTTGCTATTGTGAAAAACTTTCTGTACAATTTACACCGCACACTTAAAGTGCATCCATCAGAAAGAATAACTGCACTAAACAAACATGGGAAATATTGTCAGAATAACAGTAATGCATATTATGTAATAATAATTAGCATGTAATAAGTCTAAATGTGAAGATCCATCCCTCCATCCATCCAATATCCAAACTGCTTAATCCAGTTTGGGTCACGGGTAGGTGGGAGGATTTTAAGAGGTTCATACTGCTAAGAAATAAATAAAAAATTTGAATGATGATTCTTATTTGATCTTTGTAATTAATGACCTTAAGAACATTAATTTTTTCCATGTATCCTATTTATGTAAATCATAGACACTTTATTGTTTGGCCTTATTAAAGAGAAGTAACTAAAGAATGGTGAAACACATGGTAATGCTACCTTGAGCAGAAGCACTAGCAGTCCAGCGCTCATGAGCAGAGGAATAAGGCTGCTGATAAACCAACTAAACCACAGAATCCCGTTGTCCAATCCCATGATCCTCATAGTCTCCTTCAGACGAGCCTCCTTCTCATAGACCACACTCTTTATAATGATGGCCACAGAGTACATCCATGCAAGGGTCATGAAGAGGGGCATGGATCGACTCATCACACGCAGGAAACTATAGTAAGATAAAAGGCAAAAATAATGTCTTAGGTCAAGATCAAGAACTTAGGCTAGTGATGCTAAAGATCATGACTTTCCCAGAAAATACCTGAGAGAAACTTACATGTCATCAACATAGCATGGATAAGGCATCTGCTGAATATAAACTCCAGTCTTCTCTTTGGTCCCTGTTACTGCTCTGATAATGCTTTGCTCTATAACATCCTGCAGGTAAGAGAATCCACCCCAAATATAACGCATGTCTTCGAATGGGTCAGCTCTGGGACCAGGGTCCCAGTACCTGAAGCAATGAAAAAGAATAACTATTATACAGATAACTGTTTCAATGAGCAATAATCCACTTATTATCCAACGTATTACAAAACATAATGTGCAATACTGCAGCTATTATACTGTGCAATTAAGAACAATTCTGCTGCTGTTATACAGCGAAAGTAGGTCACATACTACTGACCTATCATTACAGTTGTCATACAATGTGCAATACAAGTCGAGCCAACATTGCTGGCTACTCAGTGCTTGTTTATTTAGTCTATTTATCTTTTAGATATGTATTTATTTATTTGTTTATTTATTTTTTATTGTTAAACTTTAAGTGTATTTTATTATATTTTTGTTATATATAATAACTTTATCCTTACTTTATTTAACACAATTCTATTCTATTGCATACTACTTTACAACCATATTTTTGTTCTGTGACTGTGTTTGTATGCCTGTATGTTCCTCCAGGATCAATAAAGTTTTTCTGATTCTGATTCTGATACAAACTAAAAGTATCTAAGTATCTAAATATTCAATCAATATCACATTAGGTTTTACAAATAAAAAAGTATTTTTATTTTGAAGTTATGTTTAAAACGGAATACTTTTGATTTAAAAAAGAGATAAAGATTCAATCCTGTCAATACAATGTACATTTAATTACAAAATACATAAATATATTTACCACATTTGAATAGTAAAGTAAAACAACAATAACAGCTTGTGACTTCTAAGATTTAAAATAAACATGCAGGTTCTGACTTACGCATCCTTGATTTTGTTGGTGCGCTCTACATTGTCAATGTCCATGCGGATCTTGTAGTTGACGTGCGGCGGAAGTTCAGAGCTGTTAGAGTCAATATCGGGGAACACGATTCCAGCCCAGAACTTCCTGTTGTCGAGGAGACCCAAAGACTCGTTGACTAACTTCTCCTCTGTGCTTACGGGCTCCAGTTTATCCAGATTTACACACTGAATAGATAAACACAAAGGAGTTTGCTATTTACTATGAACTATTTATTGATTTATTTTACTGTATGCGTTTATTAATTTATAACATTATTTCCATGAACACAATAAACAGAAAATTTACATTACAGAACAGAAAATCCCATTGAGACCATACTTCCCTTCACATTCACAATTTGTATTATCACACAAAAGATGCACATATATCTAATTACATGTAAACTATATACTCAAATAATACTAAAACAATCAAATAAAATAGTCAATAACTGTTTTCCTTTTTTTTTTTTCAAAGTAGGCATTGTTAATTGTAGTTGGGCAGTCATATGCTCCACCTTATAGATGTGTTTGAATTTTTATAACCAACTATGGGAGTGTTACACCGTGTCCAATTAATTGTAATAATATTTAAAGCAACTATCAGCAAAAAAACACAGAATATAATACTAGTCTGAGCTAAACAAAAATCCAATTGATGGGTCCAATATGTGCTATTTATAAAATATTTACTGAAGATCACTTATTTAAAGGGTTAAAACAGAATTACAAATATATTGAAGTTTGTCTCTGTGGGCATGTTAACATTCTACACTGAATGTAGACATTACTCTAGCATGTCTGATCTTTAAAATATTTAGAGTATTTATTGCATTTGTTCAGTTATGGCTTCTCACTAAATTTGTGATAGTGAGTATAGTCATTTTGCTATAGTGACTCAAAGGTCCACTGTTGCATTTTTCTAAATGAATAATCTTCCTGTTTGGTCTACACAAACATTTCTGCTTGTGACTTTGCTTTTGGTTCTCCTTTTTTTAATGTCTTAAGTTCATGTAACATTTTGATACAGTAGTCAACCCCTGAAATAAATGCAGTTTAAGATTAGATTAAATAAACAACTGTCATTGTGATCTCCCAGTCTGGCAGAGCTAAACTGCACGCAGAGTGACAGAGAGTACCTGTCGTTACATGTTGGATTATGTGTGGGGATGTAAGAATATGTGTGGGAATTCACTGATTGTAGGTTAAGCAGGAAGTGGTCCAGAGAATGAAACTGACCTCCATGAAGCGGGATATGCTCATAATGGCCTGGTCAGTCTCATTGAATACATCTCTCCATGTGAACGCTGTCCCATGTGGCCTTGTGTCCTCTGACTGTTTAGACAGGAAACTTATAACATCTTCGACACTCCACTGAGTACCAGTGAGCTGAGTGCTGAAGATGGTTGCTGTTGCATTGTTTTGTAGTAATGTCTGTGCACAAAAATAGCAAACTGTTTAAAATGACAGTTCATTACACAAACAGAACATCCGTTATGTCTGCCTACCATGTGTAAACATGGCTCTGTATATAGAATAGCCGGTGCTGTCCCCACCACAGGGGGGCAGTAAAGAGTACAAGGCTTACACGAAATATATCCATCTCGTCACTGTTCTCCATGAAGTTCCAGACTTTGGGCCTGGTCTCCTCCCACATTCCGCCCAGATCTCGAAGGACACCTAACTCCTGAAACGTCCTGTTTACCTAGAATGGAGTTCCGAAATGTTTCTTTTTGATATTTTTGTACTGACTTTCTCATAATAAAAATAATTAAAATGATAAACCATAAGTGAACTTACTGTTTAATACAATCCACAGTGTAATTCATTACTAATTAATATGAATTCATTAACAATAAATAATTTTTCTGCCAAGCAATGTAGTTTAGCAGTGTGCTGTGTTTGCCAAGTAAAGAAGGATTCAAAGATTAACCCATGAACAGCAGAATGATGTTGATGAACTTTAACACACCATTCAGTTTGTGTGTGAGGTGTCATTTGTATGTTTCACTTTCAATCTTGCTCAATTAATCAGACCAAAATTATTTCTTTGGTCCAGTTTGCAATTTCATACATGTAAGACATCTACAAGACTTAGGGCCATCCACAGTTCCAAAATACTTGTGCTTGTACTCACTTCATGGATGATCTTCTGTGTGGCAGGTGTGTGTGGAGTGTATAGGATCTTCCCCATAAGCAGTGGCTTCAGAGCCCTCCAGATCATGCGGGAGATGGGGCTGGTCTCCATGTTCTTTATTAGGTTATTACAGTAGGGAGCTGCAATTACAACAAAGGCATTTCTAAAACAGGCCCAGAACATTATATATAACACATAGAAGAAAGAAAACCCAAAGGCATATATGTGAGCCCACAATACAATTCCCCACTCATGTAACTACATTATATACATAACAGTTTTGTAGATGTTACTCCATAATTTATAGTTAAGAATAATGGAATGTATCATCTTAAGATCAGTAATCGAATAAGCCTCTAGTTTATGGGCTTTCAGTGGAGAGTGCTTACTCGTTGTGTTGTCATAGACTGAAACAGACTCGTCATCGCTGCTGTTGTAGTTTCCAAACAGGGCCTTGTAGTTGCTATCCTCGTACCAGTTAAGTGACTTGATTTTAAGCCCACCGCCTTCAGGATGTCCACAAACTATTCGGGATACAGCTTGGTACATCTGACTGGGTGAACCAGTTGCATTTTGGGTCAAAAAGAGGATCTCGTTTCTCAGGTCACTCCAGCTTCGCATGCTGGCCAGCTGAGGGAACATTATAAAGTTTAGCGACCAGAAAAGAAACATAGCAGATAAAATGCATTGTAACACAGAGATAATAGTACGATGAGAAGTTTAAAACAAAAAGCAAGTTGTTTGATTAGAATATTGTTCTGTCTCACTGTATTGCAACCTTCTGATACCAGGGGCAAAGTCCTAACCACTAGGCCACCACCGCCCCATAAGGATGCACAACTGAAATTGCAGAGGTTCTGAAAAGGTTAACGTTTGCTTACAGCACATGTTCCTTTCATTATTTATTGCTGTATCATTTTGAGAAAAAGTTATTGTCCGCTTAAAGGGGGGACAAAATTGTGCTGGCAATAAGACAACAGCTACTGTATTTGAATACTTTGTGTGAACATACTTTCCATGCATGCGATGGGCCTACCAACCAGTAGTGCAAGTTTTGGATGAAGGGCAGATAAATAATGTTTTTTTGCTGTCTGTTCCTTTAAAAATTTAAATCACAGTAAGTCACGCCTATCTACAAATGGTGTACCTCTTGTATAACTAACATCACCCTTAGTATTTGAAATGGTTTAAAATATAAATTTGGTGTCTTTTCTTAACATACTCTACAGTGCATGTACAGTACATCTAGTATGTCTACACTAAAATGAAAATTAAGTAAGGTGGCCTGGTGGAATGGGCTGTTAAGCTTGTGTACACCAGCCCAGTGAGTAATGATTTTGACCAATTCCCCACTGCTGCACTCCCATTGTGTGTTTCTTGTTTTATATCCTGTTCACCATTACTTAAATATGGGAGTACCCGCCCTAAGGCACCAAACACTCTTCACCCAACTAAACACTTAACCATGATAGGTTCGTTATTCCATTTAATATTTCGCATGCATGTGCAAAATACAGTCTTATACACTGATCAGCCATAACATTAACGCCACTGACAGTTGAAATGAACATTGACATTCTAGTTATTTCATTACAGCTGTCAAGGGTGGGATATATTAGGCAGCAAGTGAACAGTCAGGTACTGAAGGAAAAATGGGTTGAGGCAAAGCTGCTCTAAAAGAATCTTGTGATCTTATGGATTGTTCCAGATATGTAGTACATCCCCAAAGTCATCCTAAGTTGGACAACTGGTGAACAGGCTCATGAGATCCCAAGGCTCACTGATGCATATGGGAAGTGAAGATTAGCCTATCTGGTCTAATTCCCAAGAGGAGTTCATGTGGCACAAAATGTTAATACTCACTATGATAGAAAGAGGTCAGAATACACAGTGCACCACAGTCAACACTATGTGGGCAACATGAGGGTACTTACACAATATCAGGCAGGAGGTGTTAATTACAACCAAAACAAATTGCACATAACATTGTGAACGACTGACTGTTCCTGAATTAATAGCAACGTTCTGATTCAACAAGAACAGAGATAAACAGGAGAGGAGTGAAAAGTTACTGCCGGTCATTTTCTTAAAGCTGAGAGCACAGAGGTGTGGGTCATGACACATGCAGCTTCAGCACTGCCGATATGCTGAAGGAAAACTGTTAGCGCTAAACTGACTCACTCAGCCACATCACTAAGCCAAACTGTCACATGCTTTTAATTTTGAGCAACAGCACACCAACAGAGGAGGGCAAGCGATTGGAGAGGAGAGCAAGGGAAATTTGGGAAACAGCTGTTGCGCTTTCCCAGGACAACACAGGCACACTCAAACATGAGCATACACAGATGAAGAGAAAATACGATAAGACAAGTGCTGCACTTAAAGCAACAATTGGCCACCGTTTGCTACTAAATTAAGTACTGAACTTACTCTAAATGAAGATGACCTTCCAAGGGATGTCTGATGTCAAAGATTCCTTACAGTTTTCCAGTTAGCTACCGATTATCAATGACAAACTGTATGACAGCGATGAACAACTCTGCTCCTAGAGATTTACCTTCATATTCAGGGTAGATCTAAACCACATACAACCCAGCTAATTGACTCCTATAGAATTGGCTGCTGTCTTATTACTACAGCATGTCAAATGCACATTGGAATTATCCCCCACTCCCACACCCCATACCCCCAGATCTCCAGGGGGTGAGCTACTACTACTGCTTTAAAAACTATGGTACTGCTAAAGCAAAAATGTACCATACTATGAATATAATTCAAAATTCAGATGGCTGCCTCCGCTGTTTTAAACTATGGAAAAACTAAACAAGTCTATTTCAGAATACCTGACAGCTCATTGTGGTTTGAAACAAGTGTGTGATGACTTGATGCACAATGCAGGTGGTAATGAACTTGCAAGTTATATTAGCCTCATAGCTCCAGTACAAAACTCAAGAAGCAAAGTTCAGACATGTCCAAACATGCCACAGCCAATCAACTAAACTCTGAATAAGGGAAAAGTTGGGTAATTTTTGCTGTTTTTGCTGAATTGTTCCTTTCAGATAGCCAAACTCACATGGTTGTTCTGAAGTGTTCCTAAAAATCTCTATAACAAAGTTTCTGGTAGATATCTGCACCAGGCCATGTGCAACAAAGGCACAGTAAAAAGTTTACTGGAGTTCATGGGTAAGGAGGTGGTTTAAAGATTCATCTTGACCCAGAGGGCAGGGCTTGTATTCTGTGGTTAAGGACTTGCCTAGTGCTCCAGGATGGAGAGAGGACAGAGAAGCTTTTGTTTGAGCATACAGATTACAAACCAAACTAAACTGTAAATCAGCGTCTGAGGTATGTACTCCTTGCAAATGCTGACCATTTGCAACCTTGATTAAGGGAGCCCTAGCTCCTCTCCCTCTCTTGTGCGCTCTTGTGTGTTCAGCTGTGCCTTGTTGTAGTTCAGTCCAGCTGGGAGTTGAAACAACACCCCCACCCCCCATGCCCGCAAGATCCACAGTATGAGTTACAGCCTTTTTCACATAGGACTTGATACTTTTGCTGCTGCCCCCATTAGCCTGACAGTTGCTGTCACCATCAGAATGACTCTCACTTTCTACAGCATGTTTTTTCAACCAACAATCCTCTATCAATATCTAACTATCAATAAAAAGATAGAACAGACTGATTCACTTCTTGGTTTATACAATCCCAAATTTCAAAAATGGAACCTCACACCTTAGTCTTTTACAGGATTTCTTCTCTTCTTGCCATAACGGTACTCACATAAAACAAGTGTTACATTGATAAACTGACTGCCTTTAAGTTTACATCATTATAAAGGTTCTTAAGTTATAAAGGCACTTGCACATTTGCTAGTATTCAACAATCAGTTTCTCCATCACCAAAAGTGTCTCTTTTTGTCTCGTAACACCTTCGTTGATGAATCTTTCATTCAGTTACATATCTGGCCATCTCATATCACAAAGCCTCAAATGATTCTAGAGCTGAAATGACGCCTGAACCTGGAGATTCAAATGGGGGCACAGGAGGTGAAAACTTGTGTATTGTATGTCTGGATGAAACCCATCTGCATATTTAAACAATCTTGTGATTTGTTTGTATAGGTTCACAGAGGTACGGAAGACCATGAAATCAAAGAGAAGGGGACAAGAATGAAAAGATTGCATAATGCAAGCTTCTATGAACAAAAATCTTGGTGGGGTCACAAGCAAAGCAGGAAAGGCCTCAAATGAAGTTTAGTGACACCATCTACTTGTAAATGTGAGACCAAAACAGCTTATTGTTTTCAGTCAGGTTGTGGGAAAAGAACTTTACTAGGTCCTAACAATGGATGTGCCAGAGAAACACACCTACAAACATACATGTTCACACATTTAGATTCTTCATCATTCAAATGATTAGGTTTTTTTTCACGAATAACTCTTAGTTTTCAGATTCACATACAAACTTTAAACAGTTACATATTCAAAGGTCCAGTGTTCAGGTACGTTTAAATTGGAAAGCCAAAACCAAAATAACAGAAAATACACAAATTGCATGCAGCCATGCATCAAAACCTAAAAGAATAAACCCCACTATTTAAAATTTGCAGTAATGTTTAATCTAACCTTTGCTTTATAAGTTAATGTGAAATATATATTTAATCTTACCTCCACAGCCAGAGAACCCAGGCTTTCCAGAAGGTTGTCTGTGGCCTTAGCAAGGTGATGGTTATTGTGGTTTTTTGATCTTCTGTCTGACTGCAAGGGAAACAGATTATATTAATTATAAAGGTAAATTTTTAATACCCCCCCTCCAAAAAACATTGTAAAAAAGATTTCAACGTGTATATACCTGAAATAAACATATTAAACTGCATGGGAAATCTAACCCGTAGAGCAAAGAGTATATGAACTGGTTTTATTTGAAGTGCTTTAACTACTATATAAATGTAGGAGTATGCCACAGCCCTAGAACAGTTTAAATAATGTTTTATTGGAGTACAGTTTAGATTAATATCTGAATGACCTATGCTATTCTTTGAATAGAAACAAACAATGAAATAAAACTGTTTAAACCAGATTAAACCATAAAACCATAAAATGTTGTGTAGCACAACTTTAATTATTTTATTGTAAAGTATATGAGACATTCCAGTGATTCTGTCATTTACAGGGCATTTCCAAAGGACTCTCATTTTTTATATCTGCTTGCCTATGAGAGAATCATTATTCCAAAATCTCCATGCTGACTCACTGTCAGTCTTTGGTGATCAGTACACTGTAAGGCACAACGTGAGGTTAGTGGGTTTTTCTTAAACCACCACAAGGAGAAGACAAAGACAGCTAAAGCTCCTGTGAAGTTCTATAATTCCCAAGTATATCTCTAGGCTATGTGTTATGGTAGGAGTGTACAGAGAACAAGCCAAGACAAGCCTCTCGATGTGCCTCTCCCTTTCTTTTCAACCTAGTGTTTGTTTGCTTTTTTAAAAAGTGCACATCAATGAGTCAGTCACATGGTTTATGTCTCAGAGAAGAAAAACACCAGTGGTCAGTAAGGTGTGAAGAGTAGGTATAACGTTTCCTGATAGGGGAAAGCGATGACCTCTTCACCTTGCTATATTCATTATCCCTGAAGGGACAACAGGATGCCCCCCCGAATCCCCCCACCACGCCACCCACCCACACACACACACACATGCACGCACTCACAGACACACGACTGCTTTCCTGCTATGATTTCTATGCTATGATTAACCTTCTGCATATACAAGGCCACTTATACTACACAGGTGCCCGTTCTTAGTGAGGGTTGACACTGGCATTTTAGCTAATAAGCCAACTTGAGGATTGGGACTGATGTTTAGTGATTTTTTTGGTCAAAGTCTCTTACCCTTATAGGCTTGAAGAAGTCCAGGTTGGCCATGAAGTGTTTTTCAGCCTGGTTCAGCCAGGTTTGCGAGGAGCTACAGATGACATTCTGGGTCAGTGTGGCCACCTTCCTGTTTGTGATGTTCACAAAGTCCTCCAGGGTGGAAATGTTGCACATGTCCCTCAGATGTACACGGAAGCCCTTCATAAGTACCTAAAACACATCAAAAAGAATGGGCATAAGAGACAGGAAAAGCTGGAAGTGAGAGTCAGTTAAGCAGATGCTTAAGGGGTGAATGGGTGAATAGGGTATGTAAACTGACAACGTGACATTCTTATCAGGGTCTATAGTGATTACATATACATATAAAAGTATACGGAAAATGTGTCAGCAACATCAGACAGCTGTCGTACATTTATTAAACCAATATATATCCTACAATGGCCATAAGCCAGTCTACATTTACAAACACACAGTTGGCCAGTGTTCTTTAATCTTTACTGACAATATTTATTACACATTCAGAAAAGCATATTGTGACAAACAGACATTATTTATAAATATAGCAATATTATGTCATATTGCCCTATATTGATCTGTCTTCTGTCAACTTTAAATTGTATCTGACAATCTACAGTCATTTTTCCACAACTGATATCAAGAAGACAATTACTACTGTCTGTCTGTCCTAGACTAATAATAAAGTCCTAAATACTACATCAACCATAGAAAATAAATGGTATTTAAGGAGACAGGCATATTATCTGATACAACCATTTCTGTAACTGTATCGCCCAAAGAATCTATTGTGCTGGAAAAACTCAGATAAGGAATTAGGTGTCAACCAATGGAGTTTATCCTGTTATTTCATTGCTTACCTTTTCCAGATTCACATCTGCCTTAAGAATGTCCTGGACAGCATTTTCAGGAATGGAGGCATTTTGTATGAGGAAGGTGGACAGAGTCTCATTATCACTGAGAAAATCTTTAAGCTTGAAACCTGAGAAGAACAAACATGGCTTTAATATGTACCTTGACAAATGGCTTATAATAGCATTCATCTATTTCCTGCAATTTCACCATACATTTTTTCAACAGATCCGCCTAATCATTTTGAGATTAATTCAGGGAAAATGTTGTCTCCCATTTCCACAGATTGTTCTTTCATGTGCATACCTAACATGTCCCTAAGCCTTGATTATTGTGCATGTACTCACATGCTGAATGCTCAGGTACTCGTTGAGGTGGAGGACCATTGTGTGCACTCCAGCTTTCTGGATTAGGTTACATTTATCTTTCAAAGTTCAAGTGCATGTCTGAGCAGGAGGGGTATGCCACAGACATGGGCTGAGCTGTGCGCCCACTACATCCGCCATGCACTCGGGTGGGCACGTGCATGCTCAAAAAATCTTGAGTAGATCAGTGTGTTTGGAAGGCTTTCCTTTTGCAGACACAGGGCATGAGAATTTTATGACTATGAGCCTTTAAAATGTTTTATTCCTGTTATCATTTGAGAGTAACAATTGAGAGTTACTATAGTTACTAGCCCTGGGGTGGGTTGGCCTCCTGTCTAGGATGTACCTTGCCTTGGCCCATAGTTAGCTGGGGTGGGATCCAGCTTCCCTGGATAAGGTGGTTTGGGAAATTAATAATTGTAATTAATAATGAAAAGCAATTTAGTGTCCTCCTATTTATAATTAGCTGTAACATAAATAAAACAAAAACATTAACCAGACATAATGTGCTACTGTAAGAATCTCAGTAGAAATAAAACAAATAGATGCTAGAGTAATATAATAAATTTTGTAGCCTCTAAAATGTTGTAAATTCTAAAAACCATATGAACACTGTCATAAACTCTAAAAAGGACAACACATAAAGAAAAGCAAAATTATGTTTTTGACATTTTTCAAAAAGTACATTTTTAGTAACACAACCAATTTCTTACATTGGTTTTCATTATGCTAGTGTCAGACAACAATGGTTGGTTAAGTAAATTATGTTTTTTAAAAAAATGCAATAAATTGTGCAATAGTTAGAATGCAAACTATATCTTTGTAGTTTAAAATATTGCTCTATTTATTGTTTTTTTAAAGGTCTTAAATTGCTTCCTGTTCTTTAATCTGTGTGTTTTGTAATCTGTGGTCAGGGCGGTCGCCAAAGCATTTCACTACACATCATACTGTGTATGATTGTGTATGTGACATAAAATTTGAGTTTGAATTTGAAACTAATGCATTTTTATCCTCCAAACATCCCATTGGTATTCAAGGTATCGCTGTTTATATGTGGGTTTGAATACATACATTGACATCACACAAACAAATTGTGTCTTGAGACTTCTGTGTAAACTGTAAGTCCCTAAGACTTCAGAAATCAAACCAGGGCTTTCATTTAATTCTGTGAAATGTGCCCATTCACACCTTTCCTACCAAAGAATGGCTAAAAACTCTACTCAGTGTTGAGTTAGCGCCCACCCCCACCACAGCATTTCCACCAAAAACAAGGGCTGAAAGTCTATCCACTCTTCATTCGTAGGAAAGGCAGGCAAAGGAAATTACAGATTCCTAAACTGTTAATAGCCTTTCCACACTGAATTCTTTTTCAGGAAACAACTGCAATAAAATGTAAGGCTGGTGAGAAATAACATGGATGTAGACTGTTAAAATGAAGACTGTATGTCAGTGTCATAAAAAAACAAATCTATATATTCAACTACCATGTAGTGAGAACATTGAGATAAATGGATCAATGGAAATGGTCAGAAACTGAACTGAACATGCAAAAAAAAGATTTTTTAAATGACACAATGTCCTTCCAATAAACTTAAATAGAAAAGTTCTTTTAAAACACAAAAAAGGTCTATACTGTGTTTTAGGGACCCAAAAGGTATTTTTCTATGGCACTGTGTAAAAAAAACTTACTTAAAATCTTTATTTTAACAATATACATTAAAGTTAAGAATTTTAAACAGGAAGAGGAGTCAATATCAGAGAAGAATTACTGAGTGGCTATGTGATATGTGTTTGCTCCAGGAGACTGTAGGTAATGAGACTGTTCAGGTGGGGCAGTAATGTTGTGCTATGAAAGATTTCTAACTATTCAGCATAAAGTTAGGGTTTTACAGTGAGAACACCAACCAATGAATATTCAATATGAAACAAGCACCTGTGCAAAACTAATGAGCAGTTTCTATATACTTTATATAATATTACACAAGTCTGACAGCTGTGATCCTGGTGTGAATGAGTTTAAACGGAACTGGCTAAGCAACTAGAGCCAATAATGACAAACCCAGTGACCTGCACTGCTTTCATGTGCTCCACCATCTGTTTACACGCAAGAGAAAATAATATAGACAAAAAAGAATGTAATCGCAGCATGAGGAAACATGGAGAAGCTCCACAATACCTGGAAAGCCCATTCAAAGCTTGCATATTGTTATGCAAGGGTGCAGAGACATGCTTTTGAAGCCGTTGTTTGATTAGGGGGGCTTCTTTGTTTTTTTTCCATTACATTTTCGATAGCACACTGCATTTGCTTTGCCCGCATGTGTTAGAAATTCAGCACCTGGGTATTTTTAAATGTGCCATCACTTGAAATTTTTGGAAATACTGAACGTGACTTTGAACACGACAGAGACATAAAGTCATAAAATGAGACAAGATAATAATGACATCATATCAGTAGCATCCTGCTCAGAGCAGTGCTTTATCAGACATAAAGACACAACTGAGATATGCATGCATGAGTGCTATTGTAAATTTTCACACAATATGCTGTTCTGCAACTGAACACTTATGTGCATCACACTCACTGACAGGCCACTCTAATTTACAGTAAATAAGAACATTAGCCAATACTTTTCCTGCCCTTCACTGAGAATCCAGGACGACCAAATCCATCAATGTTCTCGGAGATGTAACTACATCAATCTTCGACTATGCAAAAATAGCACAATGAGTCACTGTATATGATCCCACCACTGATGCTCTGCCTCCATTAGACAGTGTAATACAATTATAGATTACTTGCTTGTGTGAGAAGCGGTAAGTGTTACTATGAAGAGAGGTTTTACAGAGTTTAGTCAATAAGTGGTAAAAGCAGGGCAGATGTCGTGTGAGGACTGAATAGAAAGAGGTATGTTCACGTGTGTGTATCTTCCACCAATCCTCGCCCACACAAACCTTGCCATTGACTTGCCATGGCTCGCCCAAAATTACTGAACATCAGGAGCCACTCGCCCACATCTTTTCCTAGTGGAAAATTTTGCTTTATAATAAAAGAACCTCCCTGCCAATTACAGCTACACATGGATTCACATATATTAAACACTAGACATGTATCCATTATGCCAAATGAATAGCGCACCTGAATAAAGCAGAGGAAATGTATCCCTAATGACTCAAAACAACATCAGTGAAGTTTAAGACTCTTCCAAGCTTTTGAAACTTCCACCTACTGTCTATTTACCTGAAGTGTTGTTCTGCAGAGCTTTCACTGCATGGATTAGATCTTTAAACCCATCCAAGCTTTTGTCATTCTGACTGTACAGAAGGATTTTCTTAGCATCAGAAAAAAGCCTTGAAATTCTGTAAAAAGAAAAAAAAAAGATTTTTAAAAAGACTGTTGAGCAATCAATTGCAATTTAAATTACAATATTACTGTAAAGTTCTCTTGGGTTGTTGCTATAATCTGGCTTGAGTTTAAACTTACATAGAATCATTGAAGTTGCCAACTATTCCAGGGGATTCTCCAGGGGTAGGGTGACGGAAGCAGGGGTTGTTGGCATTACAGACAATGCCCTGGATCCATGGCAGGGTGCCCGCTGAGGGCATGGCTTTGTTGGGAAAGTGACCTGAGATGGGCAGAGGCAAGAAAAAAAGGAGGAGACATAATTAACTGCTTCTCTGAAGAAAAGAGTGCTCCCACAATACAAAAGAGAGAAAAACATTTTAGTCGGGTCAATCAGTTTACAGTAAACAAATATTTTGAAAGTAATCTCACCCATAGAAGTTAAAGTTACTGAAGGGAGAATACTAATATAGTGTAATTCAATATTAATTATTAGCTCAATAATTTAGGAGAAATTACTTCAAAATTGAGGATTCTACATTTTTACACATTTGTGTTAATAAATAGAGGAAATCATTGATTGTTATATAACAGATTGACTGTTATGTGCATTGTGTAATTTTGTTTTAGTAAAATAACAATTTTTGGTATTTCTTATGATTAAATAAATGCAAATAAATACTAATACATACCATACATACAGAGCATAATAAATGTTCAAACTCTAAGCCTTAAAAATTTGAAGGAAAAAGGTGTTACAATGTAAACTCAAAAGGAATTTGGACCGTGATGCCATTTTACTAGGTTTAGATATTCAGCATAAGCTAAAGACATGAACATGATAGAAAAACAGAATAATGTGTAATTATTGTTGTTGCCATGCTAATATATAGAGGAGATCATTGATTCTGGTTACTGTTGTGTGGATAGTGCTATTTTGTATCTTTTTGGTATTTCTTAACAATAAATAAATGCAAATAATAAAGAAAGAAACAAACA
>JBBIGC010000125.1:4558816-4570325 GCA_037576955.1 Lepidarchus adonis | reverse complement strand
GTCTGTCAGCGTAGTGTCCAGAGCATGGAGGCGCTACCAGGAGACAGGCCAGTACATCAGGAGACGTGGAGGAGGCCATAAAAGGGCATCATCCCAGCAGCAGACCACTACCTCCGCCCTTTTGCAACAGAATGAGCACTGCCAGAGCCCTGCAAAATGATCTTCAGTGGGCCACTAATGTGCAGGATGTTTGGCATTTGCCAGAGAACACCAAGATTGGTAAATTCGCAACTGGCACCATGTGCTCTTCACAGATGTAAGCAGGTTCACACTGAGCACATGTGACAGACATGACAGAGTCTGGAGATGCCATGGAGAACATTCTCCTGCCTGCAACATCTTCCAGCATGACTAGTTTGACAGAGGGTCAGTAATGGTGTGGAGTGGCATTTCTTTGGTGGGCAGTACAGCCCTCCATGTGCTCGGCAGAGGAAGCCTGACTGCCATTAGGTACCGAGATGAGATCCTCAGACCCCTTGTGAGACCATATGCTGGTGCGGTTGGCCCTGGGTTCCTCCTAATGCAAGACAATGCTAGTCCTCATTGGCTGGAGTGTGTCAGCAGTTCCTGCAAGATGAAGGCATTGATGCTATGGACTGGCCCCGCTCGTTCCCTAGACCTGAATCCAATTAAACACATCTGGGACATCATATCTAGCTCCATCCACCAACACCACGTTGCACCACAGACTGTCCAGGAGTTGGTGGATGCTTTAGTCAGGAGATCATCCACCACGTCATTAGATGCATGCCCAGGTGTTGTAGAAAGGTCATACATGCATGTGGAGGCCACACACACTACTGAGCCTTATTTTGACTTGTTTTAAGGACTTTACATCAAAGTTGAATTAGCCTGTGGTTGTGAGATTTTCCACTTTAATTTTGGGTGTAACTATAAATCCTAAATCCTAAGACTTCCATTAGTTGATATCCATTGTTAATTTTTGGGTGATTTTGTTGTCAGAACATTCAACTATGTAAAGAATAAAATACATGCATATATAAAATGCTAGTACACCTGGCTTAGACAGTATCCATGCACCCTGTGATCTTCTTATCTTGCAGCCAGGACAGGAGCTAGCAAACATCAGCATCTTTGAATCTTCTTGCAGAGAGAATACTGGTTCTATAGGGTAACTTTATCGAGGTAAGAGTGATTGCCTAAGCGAAATGTTGGACTTTTGGCTGAGACCCCAGAGGATAACACTTATTGGTGTGACATGTCAAAAAAGTAGGTCTGATATCAGTCAACCTTAAGACTGCCAACTGGCCCAGCGCTAAGCACAGCATAAGATAAGATAACAGCTAACAAGGTAAAGAACAAGCCATTAATCATGAATGCACTGTATGCATAATCATCCAATGTAAGACGTACCTTGCTAACGGCCATCTCTTAATTGAATCACGGTCTCTAACATTAATTGTAGGTAGCATGAACATTTTTATTTAGCTCTCATATTGATTATCACTTCACTACTGGTTGCTGTGTAAAGGGGAACTTGTCTAACCAATCGTTCCTCTGAGAAGTTGCAACATGCTTGGACTCACATGCTGCATGATTCACAGTAAAACTATTCTGCCCTTATCATCCAATCCTGGACCTAATGGAGAACTGAAATACAATGTCAAAAAAAATGTTTCCTTCTTCAATTTGACAGCTTTTACACTGACGTGTCTGACATGGTACAACAGTAATGAGATTGATCTCAGTGGGATCATGATTTCAGAACTTAAAGAAAAAGTCTAGTCATGAGGTGAAGGCTGTAAGGGGTCTACATGAAGCCCTATTAGAACAAGATACATTTAACCAGGAACTGTACTGCAGCAAGCAGTTATTCACAGGAACCGAGGATTTTAATCCAGCACAAATCTGCGATGACTTTACTTTTTACAAGTCATAATATATGACCCTCTGTAAATCATTAAACCTGGATCTCCTTCAATAGCTGCAGTCCTGGTGGAATGCACATCCCTGCTATCTAATAATAAAACCTGCTAATAAGACATAGCCAGCTTTTTGTGTCAGTATAGTCTTAGTTTGTTCATTTAACATGCTGCAATCAATATTTTTGGTAATAAATAATAATATCATGTAACCTTAGCAAGTCAAGTCAAGTCTTTTATTTGTATAGCGCTTTTTACAACTGATGTTGTCACAAAGCAGGTTTATAGAGTTTAGTGAGCAATTGTATACACTGTGCTACAGCAAACTTTACTTCATAGATGAAATTAGTACCTACTAGGGATGTACTGATCTTCATTTTAAGGCTGATGCCAAGATGCAATAATTTTTATGTACAGTACATATCTGTTGATGGCACAATAATGCCAATACAAAAAAACATTTTTTTAAATGCAGAAACTGGAACAACAACTACCTGGATAAGAAACATATAACTTTCATATAAAGTCTATACAATTAAAAATGAAAATGACAAACATATAAGTATTTCAGTACAGCATATTAGCCTCACATAAACATTGCAATCTTCCATATCATAAAAAGTGCACCATCAAATATCTGTTTTAAGTATCGAACAGTGCTGATGGGAATATAATTTATTGCCAGCTCATACCAATACATATCATTGCACATCCCTCATTTTGGCTCCTTGACATTTCAGCAACAATAGTGATAAATAGCAATACACTGTATTTGTATTTGAAATTAAATTTGTTTTATTGTGCTATTTAAAATGGTACTACAAGGATTAGGGATGTACCAATATGGGATTTGTAGGCCAATGTCGATATTTTTCCTATGCCAATATTTTTGCAGGCCAATCCTTATACCTTCACGCATCACTAGTAACTACACATATACATATGTTTGTGAGCTCCTGCTGATGTGGGTGTCCTCTTTCTTTTGATACTCACAAAAATGTGAGTTCTAATATCCCCATCTTGTGGAGAATGTACCAAAGGCTTTTAGGACCAACTGAAGCCCAGTGTATCATTCAATTTTCAAAATAACACAAGGTTAAAATATTTGAAAATTATCTTTAGCCTTCCCTAAGGTGAGTAAAACACAGACATTGCAGAGAGATGAACAATGTGGTTATGACATGACATATCATATTCTTCTGATTCATGATCTAGAATTCTGTATCAGCCCGATTCCAATGCCACAGATCAGGCTTGGACAAGGGCATCTAATAAGGGCATCTATTATTACCTCAATTTATGTCCAAAAGATTACTATAAAGAAAATTCCAAAGCTCAGGTCAATGAGTGTGTGCTTATTGCATAATTCTTTTTGTGCCACAGATAACATGCCAGTGGTGTCTGAAGAGTCATGAATATCATTCCCATATAGAACTTTGACAAGGAGATTAGGAGAGCTATGAGGTCCCATAAAGTCTGCACTCCAATAAAACAATCTTGAAACAATATAACAACTTCAGTTTACACCTAATGAATTCACTAGCTATGATATTAAAGAACTTATTTCTGACACACATTTAGGATTTTTTTTTAACTGAAAACAAGCCAAAATGATTTTTCAAAGGTAGTGCTTATAAACATTTTATGAATTAAGTAGCTTAACAGTCAATTTTCAGATAGTCTATGATCAGTAATCACACCTGGAACAGGTATTATGACACCCAATGGGTACTATACTGTCTCAAATATATCTCAAATATTCACATCTCTGACTGAGGAAACACTATGGAAAAACACCATGTTATTATTGATAATGCCTAAAAGATCTGGTAGAAATGAGAAATTTTATCAAATATGCCTTTTTTTCAGTTGAGAGAAAGTGATCTTTGATTATTATGTAATTTGTCATCTTTTACAGTATGCAGAACAGTTCAGCAGACCAAAATTGCAGTAATTGCACAGCAAAACCTGCTGGTGTGTTTAAAGAGGTCTTTTTACCCACAACATATGTAAGCCATTTTGTTTTCCATTGTCAGCTCAGCAATTAACAGACAACAGAAAATGGATGGCAACTCTGCATAAATGATGCGGTATACTAGTCAAAGACCTGGAAGAATGACTATTTAACACAGAAAACAACCTACACAATGTATGTGTCTTTTAGAGTAAGTGTTGACTTACATTCATGTTGTTCATATGGGGGGTAGTTTAATCTCACAGCAATCAAGATGAAGAAGATGAAGAGAGGCCACACTATCTCAATCAGCAGCTGGAGCTATGTAATGCAAACATGAAAAGACAAGAGAAAGAAGAGAAAAGAAAAACACTCAGCATTTTCATTTAAGTGCAGACAGTCACCCTTCCCCCAATCCCCTTTAAACATGAGTGCTTGTCCCCTGCTAATAGATTTTACAGGAAGATGGAGGCTTTAGTCTGCCCACCTCTACACGCCCACAAACTAAACATCTGCAGCACTCTAAAGCTGTTCCACCATTCATATTCGCATTGGCTGAGTTTTACTATTACCATTCATTATTTATACATGACAAACTCATCAGTCATACATCAATAATATATTCCCAGATATAGAAAGCAAGTATGCAGAATGACGGCTGAGCAGAGTTGTCTAGAAAGGTTGGTTCATGTTAAGCACTGATCACAGATCGCTTGACCACATCTCTCAATCTGGCCTCCTGGGCATGAACTTTTCCTTCACACATTTGCAAGCTTCTTTGATTTTGACAAAAGCACAACATATGCTTACATACAAAAGTTTTGGCACCTGTCATTAAATAATGTTTTTATTTTAAGTATTTTAAATGAAGAATTGTGCATCCTAGACTGTGAACACAGAGTCTGATCTGATTGGTTAAGAGACAATCTCTTTATTCCAAACATTTCATTACACAATAGCTTGCTAACTTATGGCTTATTTACAATGCAACTAAATGTAATGGAACGTAATGTAGCTGCAATGGAAGAGCTAACAAAGTTAAACAATCTGGAATAGACCAATAATCAATAGAATCCAAACAAGTTGTCATGTGAAAAACTTTCAGACTGGCTGGAACAAAACAATGTTCAGATTCATTTGGTAAAAACAGAAAAATCGGAGCTAACAGTACCACAGATTAATGGCAATATGTGGAACAGAAAATGCTCCATGTTTCTAGCAGAAGGAATCCAGTTTAGCAGCACATTTAATACAACATTCAAGGCTTTTTTTACTTTACTGTTTTCTTCATTCTTAGGAGGTGTGGTATAAAAGCAAAAAACACCTGAGGTTGTGTATATTAATGAATGGAAACATGGACATTATCATCACACCTGTGATTTCATTTTGGATGTTGCACTCCTTCTCATACTGTGTTGCATAATTTTTGCCTTTCCCAAAATGTTAAACTCAGAAAATAAATGGTGTAATAATGTAATATTTAAGTTTGTTGACAGGGGGTGTTCAAAATTCAATACGGCATAAACATTCAACTTCATACAATAAAACTGTAGTGTAACTGAATAGTTTTGCAGACAATCAAATGTGCTTGGCTGGATATTCATGGCTAATATAGCTAATGCTTAATGGAGACACACATTCCAAAATTTCTCCAAAAATTCCTTTAAAATCTGCTGTGTGATAACAGGATTCTTACTGAACTGTAGTAGCCTCTATGTAATCCCAGAGATTACTGAAGGACAGAACATTGTCATGGAGATCTGCCCTTTATATGTCCTGCAGCTGCCATTCCTGGAGTCCTGCTGTTGCTTGACCATCACTGGCTGAACTCCCTGTAACTAATGTCTAATAACCCTGAGTCAGTAAGATTCTGCTTTTCTTATAAAATGTAAGAAACGTTTTGTGCTCCCTATTGAGCCAACCAATCGTCTTTTCACATGAGTCTTTATTTCAGCACAGTGATGACAACTGCACAGGCTTGAACTATAAAATGTATTGACAAAATGGTCTCAACTTGTCTGAAGAACTTCATTACAACAAATACATGACAGAACGTGATAAATACACTGTAAATGTGAAATCAGTCATGGCTGAACATTTGATGCAGTATTTTCTTGAGTTTGATTATGGCAGTTTCCGACCCCCGTGCTGTCAGACTGTTTAACACACACTTGTATGACATGTAAAGTATAAAATGTGCAAAAACCACGTTAAAAAAATGCAGCATATTATGTGCAATATGTTTAATTGTTTGTTTACCACATTACACCATATGATGCCAATGTTATACACTCAACACCTACAATGAGCCGGTAATGGTCACTTTGTTAAGAGTAGATTTAAACTATTTATAGAATCTTCACACTTTTGTGTTACGTATATTTTTTTCTTTACTGTATTTATTGTAATGTTGTTATGCTTGCAAATGACCTAGGCTGCAAAGGAGGCCTTAAAGTTCCATTGTAATCTGTACACTGTGCTGTCTAATCCTCTCTGAGCTAGTGCAATATTACCCACAGATCTCAGTGTCCCATCACACATAATAAGTGGACAAAAGGGGAATAAAAGTCTGTTCAGTAAGTGTTGCTTACCGTTTGTCGTCTTCTGTAGGTGAAGTTCTTCCACAGCAGCAGGCCCAGCTGAGTGGAGATAGACATCTTCACTCAGGTCCTCCTTGTGCTGCTCTCTCCAGCTGTCTGGATGGCAATGAGACACGGTGGGAGGGAAGGCTGAGTAAATGAAGGCATCCAAGTGCAACCAACAGAGCAGCACAAAAGTCCAGGACAAAGTGCAGCAGCCTATCTGAAACCTTCTACTCACGTATTCCCTGTCCTCCTCCTCTGTCCTCTCTCCTCTCCTGTCCTGCCCCATCCCACCTTAGTAACACCCATTCCTGCCTTCCCAGAATTCCTGGTAACAATGGACTTCACTGTGCTTGGGGAATCGTTCTGAATGGAATTTCACAGTTCCAGGTAGCTGCTCCACAAATGGCTGCCTTTGATCAAAGTGCTTTCACCAGGAGTCTGTCTGCAAATCTGTGCCACCGTTCTATGCAAATTAAACTATTCGTATGGGCCGAGTGAGTGTGTCTGTGATCTTGAGCTGAAGCGTCATTGTTTAAAGTGAATGTGGCATAAAGAACTTTTCACTGATTCAATCAGAAAAACTCAAAACTCTCTAAATGCTAAAAGTATGTATGGGAGAAGGAACGAAACACTACTACATAGTCTAGGGCATCAGGTTACAGGAGACAGATCATGAAATTTTTTATAACAGTTGATGTTTATTAGTCAATTCTTTCTAAATGAGCAGAAAGACATATTGCACATAAGCTTCTTTATTTAAAAAGTTCTTTCAATGAAAAAATGGAATAAAAGAATGACTTTATCATTCAGGACACATGTCATACATGCCTCAGAGATACAGACACGCTGTGAGAAGATGCTTAATGTTCTGTTATACCTAATACTAAATCCACCCAAAGACTCCTCAGCTGTGGCACCCAGTCACAGAGTTAATGAGCTCTGGCTGATAACAGATTTTTATAGACTGTATGAATAACTCCCAGCAATGACTTCTGCATTATTTCATTCTTTGATGAGCACATTAAGGCTATTCTTAGTGATTGTGTACAAGGACCTAACAAGTCATTCCATACACAAAATTGCACACAATAGTGAAGAGGACAAGCTCTCTCTGTACACTTCTCTATTCTACAGAAGACGGCCGGCGTGTACCGCAGTAATCTCAGACATGCCTCTCTCTCTTCATACCAGTGGCAACATGCCCCTGCAGTCGTCATATCACACGTATGAACAAAAGTCCACAGGAAAAAGGTTACCTCTACACCCTCACCCCCACCCTGCATTTTAAAACATGGAGATGATACTTCGATTGCTTTATCAGTAGTGGCTGATGAATGGCTTATGAAAAGATTCTTTATTTTAATACTATGTCACTTTAGTATTAATTCATATTGCACTAGAAATGCCGTATATATTTGTGTATGTGTGTAAAGAGAGCAAGAGGTAGAGAGAGAGGGAGAACGAGAAAGAGCAGATTTAAACAAATGAAAAAATGTAATTCTCAGTTTGTGAGGTAGACAAAAGAAGACCTTTATAAAATCTTTGGCAACTGGCACCTAAATGTCCAATAAAGTGTCTGTCTGTCTGTCTGTCTGTCTGTCTGTCTGTCTATCTATCTATCTATCTATCTATCTATCTATCTATCTATCTATCTATCTATCTATCTATCTACAATGGTGTGAAAAAGTGTTTGCCCCTTCCTGATTTCTGATATTGTTTTCCATTTTGGTCACACTTAATTGTTTCGGATCATTAAACAAATGTAAATATTAGTCAAAGACAACACAGGTAAAAATAAAGTGTTTTTTTGTGTGTAATAATAAAGTTTTTTATTATTAAGGGAGAAAAAATCTAAACCTACATGCCTTTCACGAATATTTTAATTTGTTTGATGATCTGAAACATTTAAGAGTGATAAATATATCTATCAGTCTATCAATCTGTCTGTCTGTCTGTCTTTCTTCTTCAGGGTACAGACTCTCCTGTGTTCTGAAAGGAAGCTTGTGCTCCAGCTTCTGAGGTGAAGTAGCTGCTGCTAGCACCGAGGGGCAGATGTTGATCTGAGGGTCGAGAAAGCTTCTCTATTTTCTCCTGAAGCGTGGTCTGACAGAAGCGCTACATGCTAGCACCATAAAAATTACTTTTTCTCTCGAAAACTACAGAACACGCAGCGAGTTTACACTTCTCGTTTTTCGTTTTGTCCGGAGAAGCTACACAATAGAGCCTCGCCACTTCAGGTAGGTCGTCTACTTTCACACTCCCATTACGGGAAAGAACATGGGGAGAGAAAACGACAGGCATGCTGTTACCTCTTTATTCCGGGGACACACCAGGTGATGTGGTCGTACGCATTCGCTTTACTCCCAATAAACTCACTCGGGTTCAACTTTCTCTGCCTCTCACTCAGAGTTGGACCGGTGGCATAACGTGACCTCCTCTCGGTGGAAACAAGCATCTGCTTCGGCTCCCTGAAGGAGCTTAACAGCGGAGAGAGAGAGAGAGAGAGAGAGAGAGAGAGAGAGCGCGAGAGCGCATCCGGGGTTACTATCGGTCACCGGGAGGAGGTGCGTGCATAGGCTTTTACTGGGGTAACACATGCAGAGCTAAAGCACCTCCTCCAACACTTGGGGCAGGAATAACACCAATGAACAACAAACGGGTTGAAGTCTGAAGTTTTTTTATTTATGTATTTATTGATTTATTCATTGCTGTACAATCCATAAACGTGCATTAGCGTCTCTGAAAATTAGACTGCAGCGCCTATAACTCTTCTGAAAACGGTCACACGGGTTTATGTGGCAGCTACTGTAAGGGTCATGGTAGACCAACTAAACACCCCTTTAAATAAAACATCACCACCACCACACACACACATTATAGGACTATGGAAAATAAGCAAAACACCATAAATCTCACAGACTGACCTTATTCATAACATTTGGGAAGAAAAACAATCACTGATTGATATCTAATACATATTGTATGGTTCAGAAAAACAAACCACTATTTATTTAGGGCCCTGAAGATGAAGAATTTTATAAAAAGACATTCGCACATCAAAGTGACCTTGGTATCATCATCAAAAAACATATTTGTTTTTACAATTTGTCTTATTTATTACAGCAAGAAACTGGCTGGTGTTACCCCAAAGAACAGAAGCAACTGCAATGTTAACCAAACACCAAAAACATTTAATCATGTCCGTTGTCCCCATTAATTATGAGGAATAAAAGAGGTCAATTGTTTTTCGAGAGACATTAACACTGATTACAACGAAAATAGAAATATTAAACTTCTGAACCACCATTCAATTTACACACCTACTTTCTGAATCTGAATGGCTTTTCCCATCCTTCCTCTCAGCACCTCCCATCCCCCACCTTTCTCTTTTCAATGCCCACTGCATGATTGAGTTCCTTGGAATCAGTGGTGATGGTCAAAGTCCATCTATAGAGAACCCAAAATAATGGTGATGATAAAAGAACCAAAGACGCCTTGATATGACAGGGAAATATAGACCAAACAATAACAACTGTTAAGAGGACAAATCACCATTTGTACTTTATTCGTAATCCATTATTTATACACTCAGAAGGTGCTGGCTCCTGTTCGGACTCAAGGGAAACATTTTGGAACAAAAAAAAATCGACACCCTGGCTGGACAACTGTAAACGTGCTTAAGGGTTGGAGCAGGGAAGATGGCGACATGCTGACTATGCTGTAATTGTGGATGGGAGTGTGACAGAGACCCAATGTTTTCATTGCTGATGGGAAATGTGGTTTTGAAGCCGGAATACTGAGCCAAGTGACAGGCCAAAGATAATGTTAGAACAGCCAAAGGTCACATGATTCACCTTCATGCTGCTTCCCAAACAGCACTTGTTCTTCATTCCTGGTCAATATTAAGCACATTTGTTTCCCTGAGGTCACAACAGGTTTTCACAGAGAAACAGATCTGCCTCAGGCAGTATTGTACCAACGTGCATTGTGTCATCCTGTATCACATCTAAATTGCATGGGTGCCATCATAAAGCAGCTGTAATGATAGTCAGTGCAGCTTTGCAGATTGTAGTTGACCTCAGGTAACCTGTGATCATGTGATGATGTCACAGCTCAGCACACTGCTTTTGCCACAGTCCAGATGTTGAAGACTCTCTTCCGTCTGGGGAGGAAGTTGATCCCACACTATTAATGATGAAAACCCCTAATAGAATGAAGAAAGAACGGAAAGCAGAACCGGCTTGGCACAGACTGGACTCTGGACGGTCAAGCTGCCGCTGCGTCAATGCCAGTAAAACCCACTGGGGGGATATTTAGCAACGTTATGTTTACAGTGGCTAAATCTGTGATGGTAATACACAGGCAGTAGTTAGGCCACTAGGAAATGAATGGAGCTTTTCAGCATGGGTTCAGTATTTCTTTGTGTGCTTCTGTTTATGTGGCCTTTGCTACAGCTGAGATGGGAATTCAATATCATTGATCCCTTTGTTTCATACCCCAGTGTTTTTTCTTTTTCCTTTTTTTATTTATTTAACATTTAAAAAAAAATAATTGGCTGTATCCAGCTGATTTGAGTACTTTCTCATTCAGAGGAATAAAGGTCTAAATGATTATTCTATGTTTTAACTGTATTTTTTAATAATTTGATGTCATTTTATTGAATTTATTGAATATGCTAGGTGCCATTCTTATTGGGAGAACATTATATGATGAACGGTCCAATGACACCAGTTTTCATGAACTTACATTTAAAGACTAATACTAATTATCAGGACACTGGAATGACATGCACGGTCCTCACTGCTGTGGTTTGACAGTTTCTTTGCCCAAGCACATTGTAGACTGTCCTGTGCTTAATGGTTATAAAGCTATTAAATATTGCAGGGGTTCCCAACCTTTTGCATCTTGTGGTCCACACAGCCGAACCACGAAAGCTTTAGTGGCCTTGACCAGGTCATCAAACAACCAAGCAACTATATATACATAATAAATCCCAACAAATATCAGAATATTTTCATACTGTAGTGATGTATGATGGATAAAATAAATAAATAAATAAATAAATAAATAAATAAATAAATTATATA
>JBBIGC010000125.1:4513006-4534038 GCA_037576955.1 Lepidarchus adonis | reverse complement strand
CTCTCTCTCTCTCTCTCTCTCTCTCTCTCTCTCTCTCTCTCTCTCTCTCTCTCTCTCTCTCTCTCTCTGTCTTTCCCTTTCCCGGTTTCTTTTCTTTCTGTGTCTGTGTTCCCTCTCTTTCTCTCAGGTGATCCTGCTGCTGTTGATGTTGTTTATGAGGAAGCGGGTGGCGCTGACTATCGCTCTATTCCATGTGGCTGGGAAGGTGTTCATTCACCTGCCACTGCTAGTGTTGCAGCCTTTCTGCACCTTCCTTGCCCTCTTCCTCTTCTGGGTCTATTGGATTCTTGTGCTCCTCTTCCTTGGAACCACTGGTGAGATTCAGATTGTGTTTTGGTCTATATAGAAGTATTCCCTTCTTCCTGGTTGTTGAAAGACTTGTAGACGGGTCATGCATGCATAAGCCTGCACTCACTCTCATGAATGAGATTGGAGTTGAGGTCACATAGTCCTTAACTGTTAGTAAAACTATGACTTATACTTAACATCTAGAACACACCATTTCATTAGGCCAGAACAAAAGCCCAGTAATAATACTAGGCAATAACCTGTAAGATAACCTAACACTGTTAACTTCAAGTAGGGATTTAAAGGCTGAAATACAGTTAAACAAGAAACTACACAATAGAGAAACACTTAAAACAAGAACCTGAACATTTAAACAAGAATGAGACTGAACAGATCAAACACAGGGCTTAAATAGTGGTGGGGCCTAGTGTTTAGGACATTGCCCTAAGCAGGTTCAAGTCACAGCGCGGGCCCCACTGAGGTAACCCTTGAGCAAGGTTACCTCACTGCTGCTGTGTTCACATGGGATGGGTTAAATGCAGGGGCCACATTTCATTGTGGTGCACTGTGTGCTGTGGCGTGTTCACAATGACATAATAGTCACTTTCACTAATGACTAACACATGGTAGAGAAGGCATGAACATCAACACAGGTGAAGACCATAGGGTGGAACCAGGACAACAGGAACAAAAAACCATACAAGCCAGATTCTAATGTTATTCTGGTAATAATCCGTTATTAATGTTATGTATGGTATTCGCCTGTCTCTTTTTACAGGGATTCCTGAGAAGAATGAGGAGACAGGGCTGACTGAGTTCAGGCTGAGTGGCCCCCTGCAGTATCTAACCTGGTACCATGCTGTGGGACTCATCTGGATCAGTGAATTCATTTTGGCGTGTCAGCAGATGACTGTAGCTGGAGCTGTGGTCACGTACTACTTCACAAGGTCAGAGTGGCAATGTTGTGATGTCTTTTCTCTATGTTTTATATGCATAACAGCAATCAATGGACATTCTAAGTGGAACAAAGAAAATTCTAAAGTTCTAGTAATGCTACATAGATGGATAGATACTTTATTGATTATTGTTTGTTATCTTCTGTTTAACTTGCCAGTTCTTAGGGTGATGTCACTGTTTGACACATGGTAAAAAATAACTGTAATAATGGCAACAAATGTTAAAGAAAAGATCTGATATCTTTATAGTGGTGAAAGTTGAGTAAATACATAATTATTTGCTATGTTATGTATTATAAATGTTTTTCTGATCCCATGTCCGAACCTAATTTTATAACTGTTAATTCTGTATTTAGGGACAAGAACAAAATCCCTTTGACTCCCATCCTGTCATCAGTACTGCGTTTAATTCGTTATCACCTGGGCACTGTGGCCAAGGGCTCCTTCATCATAACCCTGGTCAAGATACCCCGCCTCATCCTCATGTACATCTATAACCAGCTCAAAGGAAAGGTCAGCACAGACAGCTTAATCTCTAAACTGTACAGTCTGGAGCCTTGACTCAAGACTTTCATTTTGTATCCTAGGGGTGCAGATGTGCATGATTTATGCTTCTCTTATACTAGAAGTCCAAAAGTATTGAGACTTCTTAATGAATCCCACTACTTTAAGGTACCCATCCAGTAATTTAGCAATGAGTTAGTGGCAAAAGAAACAGAAAGGAATAAAAGAGGCATGAACTACGTGTCATGAACTTGCTCTGATTTCAGCTGAAATACTGGCGTCTACAAACTTTTGGACATGTAGTCTGTTCTCATGATCTTTAAATACCAGGAAGTAAAATTATCTTTATAAATTATGAGTAAATGTTATGTGGGGTCAGTGTAAGGACATGTGTTTGAGAGTTTCTGTTTTCTCTTCAATAGGAGAATGCATGTGCGCGCTGTTTGCTGAAGGCATGTATTTGCTGCCTGTGGTGTTTGGAGAAGTGCCTCAATTATCTGAATCAGGTACCATGAGAAATTGTCCTGTACAATGGGTTTAGTTCATTAACTGTCGAGTGTGGTTGTCAGACCATTACATACAATACAATAGCATGACTGGACAGATGCAGGAGAGTATTTGTGCTTTAATTCACTTTGTATTTGTGTCCAGCCATCATATAAGTAATTATTCATGCATAAGCATTGTGTTACAGATATATGAATAAGTGTGGTTAGGAAGTTGTCATGAATTTTAGTTGAGGTTGTTTTGTGTTCTTTTGCTTTTCTTTCCAGAATGCGTATGCAGCTACGGCCATCAACAGCACCAGTTTCTGTACGTCAGCGAGAGATGCTTTTGTGATCCTGGTGGAAAATGCTCTGAGGGTGGCAGCCATCAACACCGTTGGAGACTTTGTGCTCTTCTTGGGCAAAGTGAGAAGGCTTGAAGCTCAGTCTCTTTGTCTGCTCAGTTTGAAGATGGTTTGATATCAGCAAATTGATTGGCTGTAGATGAATAAATTCTTCTGTGTTTGTGTGTATAGATCCTGATTATGACCTGCACAGCGTTTGCGGGGGTGCTGGCGCTGAACTATCAGAGAGACTACACAGAGTGGGTGCTCCCACTCATTATTGTGTGTCTGTTCGCCTTCCTGGTGGCCCACTGCTTCCTGTCCATCTTTGAGATTGTGGTGGACGTTCTCTTCCTTTGCTTCGCCATCGACACCAAATACAACGACGGCACGCCTGGCAAGGAGTTCTATATGGACAAGACCCTTATGGTGAGTCAGAGGGTTTGTGTTTGGTCGATGCGTCTGAAAGGAGAGTGTGTCGGTTTCACAGATGAGAAGCTACACGATCAGTTGTAATATTCAACCCTCATAGTAGCAGGTGTTGGTATCTTGCAGAATACAAAGTCTGTGCTGTCTTGGATACAGAGCAGATATTTTAGGATTCAGATGGTGTCCTAGATAACTTCTAAGCGAAACATCAAACTTTTGTTCTTGAAAGAGTAATTTTTTGTTAGGCATTTAGGCATATTTTAACCTTGAAAAAACGGAGCTAAACAGTGAAATGCTCTGCAGTCATCTGAAAGGGCTGCTGAAAAGGAACAGTGTCTTAAGTAATTAGATACAGCCCTTTTACATCTTTTTCATAATAAGTATGTACACTTATATGACTTAAGGCAGGTTAGAATCTTACTTATAAATCACAGAAGAGTACAAAACAAGATGATCACCTTTTGCCTTCAGAACTGCTGCAGTCCTTCTTGGAATTTTATCAAGCAAGTGCAGAACTATGTGTGTGCATTTAACTGTTAGTCGAGAAGAAAAGCCCCCAGTTCTTTGAATGAGAGCGCAAGCTGAGGCTTGATGAAGCTTAGCTAGGTTGTCTGGGTGAGAGTGTCTTGTGCTGAAAGACCCGATTGATTCTGATTGAAAGACTCCAGGTTGAATGGCCTGTGATTTGCTCTAGCGTGGCATTAGGAGAGGTTTCATTACAGCAATTAAGGGTGGAATGAAGGGCAAGCATATTGGGCACTCTGCACTTAAGAATTTATTATAAAGGTTAATATAAAGAAATATGACTCAATCCCAGTGACAGATGAATTTGTTTCTATATGTGTGGAAGCAATATTTACACCACAGTTTCACCTGGTGAAACTGATTTCATAGTCCTTAGTAAAATCCCTTAGCTGCATCTTTAACAATTTCCACAAGATGGATTGATCACATTATGTAATGGTAGGCAGCAGACATTGAGATGAATGCATTCTTTGGTTTCCCTAAATGTAAATTAACATGGGGGTATGGAAATGTGAATGAGAGCTCATCCATTCACATTACTGTTTCTATCACTCAAGGAACTCCTTACACCAGATTGGCTGCAAGTGCTCTTCTGTTTTGCAAGGGAGTAATTTTGTGGTCTGTCTGTTTATAGCTACCATTGAGCCTCAGTTGGCAGTCATTGTTTTTCTTGACCAGTATAATTTGTCATTGTTTGCCATAAATGGTTTTGCTTTTTTGTGTGTTAACAGGAACTTTTTTTGTTAATGATTCACATTAGAGCTGACTTCTATACTTGTCCTATTTATGAATTCACATTAAGTCTTGTATGATCAATCTGTATTTGTGATTTAGTTACTTAAAGAATTCAATCAGCACCAGATTTCAGACATTTTTGAAGCATTATTTGAAAAAAGAATGAACAAGATAGTAACCCAATAGTAATAACTTTGGGTAATAACATGTTTTTCATTGAAACTGCCTTCAAAATGATGTGTGTGGCGAATGTTTTTACAATATCCTAAGGCCTTTTAATTTAGACTTCAGTCAAAAGTGACTACCAATTCCACATATTTTGCCTGATAAAGAACACGTTGACATGCTTCAGGTTCATGGAGGACGGATGTAGCTGACGGGCATAATTATGTATTTATTTTAAATACTTACATTATTGAGATAATAGCAAAGCCTTAAAGCCACTGACATTGTTTTTTTGTGTTATATTTTTATGACTTTTGTTGTCTTTCATGTTTTTGTGCCATGGTTTTATGTTGTGAGTTCTATAGCATATTTATGCAAATGTATTTCCTAATTTGAGTATAAAAAGCCATGATGACTGTTTTAGTTTTATTTGAATTACTATATATATTTATCTAATCTACTGTCATAAATTACATTACATGCTTTTCTGAGCAGATTGTGGATAGAATCAGTTCTTGATGAGCTGCATGTTTCATTACAGACCAAGCATAATCAGCTCCACTCCACTGCATGTAACACTGCACATACTGAGTATCTGAAAACTCCAGTAGAAAAAGCTTTAGGGCTGTAAAAGTAAAGAAAAAATATTTTCATTTTTGAGCTCTTTGAATAAAAGAAAATGTTTTGCCTAAATGAAATGATTGTGATTAATGTAATTGTATTATTGCATAAAGCCTTTGTGATGTTAATTAAATATAACTGAAACTCTATAAAGTAAAAACATAATAATAAACAATTATTTTCATCAGTGGTAGACTAGCTGTAAGAAACTTGCCCTTGTAATCAGAGTGTCGCAAGTTCAAGTTCCAGCCCAAACACCACTGATCGTTCAACTACACTGCTCCCCTGGAGCTGTTGATAGTTGCCTTCTGCTCCATGTGGATTGGTTAAAGGCAGAGGTCATTGTGGTGCACTTTGTGTAATGGGGTGTTTTCACAATGACAAGTACTCACCTTCAATTTTCACGGTATGTTGTATGAGGATCCTGCCAGCCTGCCAACACTGTACATACAGTGGCAACTTCATCTTTATTTTTGGTCAATTCCTGTTATTTAACAGAGAGGGGAACATGATTATAATCCACTAAAGAAAATGATTTATACTAAAGCACAGGCTGAACTCATATAAGCTGAATACATTACACAAAGCTGCATTGATTCATGAATGCAGTAACTGTCAGTTATTTAGAACATTTTTAATTACATATTTTGCCAGATATTATCACATTTGTGTTTTTCAGTGTGTGATTCTTTTCTCTGTTCTAACTAATCAAACCTCTAGTAAAACTAAATATTGTGATGCATATTGTCACCCATAGACCTTATCTAAATAAAGCACACGATTCTCTTTCTCTCTCTCTCTCTCTCACTCTCTCTCTCTCTCTCTCCCCCCCCCCTCCCCTCCTTCAGGAGTTTGTGGAGAACAGCATGAAATCGGTGGCCCCGGCAGAACGAGGGCGGAGCAAGCGATCCCGCGGGCGCGAAGAGGCGGAGCTGACGGCCATGGTGAGTGGCCATGTAGGGGGTGTGGCAGGGCTGGAGTGGGAATCCCTGCAGGAGTTTCTGCTCTACTACCTGCTGCTATGTGTGCTGCTGGACTGGGTGTTGTCTGAGCATGCACTCGTTGTGTGTCTCAGTCAGGACATGATCATCTTCCTCTGTGTGTGCCTGCCCACCTCCACGCTCTTTCTGCTGCTCACACTGCTTCAGCACACACCCATTACTGCTGCATGCTGACTAACATTCTCCATCCATCCGTCCCTTCTTCGTTCTGCACATCACATCACTAACAGAGTCTATTTTTTTACTTTCTTCGATTCTTTCGTTTTTTCTGTTGTCGTTCTTGCCTGTCTATTTTCTTCCTACTCCTGGCTGTCTTGAACCCAAAGTGCAGCTGTGTAAATAACATGACATTTTTTTCGCTGCCTTATCATCACCATGTTGCTCTTGGAGAACAGGATGAGCTTGGCCATGCAGGGGATGGAACTGCCAGACTGGAAATTCGGATGGAATGAACAGGAGGAGGAAACGAGAGAGGTTTTAAAAGCTTAGGCAGTGTACACATTCCCTGCAGCGATGGCTCTGAGTAACTTTCCAGTCCTGTGGTGCTATCATTAACTGCTCTGCTTCTTGGTACTGCACTGGTTGCTGCTGCATTAAACATTATTGTAAACTGCTTTTAGGGATTTCTTTTTGTTTGCTTTTGTTCTGAATCTTATTTTGCGGAAACAATGAAAATTCCAGATTTCCATAATGCTGTGAAATGCTGTGAACAGCAACACTAGTGTAGTGTGGTAAGATGGACAGCACTTTTAACAGGGAATAAATAATGCTCTGCAAGACAAATTACTAACAAATCGAATCTCTTCTCCTGGTTTAGTGCTAAAGTGAGCTTTTAGCTGTCAGCCTTTCGGGCTCAAGACAGTCTGTGTGCACTTTGGTTTCTTTAACTTTCATTCCAGCATGCTCCCTGTTTTCTTTATCAGTCATTTTCATTGTTTATTTGTTTCTGTTCTTGGTCATATCTTGTCCCTTTAACTAGAGATGGCACGATACAGCTTTTTATTCAGAAATATCCATACTGAAAACTGGAGTATCATCCAATCCAGTGTATTCATTGCTTTTTAACAAAGCTTAAGAAAAGCTTAATTAAATTTAATCAAGACCTTACAGGAAGAAGTGCATAGTTAACACTGTGACTTCAAGCTGGAATTATTACTGAACTGTATCAGATGCATTCTCTGCTGATATCTGCCTGCCTGGTATTGGAATGCTGCCATCTCTAGCACATTGTCACTTCATGTCTTCATCTTTCATAAGTGACTTATTACCGCCTCTTGTCTTTCTCTTCCTGGTGTTTATATGACAGAGGTGTAATAAAATTTAAATCACCTTTTTTCCTCATAGGGTCCTGGAACAAGTTCAGCTTGACCAAAAGCAGCCCATGGGACTTTTTAAAGACATTCCAAAATGTTTATTTTTACCAATGTGTAACATGTTTACTATGGTTTCACTCCAGGGAATACAGTATTTTAATAAGAAACTGTAAAAAAAAAAGAAATAACAATGTAATGAAGCACTTTATATTGAAGCGCTGCATATTTTAAAAGGCTGATGCATTTTTCGTAGTGATGTCCTTTTTATAAGACTAAAAAAACAATTGCCATCTAGTAAAACGCAGTATTAATAATGTCTAGAATCACTGTTTTTATTATGTAAGATTTTCATAACATTTAGCTTTTTTTTCTTAAATGGGTTTCTTGACGTTTATTGGAAACCTTTGTGTCATGCAGCAATGAAGAACTTAAGTGATTTTTTTTATGTCCTAACACTAAAGCATCTGCACACTTTTTGCTCCTGTTGATGTTTAATTCTCAGTCATGTTATGGAAGTTAACCTGTGTTTGGGTGAAATTAGAAGCTGAGGTCTGTGCTTTGTGTCTCAGTGTTCAGACTTGTTTGATATCTGATCTGAAGGTGGTGGTTTTGGTAAAACAGTCTAGATCACAGCTCTACACTTGTAGGAGGATTGTATCTTTTTTCAAAGAGGAATAAGTTTGTGATTTAAAGCGACTAAAGGAAGACTGTTCTTTGATCATTCCTGGCCAGTTTAAGCTGTTCTGCTTTAAGTGTGGCCAGGCCAGTTGGTTCTTTCAGGTCAGCTTTGTGCTCAGTTTGATATTTAGAACTCGGACGGTATTCTATTTTGTTCATTCTGAGCTGATGTGCTGAAGTTTATTAGAATATTAAATGCAAATTCTGAACTAGGGCTGAACGATACTGGGAAAACTGTTACATTGTTATTTTTTGGATAGAAAAAAAAGTCAAAATTTTCCCAAATGAAGTAAATTATGACCATATTGCTTTATTGTTGTATTGCTTGCTACATATTGCAATTGTTATATACCTTCCAGTATACTGAAAAACACATTAGTAAGCCTTTATTAAGGATTGAACACAATTATATTGTCATATTTGTTGTTATGGATGCCTTGATTAATTGAATTACCTTAAGAATGGATGTGTTTGATCCGGATGAAAACATTTAGTGATTTGGTAGAAGGTGTATATATAGTGATGCGAAGGCCAGTGTTGCAATAAGGATAATTGAATGATGATTTGTGCAGCCCTATTCAGATCCTTGCTCAGCATTTACACTCTACAAGTTTGATGCATACCACCCTTTCCAGAGAGTTCTTACTCCTGTGTTGTTGTACAGTTGAGCTGGAAAACATGAAGGCCTGTAGGCATAGCATAAAGCATCTCATGAAGCTGTGGGCATGTATTCATCCAAAACTTTGAAGTGCTGATTCTACAACCCAGTTCCTTGCATGTTTTTATTGACCAGAGTTATAAAAACCAATAACAGATCAACACTCCTGCTCTAGATGAATACCAGCCCAAGACTTGGTTTCTTGATTGTGTTGAAGCACAATGATTGTTTTTTATTTTTCCACACAGCAGTGCTTATAAGGACATCAGGCCCTGGCATCTCCTCAAATGCAGTGTAACTTTAGCTAGGGCTATTACTGCAGTTCCTGACACGAAAATGTGTGGCATTAGTTGTTGGTTTGTTTGTTTTTTTACATTTTAGCACGTACAGATAGTCCTAAGCTGAGTTAAATGCTGCTCGGTTGAGCTTTCTTTCTCAAGCTGCATCATGTGGAGAGTCCAACTGCTTTTAAGTCACTGTGTAGTGTGTGAGCATCCACTTTTACACCTACAACAAACTCAAGTCTTCCTACTTGCACTGCATTTCTCAAGAGAACATTTTTTTGTGAAGCATCCCTGTGATCCTGACTGAGGGGGAGAGGAGAGGCACACAAAAACTCGCATCTTGCCTTAACCCATCCAGTGGGCAGCGGCCCCTGCTGGATTTAACTGGTTAGTTACGGTGCAGTACACTCCCCAACATTCTGCAACAAGAGCTTCTAAGCCTTAAACCAGTCCTGACTTTCCATAACACATTCATGATGGCACTGGATAGGTCAGGAGCAGCTACGTGAAAAATGTTTATGTTCATTTACAGCACTTGAATGGGAGGAAATGATATTTACCGTGTCACTTTTAATCAGTAGTTTTATTGTTTATTAAAGAAGTTTTCCATAAACCAGAAAAGGTGGCAAACATTGGGGAGGGGAACAATTATTATATTTAATATATACATACATAAAATATGTATGTAAAATATGCATACATACAGACACAGTGGCTTCAGAAAGTATTCAGACCTTAACTATTTCAAATTTTGTTGCAGCCTGTTGCTACAGTTTGTTTCATATTAATTTACACTCAGTACCCCAAAATGATGTCAAAACAGAGAATTTTGTACATTTATTGTACATTTACATATGTATTCAGATCCTTAGTGCTTTTGACAGCAATTACAGCCCTGATTCTTGGGTATGATTTAACAAGCTTTGCACAACTGGGTTGAGGGGTTTCCTGTCATTCTTTGTAGTCCTCTCAAGCTCAGTCAGGTTGAATGTGGACTGTTGGTGGACTCTCCAGAGACGTTCAATAGGGGTTTTGCTTCATTCAGCTTTCTCTCAGCCCTGACCAGTCCCCGCTGCTAAAAAACATCCCTATAAGCATGATACTGCCACCACCATGCTTCACTGTTGAGATGGTATTGGGCAGGTGATGAGCAGTGCCTGGTTTGTTCCAGACATAATATTTAAATTTGAAACCAAACAGTTAAATCTTGGTTTCATCTGACCAGATAATCTTGTTCCTCACAGTTCGATAGCCTTTCAGGTGCTTTTTTGCAAACTCTAAATGGGCTGTGTTTTGCACTGAGGGAAACTTTCTTCTTGCCACTGTGCCATATAGCCCATTGGTGGAGGGCTAAATTTATGGTTGTTCTTCTGGAACTTGGTCCTCTCTCCACATACAATCTCTGGAGCGCAGCCAGAGTGACCATGAGGTTCATGATCACCTCTCTCACTAAGGCCCTTCTTCCTTTGATTGCTCAACATTGCTGGGCGACCAGCCCTTGGAAGAGTACTGGTTGTGCCAGACGTCTTCCATTTGAGACACTGTGCTCTAGGGAAACTTCAGTGTGGCAGATTTATTTGTAGCCTTTCCCAGATCTGTGCTTAGCAACAATCCTGTCTGAGCTCTGCAGGCAGTTTGACCTCATGGCTTGGTTTTTGCTCTGAAATGCATTGGCCTTCTATAGACAGGTGTGTGCCTTACCACATCATGTCTAATCAGTTTAATTTACCACATGGAGACCGGTCAAGATGTAGAAACATCTCAGCAGTGATTGAGACAAATGGGAGGCACCTGAGCTAAATTTCAACTGTTGTTGCAAAAGGTTGGAATATTTAATTTTTTTTCTTTTTTAAATTCTGTTTTGACTGTCATGATGTACTGAGTAGATTAATGATAAAAAGAATTTAAATGATTAACAGGCTGTGACATAACATTGAAAAAAGTAATGTAAAGCCACTGTATATACATTCAGTCCGTAATGACAGTGTATATAAATATACTTGGATACCTTGAATCTTTATCTTTTCACTAGAGGTACCATTCATTTCATGATTAAAAAGTCAAATGGCCACTAATTCACTATAAACTCATTTGTATGAAATGCTGGGGCAATGTTGGCCAGACACAATGGCTCTTGCGTGGAATACATTTTTCCCCTCCTTTTATAATCTTAGTTGGGGCAAAGAGATGAACGTGATGAGGTATGCAGTTTTATATGTACAGTATATGTGAACATGTTATGACATGTTTAACTGATAACAATGTTAAAAATTGTCTTTTTTTGACAAGGGACCTGAGAGTGTATTGTGGTTTTCTGTTCGTTTGTCACGATCTCACATCAACAGGGAGGAGAATGTGATGTTATTGTTCAGCTTGAAGACACTTTGTTGTAAACCTTTGGGACAGTCCAGCACTGTACACAGCTGCAACTATGAAAGAAGAGCATGAATCGAGGAAAACGAACTATTAAATATTTGCAACACTACTCTTATGCTCAAAGCATGTGAAGAATTGCACTAAGATGGTATTCTTTATGACATGAAGAAAAATGAAAGACACTTTCAGTATTTTTCAGTCAACAGTATTTAAATTTAAAGTTGTCTTACAGTAGACTCGTTCAAAGTATTTCATGAAGGTTTTAGGGAGGGGTTTCCCCTCTGTTGACTCATTTATCCTTAAATGCTTGAGAATGCAGTAGACAAGTCCTGAAGCAGAATCTGTCTTAAAACTAGCGAGAGAACTTGTTGAAGTTTTTGGGGTGAGACTAATACTTTTAGTAGAAGTTTTATGCAGCGTTCAGTGTTGTGCTTTTTGACTGTGCTCCAGTGGTGGTGGATCTGGGTCAGAAAGGCTGGTCTTGTATCATTTGTAAAAGAGCATCTTCTCCAGCCTGAGGCAGTGCTGAATAATGGCAGTGACCGGCCCTCCATTCCAGCTCCGCCCCCTTCTTTTGCCAAATGCGTGCACAATGGGAAATTCAGACAAAGTGCACAAAAAGTGTATTGTGCTAACTGGTTGAAAACCAGTTTGTTTTTGTTTTGGTATTCGGTCTTTTCCTTATTTTTTTGTCCCTCCCTCCACTCTTTCTCCCTCAATCAGCCTGGCAGCTGTGTGGCAGGTCCTGGCCTGTCACTGTCCATTAGAGAGATGTAGTAAAGCTCTGCTTCGAGCATGAGCCAAACTAGCAATGCCCATAGCCATCTCATACATACACACACACACACACACACACACAGATATGACCTGCATGCTCCCAGTCCAGGCTTTTTCTAACTCTTTAAAACAAAAGAGCCATTTTTGTAGGACGTGAATTGTTCGCCATTAGAATCCACATAACTTAAACACTGACTTTAACTTCTAGAACAATAGCTTTATTCAAGGACAAGCCACTGTTTTCTTTTGTTTTGTTTTTTGTTTCTTTACTTGTTTGAGATGCAAGTCGATCTCCTCTTCATTACCAGAAACAGTGCTTCTATTCGTCACTTCTGTGGAATAGGCCGTTTCTGTCTCAAGATACTGCTATGAATAGGCAATACATCAGTTTATTTGTCTGGTGTAACACTAGCTCTTAGCTTTTACCTGCAGTAAAGTTGTTTGTAACAATGAACTAAGTTTTGTTTTGTTCTGTTTTTTATATTTATGATTTCATATGTATCTTGTTTTTTAAAGTAATAAAATGGAAAATTTGAAACCATGTCCTCAAATTCTTGTGTTGGAATTGAAATGTAAACTGCACATTAGATGTACAGTGGGCATGAGGAGTGTATGTATTGTTGTGATAACCTGCAACATGTGAGTTGTTATGAGTATTCCTTGGATATTGTCAGTGCTTAAAGAACTGACCAGCTGCATGCCTCATTACAAAGAACACATAAGCACTTCTGTTTAAATGTATATAGCACAGCAGTGTGTGAATAAATTCACAAAAATGCGAACATGAACTAATTATAAAATGTTTATTACATGTGGTTATTACAAATATAAAGGCAACTGTAAAAAAGTATATGGTGAAATATAAAAGGTTTACAGGTGTGATACAGATGTAACACTAAATGTTAGTGTAAGCAAATGTGCTGTCTACTCAAAGCAGAAATGTGTGGGTGTTTTAATGACAGAATGCATTTTTAAGTGCTATGTTTTTTTTTCTTCTTTGGATCATGAAGTAAATTAAGTGCATTTTTGAATGTACCAAATTATTATTATATATTACATAGTCTAATGCCCTCTACTGATAACCCCCCTTAAGTTTCTCACTGGGACTCTTATTACATACTTTTCTGGTGTTCTCTATGTCGAACTCCTGCAGTGCAAGTGTCTGAAAATGAGGCTCTATATGTGCATTTCCTAATCCCCTTCCCTGAACAATTCCAACATTTCTCTGTCCCAACACAGTGAATCCTGCTCATCTAGCTTGTTTTAACAGGATTTTAAAAACACATCGGGCCACTGTGTCTCAATATTCATCCTTGCCCTGGGTCCTCTCGTGCATGTGTGTAACTGCCTAAACATCATCGTCGTCCTCACTGATGATTAAGTCCAGATCCTTGTCCTTGCGCTGGCTGTTCTCTGAAGCGTATTCTTTCTGTAGTTTCTCCAGCTCACTGAGCTCAGCCTGCAGACGTTGCAGGTGCAGAGCCCGTCGGTTCAGCAGAAGCTTCTTCGGGAATGGGTTTAAATCCACAAAGGCAATGCTAGTCAATTTCCTGTAAATGTTGGACAAAAAAGTTAAGATTCTTTATTTCATAAATAGTAATGATGATAATCTAATTTACATAGTTTTCCCATTTCTCAAATGCAGGCTGATGTAGCCAACAAGTGAAAGAGACTTATAACTGACTAATTAGCAATACAGACTTCAAATGTTTTGACTGTAGAACTAAAAATTTGACATTAAACGTGTCTTTTTTTTTTCTTTTTTTTTTACAACAGCTCACAGTAATATAGAATGGTGTGTAGAAATCTGTTACAGCTATTAATCAGTGCAAAAACACTAATATTAGAAAACCAGTAATAATTACTGGTTTATTCATTTGTTTTGTTTGTGTTGAAATTATAAATAGCAACATCCAGGACAAGATATTTGATTAATGTTCAAACAGGGACCTTAATTCCAGGTTTCCGACCTGCATAATGTATTTACTGGTAGTTAAGTGAGCTTAATACTGCAATGACTGCAAAATCCATGACCAGAAATTGGTTTTAAAGTGTGATTTCTTATTCAGGTTTGCTGATGGTGATTTTGATCTAAGTTTATGCATGTCTGCAATTGAACCTACAATCTCAAAGGCACGAACAACTTTAAATCATAACTAGTACTGTAATAATGTACTAATGTTTGCATGTAATCTAAAAGGTAAAAGCACACTACCAAAATACAGTTATGAAAATAATTTTTCATAAATAAATAAATTAGTGTCTATGACTCTAGCACAGTACTCAGGCATCACATTTCTTTACTAATTGCAAGAAAGCAGGTAATGCTTCCAGGACCACAGCAGATCAGAAGAGAAAGTTCAAAAGATTGTGACTCTGCTTGCTAGAGATTCTTTCTGCTGCTAACAGATTGCTCTGAAACACCCAGACACATTCTGCACATGAGAAAGACTTTCACAGTCCTACAGCTGCTTTTTATTTCAGAGTTTTAAGAAGTGCAGTGATGTGACCCAAATATATTTCATGCCTTTCCCTGCTCACTGCAAGCTTGGCCATAAACTGCTATAACTCTTGTGTGTGGTGGGCTGTGTGCTGTGTATAAGCGTCATGAATTATACATGCTGGAGTCTGTCTTCAGAGTAAAAATAGCAGCACTGTCTACAGCTCTGAGACTGTGCTGAAACAAAGCAGTGGAGGGGAAGGAAGCACTGCGGCTCAGAGTAACCCACATTGAAAGGTCAGTGGGTGCGTTTTCTTAGATCCTCTTGGTTCATAAGAGGGTAACAGAACTTTACTTGTAGGCCAAAAAATGAATGAAACATTTAAAAAAAAAATGGAGCAAAATTCTCCGTTAGAGCTGCACTGCCCTAATTAGCCGAATCATTATGGATCTGCATTGATAACAGAATATCTGTGTACTGATACCTACTGCAATAATTCACTGCTTCCCAACCATGGCCCAGCACACTTTTGGTATATCACTAGTATAACACATCTCAGGTAAACTAGCTGTTTAACTAACTAGCTGGATCAGGTGTGTTTGGATGACAGAAACAATAAAAACATGCAAAATAGGAGGTGCTCCAGGTTTGGAAACAGCTGTCACAGTTCTGTCAATATGGAAGATGACCTGTTTAATACATAGGTCACCAATCCTACCCCCTGCAAAGTTTAGGCCCACCCTGCATCTAGGATACTCCTAGAACACGCAGCTGTGGCAGAATACAATTGAAACTACAGGTTTGGTGACAAACATCTTAAATCTTCTCCTAAATCATCTATACAACAATATATTTGCAATGGAAGAAATACCAATGCCGGAGATACAAGTGTTAGCTAATGTGATGCATCAAATCATGCATATAAAGATGAGTGTTGTTTTGTAAATTAGTTACCATTAACCACAACCAGTGTCTTCCTGGATATTGGTGAATTCTAGGGCAGCCAAAGGTTATTTAAAGCAAAAAATAAATAAATAAATAAATAAATAGAGCTCTTTTAAAAGATTAGCATCACAATCACAATCAAGCTAATGTAGGAATGTCCTCTCACCTGCTATCTGTGACAGTTTTGGTGAAGAAACGCAGGTACTGGTAGATTCCCACGCTGTCGTCAATCTTTAAGATGTCCTCTTCTTTGTATTTGAAAAAAGCAAGAGCATATCGGAATATCACCTGTGAACACATGAATTCGTATAGTGATTTACAATGGTAATTCACATTGTGTCCAGGGTGAACCTGCATATGGTACTAAAAAGAGTTAGTGTTAGTTTTGTATTATTGTTATCCTTAGGTATTGCACATTTTTATGAAGGAGAAAAACTTTAATCCATATTAATATTTATCAATTTAGTTGCAGTAATGTTGGACCAATTTTCATGGGTCCATTCATTCTGATATGGAGTTAGGAGATTTTGTCATGACACTGTCGTCACATAATATGTACAAGAGTTTAGTTGCTGAATTAATTTAAACCTTTACCTTAGTGCCTTCATAGAAGAAGGAGTCCCAGACTTTGAGCAGAATGTCACTGGGAAGACTCTCCACAAACACCACCATGAACCAGTTAAAGGTGATGAGGGATACATCCACATTGTGCTCTTCCAGATGGGCAGCTAGGCGTGGCAACTTCTCTGCCATGAACTCCTTAAACACACGCTGGTCTGCCTGCATGCAGTGTGAAGTCGGAGAAAGAAGAAGAAGAAGCCCTTAATGTAATTAAAATGCATCTTTTCATGAATTATCTGGACAAGGGTTTATTTTTTACACATTGGTACCTGAGAGCCAAGTAGAGTTTTGGTGTAATAGTCCTGAGGCATGAGGAACTGCACTATGGCCACCAGGCACCAGAAAGCATCTTCCTCATTCTGTAGCACCAGCAAGGCCAGAGCAGCCAGCCTAAAAACATCATACAACATATACCAAACAGTTCAACAATTTTGTATTTTCCACAGAAATGCCCCGGATGAGTTTTTGTCTGCATTGTAAAATAGAAGTGACCGCTAGATGTCAGTATTTCCTTTAATATGTTCTGTGAAAGGCAAAGTCTGATTATATGGCACTCACACACTGAACAGTGAGCAGTGAATCTGTCCTCTGGATTTAGCCTATGCATAACACCTGTGAACATACACACCAGCAGCACACCTGTGCCCAGGGGCAAATGCAGTTTACTCACTCGCCCCTCCCACATTTTCCCTGCTGGTCCTGCCACAGGACTGAACCAGCAACCCTCCTGCAAACCCTCTTCTCCAAAAAATAGTAGAAATTGGCAAAACTTTGGTCATTATTTAATTTACCCGTTTCCATCTTTGTTGTTTTAAGTAAATATGGTCAAGAGAAGTGAAAAAAGAAGTGAGACCTACACTCATACCTTCAACTACTTTCACTGCCGTATACACTCCATCCTTAATTGAACAATATTTACAAGTTTGAAAAACTTTTTTGATTCCAGAAGAAGGCAAAAACATTCTTAAATTATTATTGCTTGTTTCACCTCTCGTGTGAGCCGTAGCGTTTGAGGTCCCTTGATGACAACTAAACTCTACACTCCTATGCACTATATTAATGAGTATAATGAGAATAAATCTATTATAAATAGGAGTGTCCAAATCCTGTTCAGAAAGTTCAGATGATGCTGTTCAAACACCTGGTGATGTGTAAACTTGAAAATTAACAAAGTCGTTGTGTTTGATCAGGCAAATCACCAAACTGTTTTGGACACTGGCACTTAAGGACCAGATTTTTGCATTCAAGGTTTTAAGCATCACTTGTTTTGTATTTTGTTCATAAAATAATGGCTTGCAAACAAAGGTTTATAAAACCTGTTATTTTACTTTTCTGAAGTAGGCTTAGGGTTGATCTCATATGACCTCTGGCTAAGGAAGTAGCTTTTGATTAAATTAATCCATTGATTTCCCATCCCTGATCCTCAAATACCCTTGTTTTCTGTTTTTGTAACCTACCCAGTTCGACCCAAAAAAATCTTGAAACACTTCGTCCTACTTTTTAAAAATAATTTCTTTGACTGTTTTGCCATTGAATCAAATGGAAAAAGGTTGAAAAAAAAAAAACAGCTCGTACCGCACCGCATGTTAATCAAAAGTAAATGTACTCTATTACACAACTATTAATTAAAATTCACTAACTAGGTGGTTACTAGTTAAGCTTAGCAGAATTATCAGGTAAAATTCAACCATCTAGAACAATAGTCATGGAAAACACATACCTGTTGAGACCCTGACAGTAGCCGACAGTGGGGTTCTGCCAGGCGAAAGCCAGCAGAACCCGGTGGAGCTGCTCCAGGGCTGGGCTGGAGGGGGAGAAGTGCTGGTTGGTGGTCAGTGTACGGTGCAGATCCAGCTGAATTTGTCTGGATGCTGGATGTGGTGTGGTTTGGCTCTTTTTGCACAGTTCCTGGAAGAGGTCTGGATGACGCTTCCGAAATGATTGGGTCCTGGTTTGCACCATCCAGCGCCACACTCGCCGCCGGTACTCCCGTGGGATGCCCCACCGCAGGAGCGCCTTCAGCTCTGAAGATGAGGAGAGGTCATCTGGGGAGCGGCCGCCAAGATACTGAGTCCAGCGGGCCAGCAGGGACCTGTCCTCCAAGTCCTGGTTGAGCAGGTTTTGGGAACGGATCTCCAGAGCCTGGATCTTAGACAGCAGCTTCATGTCTTCTACCTCGTAGTCAGGGATGAGCTTAAAGCCGTAGTCATCATACTCCCTGAGTAACAGAGTTGCCAAAAATTTACCTTTTTTTTAAACTGTCAAGTCTTACAGATGCTTCTCACTAGTGAATGTCAACATAGTTTACACAATTATTGAACATGCGATGTCTAGTCTAGTGCTCTGCAGTGGTATGGTGCTCCAAGACTAGAGCTTAGCACCGATGACCTAAAGCAAGTGAATTAAGGGAATTTGTAAATTCAAGTCAAAGCAAAACATCCAAGGTTTGATTAAGTTGATTTTAAATGTTCTTATACAGTTTTGTCTAAGTCTATGCTTTTACCTGACACTATCAAGTTTGATAACATCTTTGAGGTTTTCTTGTAGTGCATCTTCTATTAGCATCCTGACAGCATCTCTCTGCACTGCACTGAGTTCTTTGTTCTCCTGGAGTTTTCTCAGCACCCCTAAGTACCGACTCTCCATTTGACAATTGCTGGCCTCCAAATAGGCGCACTGACAAAAACAAACACACACATACACATTCACACACACATACACAATGTGTTCAGCCTCTGGAAGAAAGTAGATGGAACTAAGGAAGTAGTCACTTAATACTGTCAGTGTGAAAGCTTTGACTTAAATTAACCAAGTGATGTTAAAGTGATCCTACCTTCACCATAAGAGATTTCTCCTGCTCTGAGCTGTTACGCCATAGTCTGGTCAGCTGATAGATCTCAGAGTTTAGGAACTTATTCTGGGTCTTATAAGCTTCAATATCATCCTGAAAATACAAACAAAGCATGTTACAAATTAAAGTAATCAACACAATGACCCACTCACTGAATAAGGCAAGGCCTTCCAAGGGATTACAGCTGTTAAAAGGGATTAAGCTTCAACACAAACAAAGGGACTATTATTCCATTTACTCTATTTGGCATGATGTTGTATCAAAAAGAAGTTGGGTCACACTATAAATGTGACATTGTAAATCTACTTGAGTAATACTAGAGCAGTTATTCATGTAGCAATTTCTCATTCTAAAACACACCCATTTTAACAAATCAATCAAAAACATCTATTTTCTTTTTAATTGTACGCTTTATTATATATGGGTATAAGTGAATACGTCTGAAGAAGTTAATCAGCTGGAGCAGGTGTAAAAGATTGTAGCTAGAACAAGACTGCAGGAAGGTAGTGGACCCTGATCTACACTAAATGTAACTTAAAGTTATGTAGTACAGTACTATGCAGAACTTTTAGGTGAGTTGAAAAAATATTATTTACACATTTAATCTACGCATTTTCCTTGGATAAGCAATACATTTCATTCAGTTTATACAAATGACAAAATACATTTTTATTTGATGTCAGTGTGCAAGCTTAACCATTTCCAAACGTCTCCACAAGGAAGCTCAGTATTTCTATTTACTATTTCTATTTACTATATATACTATATTTATTATATATATTCTATATATTCAAAATGGGACGTTGTTGTGATTATGTGACAGGTTTTGTGCTGTAACATGGAAAAACTAAATAAACAATATGTTACAAAAAATAAATAAATAAATTACTGCATTATGACTACATGTAGTGATCAACCTCAGCGCACCTTGAGGCTGTCCAGCTCCTGTGTGAGTTGTCTGAAGGTTTGGGTCCTACAGCACTCAGGGGATATGGTGTGTAGTGGGTCATTCATGCATGCTGCCACCTGCTCAGAGAGTTTGAGGATGACCTCTTGCTTGGCCTGGTTCTTTTCCATGAGGAGCTTCACCTTGTCCTGCAGCTCAGCCACATGTGCATTCTGCTCTGCCAGACTTCTCTGTAAGGTCTCATTCTCACGTCTCTGCTGCTCCAGCCGCTCCCGCAGGTCAGCGGCACAGCGTTCACCATGCCGCAACAGCTCTAGTCGTTCTTGCTCACTCTCTGATGCCAGAAACTGAGCACATGCACGCTTCTCCAGCTGAGCAGCCTCCAAAGCTTTGTGCAGCAGCCACACCAATTCCTAGCACACACAAGTGTCCCACACAGAGAGTTGACATGAAAGAGAAATGGGCAAAGAATTTGATTTTACAATTTGAATGTCCTTCCTGCCGAATTCATCTCCAACTCAAAATTCCCCAAAAGACCTTCATCGGCTGCCCATTAGCTTGTGCATACATTTTATTATGATTGGACCAGAAAGTTTTAGATAACATTTTTTCACAGCCAACAAAATCATATAATAAAACTTTATGGAATATCTTAAAAAAAAAAACACTGACTAGGTGAAGCAGGTTGTTTGATTGACTAGAATATATTAGGAAGTAGACCTCCAGAAATTGAGTTACCACTGGGCTACATGATTCTCAATCCTGGGCTTGGAGTTCCTCTGCTGTGGGTTTCTTATTTTTGCCTCATCTGAAATATGTACTTCATGCACATGGACTCAAGAGGAGTTTGTTTATCAATTTATTCGGTAGATCACGTGTGTCAGAGAGAAGAGTAAACATCAAAGTATGCAGAGCAGGAGTAGTCTAGCACATTCGGTATTCCTGAACTAGACACATTAGTGTTGTAAGCTAGGGTGTGGTCCAGGAGGTCTGCGTCAAGCATTTATTATTAACAGGTTTAAGCTGAAGGAAATGCATGCTGGTTGTTGTTTAAAAGGCCAGAAACATGTATACCTCTCTCTCTCTCTCTCTCTCTCTCTCTCTCTCTCTCTCTCTCTCTCTCTCTCT
>JBBIGC010000125.1:4498703-4512906 GCA_037576955.1 Lepidarchus adonis | reverse complement strand
TCAGTACATTGCAGAAAATAATGAACTTTATCACAATATGCTAATTTTTTGAGAAGGACCTGTATATATATATAAAAAAAATTTGCCATATCCCTCACTTTTAGCGAGATATGATCCTCTCCCTTTATACACCAACATACTGAGGGAGAAAAGCACAATCCTGTAGTTTTTCTCTTCTAACTTCAGCTGTGAACTAAGCCGTGAACAGAGCGCGAGTGCATGAGTCTCATGTCTCGTACTGAACACATTAGTCCATGTGGAGGCTGGAAAGAGTCCTTCAGAATTGAGGAAGACGCTGTGATTCCCGAATGGAAACACATCGAATAGATCACACAGATAAACATGTACGAATATTTTGACCTGAGGATGTTTACATGAAAACAGACACATTGTCCGCGGTATCTGTAACGCAGGCTACCGAAAGACCACCAACCTGTTGTGATAACACTTCACAGTTTGAATGGTCGCCCTTCAGTTGAACTCCAGGAGAAAACTTTCAGCGCGCGAGACCAAAGAGTCCAGTTGGCCCAGCATTGTCCAGGGATTTCCTCCTCCAATCGTACTGTCAAGAACTGTGGGGCAACTTGAGGGTGTGTTTGTGCTTGTGTGTGTGCGCGCGCGCTCTCTTTCCTCATACTTAAGGAGCAAATCTTTCTCCTGGTGAACTGTTAGCCTGTCTTTTAGCTTGAGCTAAATATTGGAAAATAAAGACAGACAAAAAAACTGGACAGCCTATTTACATGATAAGCAAATATTTATATAGTCTGGGTGAACCCGTTATTTCGGGTGAAATTAGGTTTGGCATACTTCACGCTCCACTTTAAACATCTTAATAGACTGCCCTGTTAAGGTGGAACAAGCCAGTGTCTGAATATTGTCCATTCAGCACTGCAAACACAGATTATGTTACACTTTCTGAGCTGGACAGAACACAAAACAGAAACTCCACTAAGTTCGTACAGTTTGGGCATCTAAATGGCATTGTTAGCATGAAACGGTGGGTTGTGTAGCACTTATTTACTAAAAAGACTCTATCGTTTCCCCTCCGCGACGGAAGGGGGCGATGTAGAGTTTGTTACCGCAGCGTAGCGCGGTATCATAGAACGAACGATGGCGTGTAAGGGTTGACAGCGTGCTTGTGTTTTCATGCTACAAATAGTTTTTAAACGATAAAGAGAATAAGAGGTAATTCATATGATAAACAAGATCTCCTAGTATTGTGGTGTTTCGTAAAGTATAGCGTGTTTGTTATTTCCAGTTCCACGGTGGCGTGTTTTTGTGCTGTTTATTACCTGTCTTTCTGTTGTTTGCACAGTGAACGGTGACCAGTATGAGGAACCTAAAGCTGCTGAATTGTTTGCGCTCTCTGGAGCTGCAGAATCCTGGCTGCCCGCAGTGCTTTTCTGTTAGAATTGACACTGGATCTTTACTAATCGCCTCTCAGTACTCCATCACCGAATATGATCCACGGACAGGGCAGGTACGCCCACGAATGAGTGAAGTGGCACAAATCATATGATCATTAAATTAAAAGTTATTTAACTTCACCTTCTGTGTACTTGATTTGTTTTAAGTATAGTAGCTGCGTGAAGTGCGTTTGGAGTGATGATGTGTTTTAGATATGTGTTTAGGCTGTTATCTATTCAGGATTGTTTAGAAATAGCTGGCCATAGCGGAAATGTTGTCAACATTTCTTTGTTTTGACTGATGAGGTGGTAAATGAGGTGTCCTTGACTGCTGAGGACTATCTGCCAGAGGATGGTGAAGGTGTTTTGGTGGGTATTCAGGACTTACCTGATCAGGAATCCGTCTGTGTGGCCACTGCACGTGGTGATGTCATTCTGTACAACCTCAGCGTTAATCAGGTATTCATTCAATCATTCTGCCTTTCTCTACCTCTTGTCTTTATATACACAAGTATGTGCTTTCACTTCCCCCTGAATTGTTGTATATATCTGTTCGGGTAGTTTGAGTGTGTTGGTACAGTGGACAGTGGTCTCACTGCAATGAGCTGGAGTCCAGACCAAGAGCTGGTCACATTCTGCACCGGTAATTATCAGTTAGCATGGTTCATAATGACACACCTTTCATTTACTCTGTGTATTGTGTATATGTTTTATTCTTTTCTCTCACGCTCTGCTTCTGTTCAGGTCAAGAGACAATTATCTTGATGACCAAAGACTTTGAGCCCATAACTGAAGTGGCCATTCATCAGGATGAGTTTGGGGAGGGTACGCTTTACAAGGCACTTTGGACCATCAAATAGTTTGCTCTATTATGCCGTTAAGTAGTTATCCTTAATATGCAAATTATTGTGTAATATTGTATATTAGGTAAATTCATCACAGTTGGATGGGGGAAGAAAGAGACTCAGTTTCATGGCTCCGAGGGGAAGCAGGCTGCTCAGAGGAAGGCTGGAGTAAGTCATTATCAATCTTTCCATTCACTCATCAGTTGAGCAGCATCAGAACACGGAAAAACACGCAAAAAAGATAGTTTTGCAAGTACAGTATTTCAAAGTGAGTACACCCCTCACATTTTTGTAAAATGTTAGCTAGAGCTTCACAAGTTGCCATTGGAATCCAAGTCTACTCACTCATGACATCATGGAATAGGGTCTAAGTCTGGAGACATGCTTGGCCAGTTTAGTACCTTTACCCTTAGTTTCTTTAACAAGGCAGTGAATGTCTTGGAGGTGTGTTTGGGGTCATTATCATGTTGCAATACTGCCCTGCAGCCCAGTTTCTGAAAGGAGGGGATCATGCTCTGCTTCAGTATTCATAGTACTTGTTTGCATTCATGGTTCCCTCAATGAACTGTAGCTCATCAGTGCTGGTAGCACTCATGCAGCCCCAAAAACCATAACACTCCCACCACCATGCTTGGTTCCTGTACTCCTCACCTGGTTGCTGCCTCATGTCCTTGACACCATCTGAACCAAATAAGTTTATCTTGGTCTCATCAGGCCACAGGACACATACCTTTATGAGATTCTGTAGATGGTTGTTGGATTGGACCAACCTCATTTTTGCTTTTCTTATAAATAGTTGGTGCTATTTGGTTTTAGGAGAAATCACAATTCAAGGGTGATAGAATGTACAAATTTACATTTCATTATGAATATAACAATTATTTTATTACATTTCTATTCATAATTAAGAAATGCTTACGCACTGGTAGATTTTGCTGGCAATTTTAAACAACTGACAAAGTTTGGATGTGATACTGTATAATATAATATGCTAAAAAAACTAATTTTTAAATATAACTTTTTTATTACAAAGTACAGTGGTATATATTGAATGTTACAATCTCACATTCACATATCATATAAGGAAGTACAGTCAGCTTTGCCATGGGATGATCGCAAGCCAAGGATTACATGGAGAGGAGATGGGCAGCTGTTTGCAGTGGGTGCTATTTGTTCTCAAACTGGTAGGTGTTTTTCACTTAATTTTATTGGATATTGTTGAGCTGAAGCATTTTTTAAGTTTCTTTTTTTCCAGGTGCCAGAAAAGTTAGAGTGTGGAACCGAGAATGCATCCTGCAGGCGACCAGTGAGACTGTAAATGGCCTTGAACAACCCATTTGCTGGAAGTAAGATATTCTGAAATTACTGTCAAGAAATGGTGTTTTTACTTTAGTGATATTAAGTATTGTTATACCAATTAGCTAAACGGACTGTAGTTATACCAAACTATAAAGGCGGTGTGTACATGTTTTAGACCTTCAGGCAGTCTGATCGCCTCAACTCAGAGGCAACCCAACAAGCACAGCGTTGTGTTTATGGAAAAGAATGGTTTGCTACATGGCGATTTTACTCTGCCCTTTGCCAAGGAACAGGCCAAGGTATGCCACAGATGATCAGAGTTGTACTTGCCTAGAGAATGCATTTGTATATAATTAGATTTATGTCTGCTCTTATGTGTAGAAGTGAATCAGTATGTATAAATGACATGCCTCTTTTCACTTACATGTAACGATATGCATTGTATTACAGGTAAAAGAGTTGCTTTGGAACAGTGACTCCACAGTGCTAGCTGTCTGGATTGAAGATATGAACCCAGGAGAGAACGGCACTCCCAACACATACAGTAAGAATATGGAAAATTTGTAATTCAGAATATTGTCACTGATTAGCTGTAAACACGGAAACCAACACATTTCTGCTGCTGATATGTTTGTGTAGTTACTGGGTTTTTAAACTTTCAGTTCAGTTATGGGCAGTAGGTAATTACCACTGGTACCTGAAGCAAAACCTACATTTTGGAAATGAGCCCATGAAGACCCCAGCCTGCGTGTGCTGGGACCCAGAGAAGCCTCTACGTCTGCACCTACTGACACAAGGCTGGGCCAGCTACATCTATGATTGGGGCTGGTGCACAGACCGCAGTCTTGGAGATGATTCTCAAGACAATGCCAGTGTGGCAGTGATTGATGGAGGTGAGAGTGAGTGACAGTTAGGGCTGTCAACATTTGAAAATGGTTGAATTAAAAAAGCTCAAAGTTTTGACTATCATCATCGCTGCTGTTAGTAAGAGCAGACTGATTGTGATATATACAGATTAATTTACCCCATCTCTCCAACCATTATGTGCATTTATATCTAGCACTTCTCTACAGCTCTTGAAGTAGAGGATCGTAATTTTAGCTTAAACATGTTCAACATATTTTGCAGATAAAGTTTTAGTGACCTCATTTCGCCAGTGTGTGGTGCCACCACCTTTGTGTTCCTATGAACTACAACTTCCTGCTGCTGTCAATCTGGTGACATTCTGCTCACAACCTCAGAGAACCAATGACCTTGCTGTATTAACAGTTGATGGGCATCTACATATCTTTAGTCAAGGTACACTAATTAGAAAAATTAATGTTTTCCACCTTCTTTTTCTTCATGCCAGTAACACTAATAATAATAATAATTAATAATAATAACAATGCTCTTTTAGAATCTAAAACAGTTTTCTCACATTTTGTTTAGGCTCTGATGAAGCAAGTGGACCTGCTACAGGAGCATCTGGGTTTAGAATCATCTCCAATCCATCCACATTACAGAGGACATATAGGTTCGATAAAGGCACAGATGCAATACTGAAAGCCAGTTTGTTTGTTCTTTTAAAACTATGATTGCCTTACAGTTATTTAACTGTCACAAAAAATCTAGTTTACTATTAGGTTGATTTCCATGTAGTATTTCAGTGAACAAGGAGAGGGTGCTGTCTTTGCGCCTGCTGCTGTGGCTGAGGGAGGACGTATTTGTGGCAGTGGTGTGTGGAGATGGTCTTACGCAGTCAGTCCTGCTAATCCTAAAACAGGCAGAGGTTCAGGGCTCAGAGCACAGACTGGAGATCAGGTACAGAAAGCACATTTAAATGTTTCAATTTTTGTTGTATTCTACTGAGAAGTTTCTTATAATGTTAGAGTACTGAAACAATACTGTGACAGGAATTAAATATGTAATCATGACCTCAAGGGGTCAAATAACATAAAATGCAGCTTGACATTCATCACTGTGGTAAAGCTGATACAAAATGGAGTTTCACTCTGTCATAGTTTAAGCTCATTTGAGTCGAATTAGCATTCAATGTTTGTTTCAGCTATAGATATACAGTACTATGCAAAAGTCTTGGTGCCATAAGAAATGTATATTGTTGTATATTGTAAGAGTTGTTTAGAGGCAGTTAGTGTTTTTATTGTTTTATTTTCAGATCACTAATATTACAGTCAATAAAAATGAAAAATTAATACAGTTATCAGTACGTTTATATGTACTGTTACCATTTCCAGAGTTCTCCTCATGGAAGCCCAGAATAATCTGTAGTAACAATGAAATCCCTGGTTTGGGCTCAATCAGTGGTTAAATCAAGTGCTGCTGCTGAGAGAGTCACACATCAATGTAATGGCTGGAACCTGTACTGTTCTAACAGCTCCCAACACATATCAACTACTTCTTACACACAAAACTAATTTAGATTTTTTTTTCTTTTTTGTAATGCTTTTCAGTTTGTTTGCATTTATTTTGAAGATAACTTGTGTTGTTGCTGCAGAAAGACACTCACTGCTGAGTCAATGGGAACATTTGCACAAATACAACTTTTGCACAGTACTGTATGTACCAGAATGGGAAGATAATTTATTATTTACTATGTTTTAATGATGGGGGAACACTGAACATTTGATAACACTTCTATAAGATCCAAAAACCTCTGCAGTCTTTAGTTGTAGTGTTCTGGTGTACAGCAATTCACATGAATCAGAACAGGCAGTGGAGACCTGCTATTTTGATTGGATTTGATCTTGTTTGTCTTGTTTTGTGGGTTAATCAGGTCTGAGGTCCAGGTGGAAGGCCATGTGATCAGCATGTGCCACAACCCTAAGAGTGGTGCACTGGTTCTGCAGCTAGAGGATGGACAAATCAGAAAAGTGCACTGGGGTGAGTGAACTGCTGTGAGTTCAGCCTGATGGGCTTATTTTTTTCTGTATTTTCTCTATGAATTGTTTATTTTAATCATGACCAAATCAAGCAACACATTTTACGACTTAAAAGATATTTAGCAAAACAATATTTACGTACTATCTTTCTGGCCATTCTGATAAATTGTTATTTTTCTGGGCATATTCTTAATAACATCATCTTTTAACATGAGCAACAGCAGCCTCATGTTTTATTACAGAGAACCTAATTTGTTCTGTTTAAGTGAATTCAGTCCTGTAAGTGTGTGAAAAGCTTAATAATAATAATTCAGTTAATATAGTATAATTCAGTATGTATAGATATGGCATTACGGCTTATTTTTTCTGTTTCTATTTATAAAACCACAGAAAACATTGTTGTAAATATTGTACACAAACACATAAAAATTGTGTACCCCTGTTTAGACTCAACAGATGTGACCGTTTCAGAATGGAACAATTCTACTGGTTACATTGTAAACTTTCCCCTGCCCTGTGCACAAACCGCACTGTGTACCATCAATGGACAGGTAACAAGAGTCAACTGCTTTTCTTTCTCTATTGCTACAATGGTGTGCCTTTGTAAGTAGGTGCTTAATTTCAGGTAAATGTTGTCTCTTAACAGGAACATTTGATAGGTCTCACAGAAAGATACCACCTTTATATTGATGACTCTGAGGTATTTATAACTGATCTTATTCTTTTTTCATGTATAAATGTACTGGTACACATTAATCAGATTGCCAAGTTAAATTAAATCAGTGTTTTGTTTTCCCAAATGCTGCCATGCACATTTGCATGTTTTCTCATTTTTCCTCACTCATCTAAAATCTAACATTTTAAAGAAACATTAAACAGAAATAAATCAGGCAAAATCCAAAATGTATGCTCATGTGGTTAAAAAATTATTATTATTATTATTATTTATTATGCCATTTGAAAGATTTAGTTCTTCAGTACGCAAGTCATTTCCTTGTGTTTTTTCTGTAGGTGGCCTCAAATATTTCTTCTTTTGTGGTGTATGACAAGTTCCTTTTGCTCACCACACACGCACACACTTGTCGTTGTCTCCATTTGGCCACAATCTCCATCAAAGGTGAGATACTGGAAAAGCCAAGGTTATATTAAATTATTATATTAAAGCCTAATTTGTTAGTGTTTATTGGCTCTTGTGCCACTGAAGGCTATTTTAAAACATTCTTTCAACATGACTGAGGAATGCACCTGACAGACTGGTATTTCATTACAGTCATAGTCATTTGAGCTGTTCAAAATCCTTTGAAAATAAGTTACCATTAAACTATTGTATAGAATCATTTTAAGCATAAAATTTGTCAGTAACCCATGATGATGATTTGCTTTTAGCTTCCTAAGAAGGTGCCTTATTGTTTCTTATTACGTCTTATTCTCCACTTTTGATGGTTGTAATATTTTTTCCCTTTTAAGAATTATGTTGTTAGAATTAGTATTTCTGATACTTTTCAAACAGTGGTTGTACCATTTTGTACAAGTTGTCTAATAAGATAAATTGCAGTTTGATGTTATTATTTGTTTTTTTTCTGTAATCTGTGTTCTCTCTCAACGAGGAAGATGGATCAGGATCAGTTTTAAGATAAAAATCTCAGAGAAAATTTTCCCACATGAATTGTCTGATGTACTTTTTTCTGAATCCATGTTCTCTTGTGCTGTGTGCAGATCTGAAAACGGCTCTGAGTTCAGAAGCAACTCAAAATGATGAGTGTGTGCGCAGGGTGGAGAGAGGCTCTCGCATTGTTACTGTGGTGCCACGGGATACCAAACTCATACTACAGGTTAATACTGGTATATATGAGTGGTAAACTACTGGATTTTGTTGTTTGTTAACTCCAGATATTTGATCAAAAATTGTTGATTATTGTTTTTTAAAGATACATTAGTCTTTTTAGACAAGTTTTCCATGAAATACATGTGAAAATCATTGCAGACACATGCACACATTACTTCTGAAATCAAAGGTATTAACAAGAAATGTAGCCCCACTTTTTGCAGTAACAGGGAAGGCACTGCAATGCAAGTTTATTTATATAGCACATTGTCATACACAAAGGTCTCATTAAATGTGCTTTCCAGAGATAAAAAGATAAAGAAAAGTAAGCTATAAAATAGGACTAAAATGTATAAGAAAATATATATTAAGACAATCCTTAAAAGGTAGATTACAATAAAAAAGTATAGAAAAAGCACAAAATAAGCTATAGTATTACAAATAAAATTAAATTACAATAAATAAAAGATTTAAAATAGATTTGGACTATTCTTCAAAATCAGACAATTCTGTCAAACATGCACCCAAACCAGCTTGCCCCTGGTCTGTACGAATGTTTGTTTTAGAACAACCTTTTTAATATTGTTTTATTTCCCAGATGCCCCGTGGTAACCTGGAGACTATCCATCATCGAGCACTTGTGCTGGCTCAACTTCGCAATTGGCTTGATGAGTAAGTGCTTAAAAAAATTGAGTAAATATCCAGAGTGAACGTACAGTTAAGCATGCATTTCTGGAAATGTTTTAAATCTGGGAAGTGGGTTTTAAAAATGTCTCATGTTCTTGTTCTAGTCTGAAATTTAGAGACGCCTTTGAGTGTATGAAGAAGCTACGGATCAATCTCAACCTCATCTATGATCACAATCCCAAAGTAAGTGAAACCATAATGAATCCCTTTGCTCTTATTGTGATATCTGTACAGTGTAATGAAAAAACTGTATACTTATTCATCTGCACAGGTGTTCTTAGAGAATGCTGAGACATTTTTGAAGCAAATTGAATCAGTCAACAACATCAATCTTTTCCTTACAGAGCTCAAGTAAGAACCTCTTTTGAAATTTCTACACACAATTCAATGTTTTAAAGCACATTTTATAATGAAGTTTTTTTTTACCTGATAGAGAAGAAGACACAACCAAGACTATGTACCCTTGTCCAGTGAGTGATGTATGCCAGTCAGTTTCAAGAAGTGGGGGAGGGGGTAAGAAGAAAGTGGACACAGTCTGTGATGCTCTACGGTCAGCTATGGAAATCCTTGATCCACAAAAGTACGTTATTGTACCATGAATGTTTACAGTACAGTTCAAAACTTAAAGCAAGCTTTGCACAAAGGGAAAGACTTGCAGCCTATGAACAGGATTACTTTCTTTTACAATGGTTTTTGTTTATGGATTTGGGTTACCTATGCATGATACATCTTCCTCCGTTTAAGTGTCTGTATTAGCAGGTGAGGGTCAGTTCACATTACTTGCCATCTAATGCACAGTGTATTTACTTGTTCTCTTGTCTGCTGTCTGCTCAGATTTTGTTTGTGCATTTTGACCTCTCATGTGAGGAAGACTATGCCAGAACTGGAGATTGCTCTACAAAAGGTCCATGAATTACGCGGTGAGTTTTTCATGCAGGAATATATTTAGGCTATATTCAAAATGGCATCCTGTGCAATGTATACTGCATGCTGCACCAGTATATACTTTATGCAGCATGTTGATCCTCACTTGGGTATTCTTCAATACAGTAAAACTAGTGTCCATCATTGTACCATGCACCATACAGCAGGACAGGGACATGACTAGACTAAGCCTCAGAGGTTAACCCAGTCAAGTTAACCCCAAGACCCACATGAGCCTAGTGTTAGCCTTTTATTCACTGTTCACCAGCTGTTACTAAATACACATAGGAGTATGCAGCATTGCATTTTAAACAGAGGCTTTGTCTGTGTACAGAAAACAAAACTATGCCAAGAAAATGTTGTCTGAGTATATGAGTGTTAATAATCTGTTGATATTCCCTGTTAAGAGAACCCACCGACTGCAGACAATGCAGTAAGTGCAGAAGAGGCTCTTAAGTATCTCTTGTTTCTGGTTAACGTGAATGAGCTGTATGAACACTCTCTTGGAACCTATGATTTTGACCTGGTGCTTATGGTAGCAGAAAAGTCTCAGAAGGTTAGTAAAGGTCTCCATGGAGTTTGAATTTCTGTGTTGAATCATAAACTTGTGACTAGTAGGGTAAGCAGTGTAAAATCTCAGTCTCCTTCCCCCTGCTCTCTGCTCACTCTAGGACCCTAAAGAGTACCTTCCCTTCCTAAATATGCTGAAAACCCTGGAACCCAATTACCAGCGCTACACCATTGACAAACACCTGAAGAGATACAAAAAGGCATTGCATCACCTTAGCAGATGTGGTAAGGTTTCAGTTTGTCCTCCATTTTGTAATATTAACATAAAACAAGCATGGCCACATGGTCTCTCCCTCTCTCCAAGGTAACGAGCACTTCTCTGAGGCATTGAACCTGGTTAAAGATCAGAGGCTATACAATGAGGCTCTACAGCTGTACCCATCAGACAGCCAGCAGCACAAGGTTACTTCTCATTTAAAGAGTCATTAAATTATTAAATAACCTTCAGTTTAGTTAAGTTTTCATGATACCTTGAGCATGGTGTGTGTGGAAGGCTGTTGGAATGTACTTTATGATGGTCTCAGCAATTTGTAAAGAAGGATGTCTCCTTGACATCTAATCTCCATGTGATTTCATCAGGTGCTGAGTGTGGCTTATGCAGAACACCTTATAGAGCAGCAGGAGGCTGAACAGGCAGGGTTGTTACTTTGGCGATGTGGAGAGATGGCACGTGCCCTCCAGGCTTTTGTCAGCTGCACAAGCTGGAGACATGCCCTCGCCGTGGCAACACACATCCCACTGCCACCAGAACAGTTGACACTGCTTGCCCGAGACTTAGCAGGTACTGAGGATGACTAGTGTGTTTGTGCATGCATATGTGTTAATGTACCATGGATATAATATAATATTTACTTCATTTGGTGTGTGTGGCATCTGTCTTCCTAATAATCTGTGTGTGATGTTCAGACTGCATGATTAATTTGCCAAATCAGACATTTTGAGGTACATTTAGTTAGCAGAATTCTAGCCAGCTAATGGTGTAAATGCATCACTCCGTGTCCAAGTATCCTTTATTAATGTCAGTAAAGTCGAATGTGTTGCTTGTTTTATGTTTCAGAGAAGCTTCTTGAAGTGAGAAGACATATGGAGGCTGCTCTGCTGCTGGAACAGTATGCAAAGGTGCTGAAGGCCAAGCTCTTTTCCATTCTACAATGTGGCACTCCCTGTCCCCTTTAAACTGTGACAAACAACATAATGGACTGTATTAAAGGCTTTTTAGAGCATTTTTCAGTGGAAAACCCTCTACAATTGGGTTCCAACCCTAGTCATGGAGCACATTGCATATTCCATGCCAACTTAAACTCAAAAAATTTCATCTTACTGATTACATGCATGTTAGGGCAGAAAGAATAAAAAAAAAGGAAGATATAGGTTTGGGAGCTATTTTTTTTGTTTAAGCCTGATTAGTACTTTTAATATGGTCTTAAGCAAGAATTACCTCTCTACTGAGATACCAATTTAATATGGTTTGATGTTAGGATGTTTTCAGTGTTGACTGAGTAGAATCTGCCTTTTTTAAGGATTACGAGGAGGCTATCTCTGCTCTGATAGAGGGAGCTGCATGGGAAGAAGCCCTCAGACTAGTGAGTCATCTTCAGTCTGCCCTTACACTTACCTGATTTATTTCTAGGACTTGCTGCAGTTAGATAGATGTGTCCTAACTTTATGACCTATTGTTCATTTTGGCATTTCAGATTTACCTTTATAGCAGACAGGACATAATCGAAACCCATCTAAAGCCTGGTCTTTTAGAAGGTACTATAAATCTCTGCTTCCAACTTAAACTTTTATTCAACTGATTTTATTTTTCTTATTCTTATTCTTATTCTGCTCTTTATGTGCTTTAGCTCACAGTAATCAAGTGGCTTTCCTGGAGTCTCAGAAGGCTCTGTTCACTCGCCACAAAAACAGACTGGCTGTGGTGCGAGAGCAGAAGGCAAAAGCTAGATTGGAACTCTTTGGTAATTTATCGCTTTAAGTTCAGTTCAAATCATTAAGCTTTTAAATTGCAAGTATTCATGTGGAGTATATGGTGTTTCAGCCTCTAGTTTTGTATTTGTTAGAATTGCTAAAATAACTTGATATTAATATCTGAATAATAAACCTGCAGATAATATTTCCTCTATATAGGTTGTGGGTCATGGGTTAGATTAAGATCTGTTCTCTTTGCTTGTGTTCTGCAGATGAGGATGGTCCAGACTGTGCTGATGCTGAGCTGTACTCTGAAGCCAGTAGTGTTCTGACTGGCAGCCGCCTTGGATCAAAATACTCTCAAAGCAACTCTCGCATCTCTGCGTAAGTAACCCCTCTGTAGCACCCCTCTGTAGCACCCCTCTGTAGCACCCCTCTGTAGCACCCCTCTGTAGCACCCTTCTGTAGCACCCCTCTGTAGCACCCATGTGTAGGACCCATGTGTAGCACCCTTTACACAACCACATTTCAGCTTGGTTATGTCTAAAGTCTGTCTTTATGTCTAAACTCGGTGCTGGCAAAGCGTCTTGCTTTCTGAAGATATTATGAAGGAACTTCATGACTTTTAGCACTGCTGGTTTATTTGTAACTGCTGAAGCTGATTTCTGCTTTTATGTTCAGGAGGTCTTCTAAGAATCGCAGGAAAGCAGAAGGGAAGAAGCACAGCTTAAAGGAGGGAAGCCCCTTTGAGGATATTGCCCTTCTCCATGCCCTCATTCAGATCATCCACATCATTGATAAAATGAGGGGTAAAATGAGAGATATTCTGCATATACACAGAATCTATGACTACTGTTGGCTTTGGAAGATGGCCTGTTCAAATAAATGAGAAATATTTTAGTCATTTTAGTTTGGCTTAGGTTATTACAAGCTAGGCCTCTAAATAGGAAACTTGTCAGAATGTTGTAGCAATTCTTTTCATCATTTGCTTTTTGATGTTTTCCCTCATAGTAAGCCTTTATACTGACTTGGTAGCAGATGCAAGTAGCAGGGGCACCTCATTTTTAAAAAGGCTGTTTATCTGAAAATCTGAAACAGATGATTGAATTTTGTATTTGTTGCTTACTGTTTGAGAGATGGCAGGAGCTTAGGTCTAAACATGTCATTAAAAACAAGAACATATAGCAAGTTTCACGAAGCTCAAATATGCTTGAGTTAAAGAATCTCTTCTAGTCCCTCTGAATGTGTTTTTATGGTGTAGTATCAAAGAAAGGTCAGTGACTGCAATGTCTGCTCTACTCCCTACAGAGGAGATCCACAGTCTGTTGAAGGCGCTGGTGTTGTTTCAGTTTGACACGCTGGCCAGCCGCCTGCAGGCGGACTACAGTGAGCTGCTTCAGCTAATTGAGAAGGGCATACCAGAGATTTGGAATGAGGGCCTTAATCAAGGGCAAACACCAGTAAGAAACAACATACATACACAATATACACACTTCCTTTAAAACTCTTATTTCTGATTAATTTGGAATATTTTATACATTGCATTAAAAGAATCTGTGACATGTTAATTCTCTTAAACATTAATGAGTTGCAGACATTTCTAAATTTGTATATAGATTTTAATGCCTGCAACTCAATCAAAAATTACATAATTTCACATTAACTATATTTTAAAAGGGACCAAGCTATCCTAGAATAGACTGCTGCTCTTATGAACATTATGAGCTAGTTGCTCATTAGCCTACTTATTCATGGATTCATAAAAATGATGTTAAACAGTTCCTCTGTGAGATGGTCAAATAGAAAATGACCATATGCCATGTTCTTCATTCACACAATTTGCTTTTTATAATA
>JBBIGC010000125.1:4485662-4495989 GCA_037576955.1 Lepidarchus adonis | reverse complement strand
CTGCAGGACACCTTCTTAGCACTGGAATGTGCACTGCATTAAGTTTATCAAAAGATAATTGTCAAAATAACTGCATTGTAAATCAACATGTTTAATTGCAAAGGTTAAAGAAAAATTTCCATTTAAAATATTGGAAAAATGTTGACAATTATTTGCAGTTTTGCAGTTACACAGTCACAACAATATAGCATACATAACTACCAAGGGAGTGGAACTTTGAGAGGAAATGTCCACAATGCCAGTGGTCATGTTTTTTCTTTGTCAAAATGTAAAGTCAAATCTAATATACTGAAATAAAAAATGTGTATGTACAAAAAGTAATTTCAAACTTCAAAACCTATCCTCAACCTGTCTCAGATCGATCCCAGTAGAAAACTGGTCCTGGGTGATGTCTTAAGGTTTCCAGAGCTTGAGTAAGCCATCCTCACTGTATGTGCCTATCATGTTCTGATGAGGGTGATGGGCAATGCCAATCACATCCTTCTCGTGTACCTAAGGAAACACATTCAAAACAATCACAAGAAGAAATGCACAAACATGTTCATAAGAGCAACAGTCAAGTCTATTTACTAAAGCACAATCCATTCTTAGCAGACTGTATTTCTCTTTATGCATCAGTTATGTAAAGCAAATCTGGGCTTACTGTCAGGGTTCTCTCCAGTTTGCCAGTGACCGTGCTGAAACAGTAGAGCACAAAGTCCTCTCCCACACAGTAGATCCACTCTCCTCTAGGGGAAAGCGTGCAGCACACAAAATCTCCACCCTCTCGCTTACCAGAACTGAAGCTCCTCACGATCTGAAAGGATTTTGAGAAAACTCAACATAAAACACAACTGCCCAAGAAAGTAAACACATCACAAAAAACACTTTTTAAAAAAAAAAACCCTAATGCTTACCTGACCCTGCATGTTCATAATAACCACAGTGTTGGAGCGGTTGCAGACTACGAAATGCTCTGGGTTCTTGGGAAGCAGGATAACATTGTTCACGGTAATGTCTGTGCCAGCTGATGCTCCAAGAGACTTGAATGTGCTTGTGCACTCTGTGGTCTTCACATTCCAAATCTGAGGAAGAAGAAAAAAAACAAACTAGATATTAATACAACTTACTACTATTGAGTTCAGGGGTCAGTAACTTAGACAAACAATATTTTAGTAGTTAGGACATGACAGAAGAATTAACCATTCACATTTTAATTCACAGTGAGTGCAATCAATTTTCCAAGAGAAAGTCACCATAGGCCCTCTGAAGTTGGCAGAGATGTACAATGGGTTTCTTATAGATGGCAGACAGCAGATACATATTAAAATGGATATTAATGTCTATTAATATGGATAATACTATAAACTTAAAAACCATGTGAAACATGGGTTTTTAGTCCCTTCAGATAACCATTTTTAATCTGGGAAAACCAAAACAATGTACATGCGTAATGCTGTTAACTTCTGTGCTAACATACTACTAAAATCTAATGGTGGCACTTGCTTAAATTTTCATAATCTGGGAGTATTTTTATTTTCACTTTTACGTTTGGATATTTACAGACATAAAATGTAACAAATTTTGGTTTTCTGAGGTTACTTGGAACAGACAAACAAAATCAGATAAGATAACGTAAGCTTAATCAGTCTGTATAGTGCTGTACTAAGAACTATTAAATGTACAAAAAATTTGGGTTTGGGCAAATGTACCTTCACTGTTCCGTCAGAGGAAGCACTAACGATGTGGTGGCCATCAGGAGTAAACGTGGCCTCATTAACGAATGAGGAGTGGCCTCGGAATTCCTTCAAAGACTTGCCCGATTTTAGACCATGAACCCTAACAAACAAACACATGCTCATATTTTCTTTACATTCAAATCAACATGTAGGACATTAATGAATATATGCCATGTAGACCAAGAGGACAAAAATTGATCCTGTCGCATATAGGTATGAAGAAAGTATAAACCTAACCCATGTTTCTACACAATCCCGTCCACTGGGGTGTGAACAGATGATCTATACAGGCCCTGGGGCACATACCTGATGGTCTGGTCAAATGAGGCTGAAAGGAGCTGACTGCTGTCCTTGGAGAAGCTCAAACAAGTCACACCTTTACTGTGAGCACGTTCAAACCGGCGTAGACACTGACCACTCTGGATCTTCCATACCTGTACACACACAGATGTATAGTTACACAAATGTTTTTCTGCAGAATTAGCAAACACTTGCACAGTTACAAGTACACTCTTAAGCCAATGGCAGACCTTTATTTTGCCATCCTGAGCTCCTGTGGCCAGCATCTCTGTGTCTCTGCTGAAACACATGCACAGAACTGCATCGTCCATCATCATGAAATTATCCTGCGCCTGGTACTTTAGATCCTGTAACAAAGATACAGCCATTACCAAAGCATTAAGTGGCACAAACCTGAACAGGTCTGAGAATCTGTAAAAGTATTATGCACAAAAGATGGGAATACAAGTGTCTACCTTTCTGATCTTGCCTGTAGTGAAATTCCACACCTCGATGAAGCCATCAACAGAACCCGTAACCAGATACTGACCATCAGGAGAGAAGCGACAGCACTCCACGTGTGATTTTTGTCCAAACTGCACACACATTCAGAAAGCTCAGTTTAATAACTAAGAGTCACATTAGCATCACAATCCAATTTTTTCTTCAGTGTTGAGTACTGGCCAATACCAAACTTTCAACTTTCGTTTGTGCACAATAAGAGATTCTGAACTGATCTTTTGTTTTTTTGTGGCCTGTTTTTGATCATTTTAGTGTATTTATCTCTGGGGTGCCCAGCTCCAGTCCTGGTTGGCTGATGTGCAGCACAGTTTGCCGATTTCCTTGCTTAAGCAAAACTGGTTCAACTCACCTGTTAATTGCCAGGTGTTTGAAGAACTTGGCTAGAGAGTGACCCACCATAGCACACTTTGATCATAAACAGTTAAGACAGGGGTTCCCAAAGTGACTGAACAGCTGGTCAAATATTCAAATGTGCCTAATTAATACATTTATACCTTCTGTTTTCAATTTAGTTGACTAATACTGGTTTGTGAATACACTAGTGCATGAGCATTATTAAGATGCTTTCTCTTGGGTGTAAATTCTCAATTTCTGCTAAAAAGCTGTTTTAAAACTATGAGCAGTGCAGTTAGAAAATATGGCAGAGGTGTGTTCTGTACATGCTTCTGGTGGAATGCTAGCAAAAAATAGCAGACTTAGTCAAGCATCTTCTCCCTAACACATTATGTGCTGGTTTTCAGAGAAAATGTAGTTAATTCAGTCTAGTTCAGTCAAGTTTTTACTTTACTATAAAACGCTACAGATTTGGATAATGCCCAATTATTTCACCTGTGAAAATGGAAAGTAGAACTAAAAAAAAAAGGAAAAAAAAAAGAAAGAAACAATATCAAAACTGGGCTGAGCTTATTTTAACCAGTACTCCTTTGACTTCAATTCATACTGACTGGAAGAGGACACTCCTGTAACATGGTCAGATGAATCAATTACTTTCAGCCATGAAAGACTTAACCCCTTAAACTCCAATAGGATGTATCTCAGCTATGGAAAAGTACTGTTTCTGCTGTGTAGGTGATAAATAATCTACCCCCCAGCAGATCTCAACACATTTTATGGCGCTGGTTAGTGACTCACTTAACATTAACATTCTACTGGTGACTACAACTGGAGGTCCTCAACCAAATTGTGAACATTAACCTTGCTAATATCATGATTTATAGAAAATGGGCTAAAATATACAAAGTACTAATTTTGTATTTTAAAAAATGCTTTAACCAAAAAGTGATAAGTTTATATTACTGGTATGTGAGTCCATATGTCAATGTATCATTCTCCAGACAACATACTTCAGTGAGTCATTTAAAACTAATGAATGATAAGCATGCAGTTTAACGGGTTAAAATTACTGACAGAAAGAGCATTAAATCAAACTATTTCTTTCAAATCTTAAGTTTGGGGGTCTTGAATAATACCTTGATGTGTCTGCTCAGCTGGGTAGGGAATCTCTCTTCTTCTACATCCTTTACTGCAGCTTTGCCTCTGAACAAATCAATGGTCATACCAGGAGGCAGAAGACCCTGGTGCTGCTGCCACTTCAGAGACTAAGCAAAAAGAGAAGAATGATACTGCAGACATTACAAATCAAAACACAGAGATATAACAAAAAAGGCACAAATAAGACACATACTATTGTTAAATCTCTAGTTATGTAAATAGTTGTGTCCTAATGTACAAGTTTATGTAAACATTTATGTAATTTTTAATTTTTTTTACATGCACTAATATTTTTTCTCACCTGTCCGAGCAGCGCCATTAGACGGGAGGGGGGCACCACACTCACCTCCCCTGCCAGAGCCTGAGCAATGGCTGCCCGTCGTTTTTCCTTACTGCTGCCATCAGGGTATGCCTGTAAATAAGCACAAACCACACAAAATTGGCAATCATAACTGACGTGCTTGAATCATAATTACTTGTTGAACTCTATGTTTATTTACTGCTGTTTGACTCCAATAGATTGACTGATCTTAGTTGCAACCGAACCTGCTCTTGCTTATGATTTTGCTGACTCCAAGTTGTAAGCACTTTATGCTTTCTGTTTTACAGGTCACTCAAGCAGAACAATAGCACAACAAATCAGAATATTGCAATTAAAACATGCTATGTGATATATTCTAAATATACTGAAACCATGACAAGTTAGACAGGTTTGTATCACTTAAGAATTTGATTTATTTTCTATCATGTGAACATCTTCCTTTATCTGCGGCATCAAGCTCTCAAAGCATATAGACTGAAAGCACAGTAACAGGATGCTCAGAGCACAATAAAGTCAATTAAGTCTTTTTGTAGCACTCATTTGCACCAACTGCATTAAGTTGGACATAATATCACAAAGGCCAATGTTCCGGTAATCCACAACTCACCTCTCTGGGGTCAAAGTAGGAGCGTGCCAGCAGGTTCTCCAAATGAATGTACCTCTCAGGTTGAGTTTGTTTCAACATGATCATGGGGTCCGTCTGCCTCAGCAAAGACCTGGCAGCCCCCAGCTCTCTCAGCTCAATCAGCTCCAACACAACCTGTTTGGCAAACACTGGAATTATTCTACTGGAACTTTATCACAGGTCAAAAGTAATATGTAGTAGTCTAGGTAACAGGTGGCATTTAATCCATTATAGTGCAAGCTTAATAAGTAGTTATTATTTGAGCATCATCATTCAGTAAATTCTATTATTTACTATAGTACTATTAATACTTTTGCTCCAACAAAGCCTTCTAAAGCGATGGAACTTACATAGAAGTTACACCAATTAAACAGTGATGAAACTCACCTGTTCATACAGATCAATCAAGGTCTTATCTGGCAGCTTGAGGGACTGGATGGCCTGTAGCACAGTGTCCCAGTGACCACTGTTTATATCTGCCACAAAACTTTCAATGCTGTCCACTGTATTCAGGGAAACAGTGGTCTCCTCCTGCAGAGTTGCAAGAGTACGATGCAAGTTGTTTTCTTTCAGATACTGCATGATCAGACGAATCACGCTGCAGAAACAAAAATCACAAGCAACGTTGTATCATTTAATGTAGGACGCTTTTCATAGTAAATATGTGAGTCATATATTGTGAACAGTCATGTGTGCATTTTGCATGAAATGTTCCATACATTTATCCGGACAGAACAATGACCTCTTTATAAGCTTTAGAGAAAATTAAAGCACTTTAAAGTAATATATTGAACGTGCATTTGCTTGTAATGCGTTGATTTGCAGAAAATGCTCAAGTATAAAGTACTTTTTCATAATAATATAAAAACTTGTATAATAATATTCCAAAATGAGATAACATTCGTTTTTTGTTTAGTACACAGGCCCGAGCTGAAACGCTCAACGTCAGTGCTAGTCTGTCCAGCTTCGCAGTTAGCCACATAGCTTTTAGCTACATTGGATACCATTCGCTTTGGATACAAACGCACTGCGAGTTCTGATTAAAACTATAGAGAAAGAACAATTAAATGTTAAATATGCTTCGTATGGAACATGTTCGAGGCCCCTGTTTGTTTCTTAGAGAAATAATGATCTAAATCGTCGGTGATGCTAACTTGGCTAACCAGCTAACTTTGCAGCGAGCTCTGCAACCTAACGAAAAACACACCGGAAACGGTCAACTGGATAAAGAACAAAAGTATGCCCAATAACTCGTAAGATGATGTACTCACTCTGCTGACTCGATTTCCAGAGACATGGTTTATTTATATTTTCAAAGTGCGAGACACGACACGCACTCAGACGCAGAACAAGCTTTCTTTATTCTTCGGCGTTCCTTCTGCTCCTTCTCCAGAGCACCGCTGATACACAGCGCCACCCTTCGGTAACGCTCATCATGACACACAGGCATGCCCGGCACTGCAGACCCATACCTTTCTGCCAATCAGAAGTCTAGAAATGTTCTCATGGACAGAATCATTCTTACACAAATCAGCCATAACTTTAAAACCACTTGCCTAATGCTGTGTGAGTTTCCATTACGCTACTGAAACAGCTCTGCCTGTGGTGCACTGTGTTCTGACGCCTTTTTATCAGAGGCAGCATTAAGACTTTGTACAACAGGAGCTCCATAGCCTTCACTCCCAACATGCATCAGTGAGTCTTGGGTGCCCATATCCCTGTCACTGATTCACCAGTTGTCTTTCATTATTGAAAAGACTACTACAGACCTGGAACGCCCCCACAAGACCTTTTTGAGAGATGTGCTCATTCAGTCGTCTTGCCATGACAATAAGACCGTTGTCAAAGTTTTTTCTGCTTCCAGCACATCCGCTTCAAGAACTGACTGTTTATTTGCTGCTGTGTATATATTTGCTGCTTTCCTGACAGGCTCCATTATAATGAAATAACTAGACAGTCAGTGTTATTCACTTTACCTGTCAGTGGTGTTAATGTTAGTGTTATGGTCGGTGTATATATTAACAGCTACAGTCTCCAGTTTCATCCTGAATTATTCAATGTAAACCCACTCAGTATTGTTTTCAGTGTTGGCAATAGAAACCAGACGTCTGATGCAGTGGGGCAAAAAGTATTTGGCAGCCACTGATTCTGCAAGTTGTCCCACTTAAAAAGATGAGAGAGTCTGTAATGTTTATCTTAGGTTATCACTTCAACTGTAAGAGACAGAATGTAAAACAAATCCAGGAAATCACAGTGTATGATCAGAATATATAAGAATATATTTGTATAATGGTGCAGAAAATAAGCATTTGGTCACTAACAAAATTTCACCTCAATACATTGCAATGTAACCTGGGTTGGCAATGACAAAGGTCAAACCTTTCCTCTAGGTTTTCACCAGGTTTGCACACACTGATATTTTGGTCCATTCTTCCATGCAGATCTTCTCAGGAGCGGTGATGTTTGTCTGTCGCTGGGCAACACAGACTTTCAACTCCCTCCACAGATTCTCTAGTGGATTGAGGTCCAGAGACTGGCTAGGCCACTCCAGAACCTTGAAATGCTTTTTACATATCCACTCCTTCATTGCCCAGGTGGTGTGTTTGGGATCATTGTCATGTTGGAAGATCCAGACACATTTTATCTTCAGTGCTCTCACTGGTGGAAGGAGGTTTTTGCCCAAAATCCTGCGAAGTTGGCTGGTTAGCCGAGTTAGCATCACAGAAAATTTAGATCATTATTTCTCTAAGAAACAAACAGGGGCCTCGACAATGTTCCACACGAAGGGTATTTAACATTTAATTGTTGTTTCTCTATAGTTTTAATCAGAACTCGCGGTGTGTTTGTATCCAAAGCGTTTCAGCTCGAGCCTGTGTACTAAACACAGAGAATGAAGGTTATCTAATTTTGAAATATTATTATATAAAGTTTTTGTATTATTATAAAAAGGACTTTGAACATGAGCATTTTCTGCAAGTCAACGCATTGCAAGCAAATGCACATTCAAGATATTACTTTAAAGCGCTTTAATTTTCTCTAAAGCTTATAAAGAGGTCATTGTTCTGTCTGGATACTGTTTTCGGGGTAGGGTAATAAATGTTTAGAATCATATGGAACATTTCATGCAAACATTAGACGGGCATGGACATGTGCTGGCGTAAGTAGGATTTTAATCCATGACGGTGTAGTGCATTACTTATAGTAACCTTTGTTACTGTGGTGCTAGCTGTCTTCAGGTCGTTGACCAGCTCCTCTGTGTAGTTCTGAGCTGTTTCCTCATCGTTCTCAAGCTCATTTGTACCCTGCGAGGTGAGATCTCATTTATTTAAAAAATTATTTGGACGGCCCGGCATTTAAAAGGGACCGGTTGTTGTTGGAGACCGGCTATTATTCGCCTCAGAGACACAATGATGATGGGTATTTACGGCCACAAAATGTAGGCAACAACACCTGATGAACATTTCAGGACTTAATAAAATGATCAGTACAGCAGTACAGTGTTATTAAAGCAGTATACAGTATTACTGTACGCATGAAAAACAGGTACAGTAATGTCATGCAGCTTCTTCACCTGAATGTTCTTTTGCATGTTACCACACAGAGTTTGAATGCTAAATCAAATGACTGTTCCCATCACTCAAACTACATCACCCTCTGGGGTTATGATTGACATGCAAACAAATGGGCAAAATGTATAGAAATTTTATTTAGACTTTCTCCCTTCCTCAATAGCATCCAATGACAAAACATTTTTGATACAATAAGGTACTTACAGTATGTTTCACTGCAAGAGGTACGAAAAGAGGATTAGTGTACGGAAAGTGCGGTGGGTAATTGGAGATTGGCGTTTACTACAGACCAGTGCTTACTACAGATCTGCTACTATTGGAGACCGGTGTCTATTGGTCGTGACATCTCTTCAAACCTGGCGTTTATTGGCAACGTGCCAACGGGCTATTATTAGAAGATATACGGTATTAACATTTTATGCAAAAACTCAGCTTTACGGGTTACCTCTGATAACAAATAAAATCACCTTCTTGGTTCCTGTCACCAGGAAATAAAAATAAATAGGCCAATAACAGATATATAGAATTAGAATAGCACAGAATGTGACTAATACGTTTACTTGAATTCTAACTGCCATCCTATCAATTTTCCAAATCAGTGTATCCATGTTGAGTCACAGGGAAGCTGGAGCTAATCCCAGCTGACTACTGGCCAGCACAGGCTACACCCTGGACACTCCAACACTCCAACATTAAGCTGAAATGATTTTCACTGCACTATGGCTTTTCATGTCTTATATTACAACGTAAACAGAATCAGAATGAGTTTATTTGGTCAAGTATGTTTGCACACACAAGGAATTTGTGTCTCGCTTGTACTTGCATTTAAACCAATACGAATGTATATAAGACATAGACAGTTTAGTACAATACAGTACAATACACATATGGTTGAGTACTATATACAAGACAATATACATTACAATACATAATATAGGAGTGTAAAGTAGCAAAATACAATATATACAATATACAATAAGCCAGTGCAGTGCTACTGTAGCGTTTTTTCAATTCTTGGAAAATCTACTAAGGGAAATAAAAACACTCACACACAGGCTCTGATGCACAAATACAGGCCACGCCTGCTTCCGGTTTATTTGACCAGTTTTTAAAAGAACCCTGGAACCAGTGCATCCTCTTGAGGAGAGTTCACACGAGGCACTCAAACTCCTGGTGTAGAATGGCGGTGAATGGCCAGGCTACAGTTATACACAGCTATACTCCTTACACTAATAGTGAGCCTGGACATCCACCACCAGTCCACACCTAGAACCACATGTAACTCAACACAAGCACAAGAGAACTCCAACAATACCTGTAACACATCAAACATGACAGTACAAGTTTTAGTATTCCCATGGTGTACCTCCCCCAACAGCCAATGAACCTCCTCCCCAGCTCCGTTACAATACAGTACAAATACAGTTAGACATAACATATTTTAATGGTCCTATTGGCTGGGGCTGGCAGTGCATCATGGGAGTTGGAGACGTGGGGTGCTTTATGCCTGTTTATGCATGTTCTGTGTGTTCCAGGAGAAAGAGCAGAGCTGAAGCTGAATGTTGGTGATGTGTTGTTCCAGCGTGAGTGAGCTGGCGTTGGATGACCAGGCCATCTCCAGAATGAGTATAGAGATTGGTGACTCGGGCAGGCTTGGCCATTCACCACCGTGCCTCGCTCACGGGTTAATGCTTGTGTGCATCCTAGCCACCAGTACAGATTGGTTTTTGTTAGGAAATCTGGTGGGCAGTCAAAACCTGTTCAAAAGCTTAACTCTGTGCGATTGTTCTTGGCAGTTCTT
>JBBIGC010000125.1:4449601-4470062 GCA_037576955.1 Lepidarchus adonis | reverse complement strand
GTGTGTGTGTGTGTGTGTGTGTGTGTGTGTGTGTGTGTGTGTGTGTGTGTGTGTGCGTGTGTGTGTGTGTGTGTGTGGACCTTGTACACTCGAGAGGATGGCTGACAGAGCAGCTGAAACGTCTGAAGCTTTGCAGAGAAATCATTCAAAGACATAAAATATCCTTTTTTCCTCTCCTTTTAAGGATCCATTTAGGATGGATAGCATTGAAAAAGAGAGCTTGGCACATGATCCCTTCCTAAGTGGTACATTTACAGTGGCAGCAGAAACCAAATCTGTGTTATCTGGGTGGATGTGGTAGACGGAGCTGTACCTCAGACTTTTTAACGAACTTCTTAGAAAACAGACACACTTTAGACCTGTAATGAAAGTCTTACCCAATTTTATTCAGTTATTTCTCTTCCTGATGCTTTCAAGTGGCTTTCATTATTTGTTCAACCTTTTGAGGTCGTACTATTTTTCTCTTAGCAGTCACCTGTGACACATCGGCATCTATAAACATGGAAAACTTTTGCTGCTCAATCAGATTCTTCTTTTGCCCTTATATTGACAGCATTTAGGAGAAGACTGATACAAATGTCACATCAAGATAAGGTCATAGCTTTGGGTTGGACATTAGAGAAGTTGAAACTGACCTTCTTTGGGGGTAAAAGGGCATGCAGCTACAGAAAAGAAATGGCTGAATGCCGTCGGGCCCTTAAAGAATCTTTCAGACATTTGGCCAAAAATATAACGATTATAATCTCATGATAAGGTTTCCAGCTAGAAGTACTGATAAGTGCCTTTATTTTTTATTTCAGACCAAACATATTTCAAATGTAAATATGCTAAATAATTAGTATAAAATACATTGTGCTATATTATTTCTCAGATTATTTTTATAAGGTTTCAGAACTTAATCAGCTCATTAGATCTGATGCATGTTAATAGCTGTCATTAGTAAATGTCTGCCGGTGCCTATTTCAAAGCTTCACAGATACAGAAAAAGGAGCAGCACTTCATGAAAAGAACACCTAACCATTAAGCAAGGGTGGTGAATCTATTATGCTTTGGGGCTGTGTTGGAGCCAGTGGCACAGGAAACATTGCATGGGTGGAGGGAAGAATGGATTCAACTAAATACCAGCAAATTCTGGAAGCAAACATCACACCATCTGTAAAAATGCTGAAGCTGAAAAGAGGATAAGCTTTTATAACAGGACAATGATCCTAAACATACCTCAAAATCCACCATGAACAACCTCAAGAGATACAAGCTGAAGGTTTTGATATGGCCATCACATTCTCCTGATTTAAACATAATTGAAAACTTGTAAGTAGATCTTTAAAGAGCTGTGCATGCAAGGCGACCAAAGAATGTTACAGAACTAAAAGCCTTTTGCAGGAAGAATGGGAGAAAATCCCATGTACAAGAATGGAAAGACTTGTAGCTTAGTTAGCTTTAGTTATATCTGCCAGAGAAGGTGTTACTAAGAACTGATTATGTGCCCACACTTTTGCACAGTGCCATAATAATGTTTTCTTTTTTTGTTCAATTTATGGCAAAAATGTAACTATGCATTAAAGTTTGCTGAAAATATTGTGTTTTGTTCCATGTCTTAGAGACACTGTGTTTACATCTTTTCAATTACAAAATCACCAAAATCTGTTATTTTTCAAAGGGTGTCCAAACTAGATATAGGTATATATAGATATATAGATATATCATCTGTCTACATGTAAATTCTTCAGAATAATTTCAACACTGAAATGCAAAAATAATTTAGCTTTTTTTTAAATCCTTCAAAATCAAACCTGTAAGCATAGTCAATTGCAACCTGTGCTGCTTTGTTGTTGCTGATGTGGGACAATGCGTTTGTCTCGGATATTGCAGATGTTGTTAAAGGTTAGGAGGGTAAATTCTGCAGTGTAGATTTTGCATTGTGGCATGATATCAGTAAGTTCTAAATGTAATTGCTCAACTACGGTATAATGTCACTTATAATGTCACATAGCATTACCATTTCTACAAAGAACCACCTTAAAAAGTTCCTCAGGGATTATATTTTGCAATGGCAATTTTATATTTCCTACATGAACTAATTTTTCAGTGACGCACAGTTCTGGCCTCTGAGCAGCCAATTGCATGATTACTTATAGTCAATGCTTCATTGCAAATTCAATTAGTCTGGAAAACAGGAAAAATAACACTAACTATGGCCACTGTCCATACACTTGTATTACATGTATTCTTGTTTGCTTAAGATCAACATAAGCAGGAACAACAAAATTGTTATCATTTCAAAAGCTCACACCATTTTATATAGTGCAACCAGCTGCCCTTTGCATTCCTCAACTACTTCATGATAAAAAGGATCATTAGTATTTGTCAACCATTTGTGTGGAATGAAATCTTACTTCAATAAATACAAGAAAATAAAGATATTAATTAAGATATATTTTCCTTTCTTATAAATCTGGAGTTTCAAAGATTTGGTGTTTTGTTATGATGGATTATATGCTGCCCAATTGTTCTTTTTCACCTCTATGCTTAGATATCATGTTGTCTGATAGGAGCCCAGTTGAGCAAATGCATGGTTTACAGTTCATTAATTTAGTATTCTTGGTGTGGGCGTGCTGAGCTAACCACTGGCTGAACTAACACACAGATGCTTTAATTGGCGCATGTAGGAAATCACGGTGTGATAATAATTCATTGCTATAAAAGGTGAAAGCATGATATCATGGCCTTCATCACCATGTAAGCAAACACTAAGTCTTGTTTCTGAGAATAGACCACCTGCCACAGATAATCACACAGGCTTCAGCTCCGATAAAGAAGCAGTAATGAGAACATGAAGAACTTTTAGCGTTTATATTTACACACCAGCCTAATCTGTATGCCATTTAGTGTTGTAGTTATTTTGCAGCAACATTGAATTTTTGTATTACTTTATATACAGTCTTATGCAAAAGTTTGGGTACCCCTTTATAAATAACAGTCAATTTTGTAATTGAAAAGATGTTAACACAGTCTCTCTAGGACAGGGGTGTCAAACTCAGGTCCTGGACATTTTGGTAGTTTCCCCTCTTCAAACACACTCACTCAGCCTGGCAATTAACAAGTGATTTGAACCAGGTGTGTCTGAGCAGGGAAATCATCAAACTGTGTAGGACACTGGCCCTCCAGGACTGGAGATTGACACCCCTGCTCTAGGACATGGAAAAAAATACACAATTTTCAGCAAACATTGATGTACAGTTACTTTTTATGCCATAAATTGAAAAAAAAAACCCCAAAAAACATTATTATGGCACTCTGCAAAGGTTTGCGCACCCTACATAATCAGTACTTAGTAACACTTCCTCTGGCAGATATCACAGCTTGCAAACGCTTTTTAGAGCTAAAAGTCTTTCAATTCTTGTACTTGGGATTTTCTCCCATTCTTCCTGCAAAAAGCTTATAGTTCTGTAATAAATAGATGTAAAATATAGATGCAGGTAAGGTTTTCTTTTGCTGACTCTTCCATGAAGGTCTTGTGGAACAGTGCACCACCACTCCTGAGTCTGCTAAATCTTCCTGCAGGTTTTTCGGTTAAATGGGGATTTTGATTAGTCTTCCTGACCAGCATATGAGCAGTTCTCTCAGAGAGTTTTCTTGGTCTTCCAGATCTCATTTTGACCTCCACAGTTCCTCTGAGCAGCCATCTCTTAATTACATTTCTCACTGTGGAAACTGCAAGCTGACAACGCTTTGCTATTTTCTTGTAGCTTTCGTCTGCATTATGGGCATCGATAACTTTCGTTTTCAGAGTCTTACACAGCGGCTTAGAGGAACCCATGGTTGTTGAGTGTCCACAAGTGTGTGCGAAAGGTTTGAAGAGTCAGAGTATTTGTGAAGCTTTGAAATTAGTAGAGTCAGAGTTAGGCTTAGGTTAGGGTTTAACCTAACCCTACTTAAAATTGTTCTTCTTTGGGGGTAAAGGGGCATGCAGCTACAAGAAAGGCTGCAACTCCATGGACCCCTGAAGAACCTTTCAGTATTCTGCCCAAAAATGTTATGATTACAATCTCGACACAAAAATTATTTAGATTAGAAATACTGATACATGTATGTATTAATTTAGAAGATAAATATTTTAAATGCTAATTTACAATTATTAAAAAAAATATGGGGGTCCTCGGGTTCCAGCGGCTGCCGTTCCTCAGTGTCATAACCCGAATTTCATCATAAGCACCTATGTGACTCAAACAGTAATGAAATGAACGGTTACTGAATTTTTTCCTGTGGTAAATGCGTAAATAACAGCTCCTGAACTTTAATGTTCTTCTGTGATAAATACAAAAATGTATGTACGGGTAGGCACAAGCTTCCAGAACGAGAACACTCAGAGAACGCTTAGAGAACGCTCAGAGAACGCTAAGAGAACGCTAAGAGAACGCTAAGAGAACGCTCAGAGAACGCTCAGAGAACGCTCAGAGAACTCGTCAACTCAGCCAACAACAAGCAACAAGCATCTCAGGGCTTCGCACGCACACACGCACTATGGATTTTTCTCTCTTTCTCTCTCAGGCTCTCTCTCACTCTCTCTCTCTCTCTTGCTTTTTTTGTCCTTGCTGCTAGTGGCAAGAACCAACTACATGCAGCTCAGCTCAACTCAGTGTCTCTCTCACGTTCCCAGTTACCGTAAGGCATTCAACTGCATTCTACTACCATATATGTAGCTACACATGGAGCTCAAATGGTGTTGAAAGAAGAAAGAGGGGGAGGGAGCCAAAGGGGTGGGAAAAAAAAAAAAAGGACCCCCCCCCCCACCCTGGTACATTAGCAAGTTATAATTGGAAGGCTTGTAAGCCCCTTACACCCCCACTCCATAGAAATGATGCCCCAAAGAATTCTTAGAGAAATGTCATAAAAGTAACATTGTAGTTCCCTAAGGAACCCTATTTAAGTGAGTGAATTGCCCTTCATCAGATTTTTGGACATTACGAAGTTCTATTTCTTTTACAGTTGTAACTGAAGGAGGTCATTAGTTATTTATTGCAGCAGATATAATAAGTCCCTCTAGCAGAGAAAAGAATGGACTCTCTTTCATGCACACACCTTATTGTCCAAACGTACGGTCACCCAAAATGTACTGCACACTGAGAATATGTCACTTTGAATGATGACTACAGTGAAAACACAATGGGGCAAATGAACTCTGTCTGTCTGTCTGTCTGTTTCTCTGTCTGTCTGTCTGTCTGCCTGTCTGTCTGCCTGCCTGCCTGTGAGTTTGCAAAAGAAGAATGGTCAAAAATTCCACTTGAAAAGTGTAACAAGATTGTTGATGGTTATAGGAAGCGATTGGTTATTTTTTCCAAAGGGTGTGCAACCAAATATTTAGTTGAGGGTGCCAATAATTTTGTCCAGCACTGTTTTTGTGAAATGATGTTAAATTTAGCTTTTTCCTGCTTTTTTGTGTTGATCCAGTGCACATAAAAGAAATAAACATGTGTATGTGCACACACATCTTAAAGAATAGTTGCAAAAACAGCCTGTTTAACTGTAAGGAATAAGGAGAAGTTGGAAGTGGTCACGTTAAACATTATGACTTGTGTGTTCATGCACCACATATAACCATCACACATGGACTACAGATGGAAAAGGAAAAATGTAGGTTCTTTAATCTTTCATCCTGTCTACCAACCTTCAGAAACCATGATTTTCACATGTGCATTAAACTTCATTTCTCTATAGGTCAGTGAAGATTGACAGGCACCTGAATGAGATAAAAGAGTTAAATGCCAGCAATTTTTATCTTTGCCAGGTAGCTTTTTGTGCTGCAGGGGGGCTTATGAATAGTTTGGCTAATAGACCACATTATTTTAAGTTCCTGCTGATGACGTTATAAAAATACATCATCTGTATATTGTATCTCACTACTGATGCTACTTGGGCACTCACCCAGTCACTTATCATCTCCCTTACTGTAAGACCTCTACAACTAATTCAGCTATGGACAGCTATGGACATTTTTGTAGGCCATCACACACCCTGGACTCTCATTGAATTCCCCCCCTCCCTCCCACCCCCCCGCACTTTCATCCACATTCATGCACATTTGCCATTTGCACCTGTTTATATCATTTGCACCTGTATATATCATTTGCACCTGTTATATAATTTTGTTTATAGTTTTGTTTATATTTTATATTATATTAGATAAGGTTTTATATTCTTTATTCTTTATATTTGTTTATATTCTTTATATTTCTTTAGAAGTTTAAAATATTTTTGCTCTATTTATTGTTAAGTTTTTTAATGTCTTAAATTACTTCTTGTTTTGTAATCTGAGGTCATGGGTGGTCGCCAAAGCATTTCACTACACATCTGTGTATGATTGTGTATGTGACAAATAAAATTTGAATATTTTTTTTTTTAATACATCAGCATGTCTGATTATCAATACACCAAATTTCTCACACCCTCATGCTGCAAACCCTTCACTGGCTTCCTGTGGAGCCTGCATCAGTTATAAATGCTAACACCAAAAATGTGCCCTGCTTACCTACATACAGTTATCAAACCATGGGTCACATGTTGCATCCCCCTCTTCTCAATATTAAAGATAAACATCGACTTCTCAGTTCTGACCCCTAATTGGTGGGATGAACTTCCCTGACTGTTTCTAAACTGTTAAAAGTCCCTTGCTGTCTTCAAACAATGGCTGAAGACCAAAATATTTTATTATAACTTTTTATGGGACAACACTGTAGATATGACACTTTGATACAATGTAAAGTAGTCAGTGTACAGCTTGTATTACTGTGTAAATTTGCAGTCACCTCAAAATAACTCAACATACAGCCATTAATGTCTAAACTACTTGCAACAAAAGTGAGTATCCTGTTACCAACTTATTAAAAACTTTTTGTACATTTGTACATTTTTTATTTGAAAGGTCCAAGATCATGAACTAATGACAGATTCTTGTTTTTATTGCATTTTACAATAAATTTGATGATTTACAAATTTGTGAAGCCAAGATAAAATGTTCAGACTTGCTACCATGTTTGAAGTGTTTCTCTGTTCTTCAGATGGATGAGTTTAACAACACATCTACCACAACGTGCAGAGACGGATCAACACTTGAATCTAAAAATGGTAATGTATCAATAGTGTAACCGTGTAACAGTGTAATCAACCAAACTGTAATGACCAGTAATCACAGAGAATGTAAAATGCAATCTTATAACAAAGCACACTGTATTTAATGATTACATCTGTGAAGAGTTTGGCATCGAAATATATTACTCTACTATTTTGTTATTCTATTTATTATTTGATGATTATTCATTTGCTGTTAGAAGACACAATCAGCAATGTGTAGATTCTGTTCTTACCTAAGAACCAATCTCAAACAATAAAAGAATGATAAATGTCAGAATCTGTGTGAAACTGTTTCAATGGGTTTTAAAACCATTTATAACCACGCAAATCAAAATAAAACAGGAGATTGTTTTCTTGTGGTCATATATGAATTTATGTTTTAGTCTTTATGACAAAATATTACATAAACAGATATTAAACATTAAATGTATTACAAACTTGAGCAAGAAACTACTTTGAGAGTCTGGGGTTAAATTGAGGATTCTCTGTACATTGGTGAAACTGAAAACACCCTAATTGCAAGAACAAATGACTGTTATTTACTTTTTTTTTTTTTTTTTTTTTAAAGAAAAATGGTTTTCTATTATACATTCTGCCTGCCTGCCTACCTAGTCAAGTGACAATAAAGTAAAATTAATGTGACACATCCTTTACAGGCCATTTTGCCCATTTTTGGCATAAGTTTTATAATTTATTAAAAAGTTTAATTTAATGAAAACACATACACAAATATGCAAATATCTGCATAGACATCATGTTCAAGAAAATGGCTATATAATACAAATACTGTAAGTAATTAGACCAGAGATGGCCAAACTGTTTTTGAATGGCTGTGTATCCACCTGTTATTCACTGATGCACTGAAGGAAAAAGCTTCAATCTATCTTTAAAGTAGGAAGTGAACAAAAACAAAACGTTTGAACAGTCTGAAGTACCTTTTAGACCTTCATACACCAGGATCATTGTATCACCTGGACCACACTTTCAGACCACTATTATGTGGAACGCTATGAGTATTTGCTCTTTGCTTTGTTCTGCCAAGTCAGTCTATTTCCCACCAGGCTGCCGGAAGATGACAAACAGAATTTAAGTGACATGGGGGAATTTCAGGACACAGTGCTGCAGATATTAAAGGCCATCCAATCTCTCTCAAATTATTGTCCTAAAACTGTTTCTTGAAACTTGAGACCCAATTCAGATTCTGTGCCTCTGCGGATCTAAAAGCAGTTAGACACAGACAAGGTCTTATCCATAGCCATCGCTTTCTGTGTCAGATTCAGATTTGTCTTAGATTTCTCTTTTGCTGTCAAAGAGGGATTAGTAATTACAGGCTGTGCTACTGGTGTAGACTTACACCCAGGCTTTGCTGTGGAAAACAGAAGGAGCTTTCAGAGAAGCACTGCAGGTCGCTAATCACATGTTCTCTTTCCCCTTCACAGGATGATGGCAGAGATACATTCACTTCTGCCTCATAGCTGTAACTAGTATGAGCTACACTTGGTCAGATTTTTTCCATTTCCTGACCTCAGGGTGTGTCTATTGATAGAAGCATTTATCGCACTGGGAGCAGCGCTCGCTGTACTTAGAAGCCTCTGAAATTCAAATGATCGCCGGTACCCGGGGAAAATCAATACTGCGGCTGCTCTCTTGAAAATGGTCATCTGCTTGAGAAACTGAAAGACCTAAGTGCTAGTATGCTGGCCTCATTTGGAAAATTCCACATCGGCACAGACAAAAACATACTTCTTTAAAAGCTTTTCTTCTTCATTTAAGAGACAGACACAATAAAAGAGAAAAGCAGAAGGTCGCAGAGACCTTTTTCTTTCTTACCATCAGTTTTCAAAAGAGAAAAAAGAAAAAAAATTCTTTGAAGTGAGTCCATAGAAGATCCACTTACAATAAATGGTGGTTTTTAAATGAAAGGTGTAGGGGGAAAGACTCTTTTTAAGAATCCCAAATTCTTTGACAAAAAATATTGTGTGTCTATAGTTTTGAGACTGGCACAAATACTGGTTTTCAGAAAGTTTGCTGCTTTCAAGTCCTGCTCTTCTGGGAAAAAATAGCTTGATAGGATATTAAATTAACTTTATCCCTGAATGTCAGCACACACAGATAACGAATATGTCTATATGACTTTAAGCGTAATAATCATTATGAGTAAATATCACATCCATGTTGGTAAAGTAAGACCATCTTTCCCACTTCTTTATTAGTGATACTGTTGGTTATTACGTTAAATAAAATATCTTAAAATAGCAAATCAATTACATCCCAACTGATATTTTCTGTGTTCTATAGTCCCACGCATGTGAAAGTGAATATTTGTCATTGTGAACACACCATCACACACAATGTACCTATATAATATGACCTCTGCACGTGGAGCAGTGGGCAGCTATCAACAGTGCCCAGGGAGCAGTGTAGAGGGGACGGTACCTTCCTCAAGGGTATTTCAGTGGTGCCTGGGTCGGGACTTGAAAGTGCAACCTTCCAGTTGCAAGGTCCTAATCAGTAGGCTACAGCTGCCAATTCTGTATTGTCCATTCTGCCATGCTAATAAAAGAGAAAGAGAGAATAAAGGACATCACTTTGTATTCAGTAATAGATCAATTGATTCAGTTTTTCAGTTCAATTCAGTATTAAATTCAGACAAATGTATTTAGTTCTTGGTAGAACTTTGGTATTGGTGACTTACTCTTACTTACTCTGGGACAGCGCTGTGGTTTCCTGAGCGGTTTGTGATCCAAACATTCTGTTTCCAGACAAAGAATAAGCTTTGTTTAGCTGTAGTGACTGCAGACAGAGACCCAATTTTTTTTTGAAGACGTTTAACTAAAATAACTAAAATAAAGCAAAAAGCTAGCTTTGTAACACCAGAACAATGTTAATGACTTTTATAAATGGGTGTTATACACAAATCTTAAAATACATAGATCAAATGAAAAATATTGCTGATGAAACATTTAGGAAACATTAGCCTAGAATAATTTATTAAGACTGTGAATACTTGAGTAAATGCCTGTGTTGATCTAGTTGGCAAACAAGCCCATTATTTATCTTTTACAGCACAAAATAGTATCTTTTTCTTGTTGTGTGAACAGAAACACAATTTCACTGACCATGGCTGCCTTTCACTTGGCCAGTACAGCCTGTAAACACAGCAATATATTCTCACAATGGAAACACTGCATCCCCCACTCACACACCTCCATGTGGATCATTCATGCTGACATGGTGGTTGTTTAACAGGGTAGAGCTTCAGGATCATTACAGCTGCACTATATGTTATATGTGCTTTGAAGTATACCTGAGTTGCCCTTTAATCTCTCCTAGCTAAATGAGTATAGCACTGCTTACATCTCCAAAAAGAAAAGAATATGCAACATCCATAAATCTGATGTAGTGATAATAAGGGGATAATAGGGTTATACGCCTAAGAACTCACAGTTCTTGGAAAAATCTTTAACAGACATAGAACATTTGCATTATGTAGAGAGTCATTAAACTTTCAAATGTTTAGCATCTTTAAATAACTCATTTACAAATATGGTTCTTTAAAAACCACTGAACGGTTCATCCACTGAAAGTTTCATTAGGGAACCAAAAGTGGTTCTTCTATGACATCACTTCAAAGAAACCTTTCAAATTTAGATGGTTCCCACTGCAATTCTGGTAATGAAGCAACAGCATACAAGGTGTTGTCATCCATTTCATAAAAATCACATACCCGATCACTGGTAAGAAACAAAAAAACAGCTCAGTTTTCATGAAATGATGAAATGTTCATAAACTGCAAAGAACAGCAAAGCAATGTAAAAGTTTTAAAGTTTTAGAATAGAAGTGATGACTGACAGGGTGAGACACTAGGTTCACACTCTTACTGTAACCTTCTTTGAATGCAGTCCCGGATTTCTTATTATCTTTTGCAGAAAAAGAAGGCTTCATATGTGGATGTTCCTGGGAGGATATCTAGCATAATTTATGCTGGCACGCACACTTCATCTCTAATGTGAGTCGAGCTTCTGGAGGAGTGCGTTAACTCTGCTTGTGAGTGCACTTCCATGTAGCCATCAAACATGTGAAGCGAATCTCTGTTCAGTCGGCTCTGAACCACAGCGAAGATGAAAGCTCAGTGAAACCTTCTGAGGGTTATGGCTCCACTGACTCACTCTCTCGCACAATATTGGCTTTTGAAAAATAGAGAAATGGGTAAAGCTAATGAAAATGCTGAGGCTAGCAATAGCCAATATTGATGACTGTTGATCTGGTCATTAGTATACAGCAGGTAAAATATGTATTAAACATGTCACCAATTTTCTAAGTAAATATATTTCTAAAGATGTTGATAACAACCCAATCAATCCGCACATGCAACGAAATCAAACCATTTATGTCCTACATTAAGTTATGTGTAATAAAATGAAATGACACAGGGAAAATGTATTGAAGATATTTGGTAAAATGTTTTAATACTTCGTACAAAACCCTTTGTTGGGGATGAAGCTTCAAGACGCCTCCTATATAGTGAAACTAGTTGCATTGCTCAGGTGTGATTTTGGTTCATTCTTCCACATGAACAGTTTTCAAATCCTGATGATTCCTTGGGCCCTTTTTTATTAATTCTTTCTATAGATCTTCTAGAGGATGTTTAAATCAACTGTAAGGGTTTGGAAGTAAGCGTAAGGTGCTTTTAAAGTGACATTTATTTACACAAATACAAATAAACTAAACATATTGTTGTATAACAAAACAATTATACAACAGAAAACATTTTGGAAAACAAAACAGAGTAACATAACAGAGATCTGACATAGGCTGAATGAACACCTGGGTATAGACATGGACACAAATGAAAGACAGGTTAAATAAGACTAGGGTCAGGACTAAGCTGGGGCAAGGACACAGAAACATGTGACCAACGGGAAAAAAAAAGAGTAAAGAATCATGACAGCGACACAATACAATACAAACTACAATCTTTGTGATATTGACATTCATTTCTTGATGGTTCAATGAGCTGAAAGATTACTAGACCCAAAGCTGCCCATGTAAAATGTAAGCTGAACATAAATGTAATCTACTTGGCAGCAAACATCAGAATTAAACATGAAATTAAGTTTTTTAATTTCTCTAATTATCAACAAAACTAAGGAGCTGTTCATGGATTCCAGGCAGAATGCAGCTTATGCCCACACCTACATGTGCGGAGATGCTGTGGAGAGGGTCAGTAATGTCACTTCCTTGGGAAAACCATTATTGTTATTGGTAAAAGTCACTTTGTTAATAGTATATATAAGGTACAGCAGACAGATTTTTAATGTATTTATTGTAAATTTGCATTGTTGGTTAATTGTCTAATCTGTAAGTATTCATTGTATTAACTTTATCAGTAAAATTATTTGCATATGTGCAGATTTAGCATGTAGAATGACATAAAGGACAGTGTAACAGAAGACTAACATGAGGATATATGTCAAATTAAACCAACCATGGTTCTGGGGTGGAACTAGTCTACACATTCAATGCAGCTCACATAATTAGAGAAATGGCATGACATGCCTCAGGTCATACTGCAGGCGTATTATGGTCATTCATACATTGGCTCCTATATTTAGGGACTATATTAACAACTGCTTGTCTGACAATGTCATTTGAGTCAATGTTATTAGATTTTAAAATCCTACTAATTGACTCAAAATCAGCATTTCTTTTTGCCTTTGAAGTTCACATGCCTAGTCATACATAAACACGATTCATCACAACATTTTAAGAAATCGGTTTGATTTTTTGCATTTTTAAATCATCATACACTACCAGGAAGGAAAAAGTAATATTCATTAAGTGTATCATGTTTCATCTTCCCCTCCTATTGCCTCCTCTGTAATATTGTATTTCACCGCTTGTGCTCCTTAGTTAGGAAGTGTGGGTAATCCAGTGAAAAAGAACAACTTCCCTGCATTTGCTGTAGTGGCAGAAAAAGGTACAACTCAACTTGACCCTTATAGGTTGAAATATGCAAAAAAGTACAAATACAGATACACTACATTCATTCAGGAGTCAGGAGAGAGGGTCTGTGGAATAAAATATACCTACAAATTGCAAACAAACTGCGTTCATTTAAGGAAACGACCTCAGTAAAGGTCACGGTAAGGGTAAGGGTACATTCCCTTGAGGGTACAGCAAGAGTGTACGTCGCTCTCGAGTTTCGTAATGTGTAATGTGTTTAGTAAATGGAGAAACACTGGCAGCTGTTTAGGAAAATGATCTATTTGTTAGTGCCATAGGTCATGGTGAGTACAATGGTATACATTGATAAAAACGATCGTGATAAAACTGCACCATGACTTTCTTAATGATATAGTCATCTGATATTTGCAGGGCGGGATGCGTGGGTGTTTCTACGTCATTATGTGCCTAGAACATAACTGATTTCATTTGTGTATGCTGTCAATTACAGTTAATTATATTAGAAGTGTTATTTGTGTTTCACCAAGACTCGTTTGCCAAAGTAGATGTTTCTGTGTTCTGCTAGTTTTCTATCATATTCACCCAACATAAGGACAAGTACATAGTGTGCTATCATTAATAAATAAAGAACTAGAGAGCGATTTTATAGAGAAGCACAATGCAGGAAAGAGTGCAGTCTGTCATTCTGAGTCTGCCATTTTCTCAAATCAATAATCCTGCCCTTTGCTCCTAAAATAAAAACCTTCATAAATCAAAATTATGGAAATTATGACCTGTCAGGATATTATAGCGGATGTTGGACACATTTCATGACGAACGTTGTAGAACGTGGAAGATTCCATTAGAGAGCAGATTTGCATAATTTAACATCAATTAATGATGTATCTCCTTGGATACAGAGTTCTGAGGCTCCAGGCTGGAGCTCTGGTTCGAATGAGTCTGCACTAGCTATGTCTCAAAATGTTCTGCCATCATGTGGGAGCTTGTAGATTATGAATTTAAGAGAACTTGCATATTTCAGCAGCATAGATTGGGCAGGGAACACTCTTTCAAGGCTAATGTACATGTGAAATGTAACTATCTGGATTATGTCTCTTTGCAAGGCCGTAATTGTCTTTAATAAGTATCTTTCGCACATCCCCCTGGCAAATGTACATAGCTGTATATCTCAGGCCATAATTCTTCTTTTCTTTTCACATCCTTCTCTGTAATCAGTTGCGCATTTAACATTACAATCAGTTTGCCCTTTAACACACATGTTGCAAATGCATAAAATATCGCATAATAATTATGCACAGCATATTTAAGGACATAATTGTCCTTAAGGTGCTAAAATGTGTGTAACAGAACAAGGAATTGGAAATGTTTCCTATTAAAAACCTTTGTCTACTGCTCAAATCTGCACATAACTATACTATACTATACAATACTATTTATTGCCCCACTCACCCACCCAGATTTCACTTGTCTGTACACAGCTTTAGTAAGGTCATAATGAAACAATTTATAAGAGCACATCTTTTAAATATGTGTAAATGTATTATGTATTGTGCATTGTTTATTTTTCCATTTCTGTTGGAACTGATGATGACACCAGATTGCTTGCACATCTGATACCTGGTGAATGAAAAACAAGCAGATTCGGTAGATTGAGTTTTAAATGGAGATGCAGTAGCTGGCAAAAGCCTGATCTGAAACCAAGAGCCATCACCAACATTAGTGTGTGCTCTCTTTCTCTTTTCCTCTCGTCTCGTCTCTTCTCCCCTCCCCCACACTGGCTTCTTTCACTGTTCCAGCTGGCCTTTGATCAGCGCTGATATCTAGAAACTTCTTGTCACCCACAAAGCCAAAGTCTCTCACACCCTTCTGCAGAATCACTCCATCATACAGACAGGCTGCGAAGGTGAAGATCTGCAGGTGTGCGTGTGTGTCACTGCCACACAGGCTTACGCGCCATGTTACACGTAGAGTGTACAGAGGATCATATGTCAGGAGTGAGCGCACCACTGACAGCCCGGTCACTACGGTGTGTATGGGAAAAGCTACAGAGAACCCAAAGACTCACATGGGGCTTAAGAGTAATGGACAGGTTCCTGTAGACGTATCAGTATATGCTGCTGAAGATGGCTCAGGAAATCTAATCCTTTCACGCTTTAACCATGTTGTTCACACACTTGACTCCACATATCCGGCTGCTCAGAAAGAAAGCCTCCTGTATTTGTGAGGTATGTAGTGACATTGGATTTCTGAGTAGTCGATTAATCAACAACAGGAAACAATTGCTTCTGTGCCAAAATCAATCATTCAATTTGTGATTTTTTTTCTAAACAAATACCCACTATTCTTCCTTCCCGAAAGCACTACTGAAATATTGAAATAATGTAAATAGCTCAATCAGACATGAGAGTTAATGTTACCTCATAGGCTCCGTAGTCAGCTTTGCTTTTATCCAGGGCCCTGATTTACAGTTTCAGAGGGATTACTACTGATGGATCACCCTGAATATTTTACGACCCTCTTTGTGACCAGCTACCCTGTGTTTCACTCTCAAATGGAAAAAAGGTCACTCAAAGGTATCTGTGGCACAATGAAACTAGCAAGCAATTTAACTGGTTTAATTAAATTCATGTACATATTTTAAAAGAACATTGACCGGATAATTTTCAAAGATTATCCAAAGTCATAACCTGGGTGTTTGCATCATTCTTAAAATTAAAAGTTAAACAAGCCCAAACAAAAAACACTTCCTTTGGGGTACAATTGCATTACAATCATCAGGCAACTATACTGGATGTTTTTTCTTTATTTTTTATTTTTCTTTATTTTTATTATGTTACATCAGTGCATTTTGATCTGGGGTTTCATTAACTATGCTCTCTAAAAAGAGATATAAAGCAATTAAAAAACTTTATCCTTTTTTTCTACTTATTGCTGTTTGGGGAAAACAATATCATTCAATGTGTGGACTTTCGTTCATTGTGGTTTACAATAAATGGGAGTGTGTTCTCTTTATGTTCTGTGGAGCATCTTATGCTGGTAGATAAATGTAGCAGGAAAATGGTTCTTTCTGTGGCATGGTTTTGGACTAGGAATCTTGTTGTAGCATATCTGCCTGTATGTGTAGTTGAACCTCTGATCTTCTGTAGCGTTATCCACATTGCATCACTGCAGAAAATTACTTCATTGCAAACACCATCACTAGCAACTACCTATGCATCTTTAGATGCCTGAGCAAAAATTATAATACCACTGATTTTATCTATACCAAAGCATTATAAAGTTCTCTTTTCTGATTGGCCTAAAGGATAATAAATGACACAGCCTCCAAAACAGTACTACAATACAATACAATACAATACAATACAATACAATACAATACAATACTCCCAATCAGTAACTTCTTACTGCAAGATACTGTAGGGTAATGTTCATAAAGTTGCATTATGTCCAGCAGAGAAATTTTATTCCAGCAAGTATCCAATGTCATTACACTTTCAGGGATAAAACTGAAGAAATTAGTCATTATGACAAGAAACACTTAACAGCATAAACCTTTATGAATGTTAATGTAGATTTGTGTTTTTATAAAAAGAAGTTATGTAGAATTATGTATGCTGTCCTAGTGTTACCCTTTAGTCATTAAAATTTCAATACATTAAGAAAGATTTCACCACAAACACCAAATCAAAGAGAGTAATTATAAGCTATGAAAGAAGACAAAAATGAAAATTGGATGAAGGAAAGATTCTTTGAATCTTTGAACATTTATGGAACATACTAGATGTGTAAGCAAAAGAATAAGGCAAATCTATTGTGGGATACTATCAGAAAGAATAAGGGAACATCTGGCCTAATATCACTAGATCATTAGTGAATAAGAACATGATTTAAAAGAAGAAATACAGGAGATAAATTCACAAAAGCATCCGTGCAGGCACTTCAAAGTTTTCAAGGACTGGCTGGGTAAAAACTAGATCCAATCAGAAGAGAAGAGCATCACTGAGACTGAACATTTCAAGTCCTCAGATTATGTCTTCAAATCAACTCTTAAATAGTTCCAAAAAGCAGACATGGACACCATCACCATCACGACTCATCACCCACCTGCAGCTGTTTCATGACTCTGGCTGCTCTCTGGCTAAACTCAGCAGGGAGGAGAAAAGGAGAAGAGGAGATGAGAAGGAATCAGATGAAAAAAGTCTGTTTGATGAAAATATCTGCTCTTTCTTGGCTATGTTACTTGTATGTAAGACCTTTTGTCTTGTTTATTGTCATGTTTATGATATAGGATTTTGGGACTTTTGTTTCAATGTCATGACTTTCAACAGGGTTCTGGTGTATAAACAGCCTTGTCTGACAATTATATTCAGAGAAGACGACATAGCTCATATTATTATATCGTAACCTTTTTTTTGAAAATTAAAAATTAATTATTAAATAATAAAAAAAAAAATTCTGTTGTTAATCATTGTTTGTTTGTTTGCTTTGTGCTTCAGTTCAAAGAATTGCATATTTACATTGTCACAAAAAGAGGTAACAAAATCCCGAGTTTCTAATGTTTCATTTAATGTCTCTGCTCAAATAAAGCTGAAAAATAAAATTGGAAAAAATGGTAAAAGTTTTTTTTAACAGCATCATGACCTATAATTGGTGGCATAAATATTTTTTTCTATTAAAATCAACAATGTAGTTTATTTATAAGTATATCTTAGAGTGAAGATTACATCAAACTAGCAAGAATTTACACATGCGATGAAAAGACAACTGAACACAAACTAGAGACAGACATGGTATTTGAGTATACGGGGTAAAGAATCAAGACTCTTGAGCACAACTGCAATATCCCATGATTTCTTTTCTTGGTAGAACAGCTTGTGCTCGGTTGTGAATGGAAAACAGGTGAAAATCAAATCAGGTCTATGACCTGAATTACAATATGGGAGGTCTAGGAGCACATAATGTCAAAGGTTACTAAAAGCAAACAAACAAATAAATGTTTTATCATTTCCATTAACTGTTGGATTGTGTCTGTGTACATAATGATGATGTTTATTGGATATTAAGCAATCCAGACATAAATATCCAATAAACATCATCATTATGTACACAGACGTATGTAAGACACAGACAAAATAATATGTTTCAGTATGGTTATCTTTTATGACAGAATTGTGAGATAAATGACTGAAGTGACGCCCTCTCATTGGCATACACGGCCAGTCTTAAAAAGGCCTTAGATAAAAAGCAATCATTACTTTAGTTCAGACATTTTTGTGAAATGTTGAAAGATTATAGGTCTTTATCAATGGATAAGTAGTGTGTAAGTTACAAAGATTGATGAGTTTTACAAATGCTATGGGGATGACATCACAACTTTAACTACTAGGGGTGATAGAGGATCTGGGCCCTTGACTGGTCTGGACACACTGGCATCACTCACTCACTCTTTCTGTTTTGCTCTCTCTCTTTCTCTCTCTCTCTCCTTGCCAGACCATATGTGTGGCCATTAACACAAATGTCAACAGTGATGTAAGGGCTGAATAATTCACTGTTAGGCCTATATATAAACATAGCGCATCACCTCTTTCTTGCCCTCTCCGCTCAGCTCCGTGCCTCTGAGGTAAACGTGTCAGAATGGGCAGGATGGGTTATTTTATGAAAATGCCACGAGAGAAGGTCCAGACTGCTGACGCATTTAATGTTCTGTGTGCGTAAGATTTTTGATGGAAAATTATTTTTGTCTAAACAATAAACTCCTGTTTACTGAGTCCTGTTTATACTGTGTACAAATTACATTTGGTTTTTGAACCTTCTGCCAAAATTGTATGTTGGTGTTTTTGTTACAACAAAATCTCTAAAACATTGTTTAGATGATGGACAAAATGTCCTGAACCTTAATGTTAATTTAAAAGAAACGAAGCAAAAATTATATTCAAATCATTATATTGAAAAAAAAAATATATATATAAAACTCTATTTACTGCTAAGTTGAATTGCATGATTTTGATAATGTGCATGTTCCAGCTATTTTGTCAGATGCATCATTTCATGGACATTGTTCATAGCTCACACTCATTGAAGTTAAAAAGGCTATTAGTTCTTCACATTGAAATGTGCATAAAAAACAAATAAAGAAAACAAATAAGATCACCTACTGTAGATTATAGATGGCCACAGGCAAAAGTGGCAGAGGTGCTTTAATAAGAAACCAATAAACAAAAGAACAAATGAATGAATGAACAAATGAATGAATGAATGAATGAATGAATGAATGAATGAATGAATGAATGAAGGAAGGAAGGAAGGAAGGAAGGAAGGAAGGAAGGAAGGAATGGATGAACATACTGACAGATGAGATACCATTAAGGCAGCAGAGCCCATTGTGAGTTGGCAAAAACACCTCACCCCACAATAAGGACTCTTTATTCCAAGCAATTTTGGACTATTTCTTTTCTTCAGGAAATTCATCAGGAAATATTCACACAGTGAAAATGGCCTTATTTTTTACTGGCAGCAAGGATTTGTAGCGTGGTGTTCTGGATGATCAGGAATGTGTCTTTTAGCTTAGGTGTTGTGCACATCATCTTACACTAACCAGTGGCAGAGATCAAAGAATGAAGGGCGACCACCATTGCCTTGAAAATACATTTGAAAAAAAGCAAAATCTTGTGATACTATTCTTGTGACTTTCAATTTTGCTCTTGTTTGTAAACAACCCAATGAGTGACATGCTCTACTTTTTCTGTTATATTTAGAAAATAGCAGCTCACTTAGGGCTGATGTGTCTGTACACTTAGGCAATGTTAAGCCAGACAATCTATTTCCCGCTCATAACTGATATGCATCTGATCTTTTCTTTGAAGTTGAAATAGAAGTCTTCATTGTGAATACAGCCTCGCAGCAAGGAGTCAGGCTCCTATCTGTCTCTGTGTAGCATCTTCAGCTACAGCAGGTTGACACATCAAATGCAGTGTCATAAAAAGACCTTTCCATTTTTAAATGAAACAACTCTTGAATGAGAAAATTTAACAATGAATGATTAATGCATTGCACTTGCTCAATTAGCATGCAATTAACATGGTAATTAGTCGGCCTCTATCTGTAAAAAAGCCCAACAATGTGGAAGGAGAATGGCTTGTGAAAAAGCATTTGGCCTGTCTCTGATGGGCACACCCACAGGTCCTTTCAGAACAGCCATGCTTTGTGCCTTATTCTCTTTAGAGAAAAGAGAAGGATGAGAACATAAATTCACAAAGAGAGAGAGAGAGAGAGAGAGAGAGAGAGAGAGAGAGAGAGAGAGAGAGAGAGCTGATAGCTCCCTGGTCAACATCTTTGTTTTCCGTTGGGACTGCAGTACTTGGAT
>JBBIGC010000125.1:4439473-4449501 GCA_037576955.1 Lepidarchus adonis | reverse complement strand
CACACACACACACACCCACACACACACACACACACACACACACACACACACACACACACACACACACACACACACTCTTCCTCTCTCACTCTTTCTGCGAGTGTTGTCTCATGTTTTCAGTCAGATTTGAGGAGGAGATGAAAGCGTGGGAAGAAATTGTGGAGAACTGATTCCCTGGTGGGCAGAACCGCACACTTGAAAAGACAGAAAAGATAGCTTTGATAGCGGATAAATATGATTTTCCATCAACAGATCAGACATATACATTACACTCTCTGTGCTGATATACAGTTAATGATGGCAAATTAAAACACAGTTAAGGTAACCTTAAAAATGATGAAACATGTCAGAGCTAATTTATAAACAAGCCGGTTTAGACCCACTGAAGCACTGAAGACCTTCAAGTTGTAAAGTGGCCCCTCTGTGGATTAGACTACTTGGCCCAGCACTTCCCAGAGATGCATGATCAGATTGAGGCACTTGTTCCACAAAACATTTTTACACTGAGGAAGGGAGCATTATCCTGCTGAAAGAGGCTACTGCCTTTAAGGAAATGCCCAGTGCATCACAATGCCTCTGCCAGCTTGTCTTCCTACAGTGTATCCTGATGCAACCTCTTCCCCGGGCAAGTGACACACACAATCACCTGGTTGTGATGTAAAAATTCATTAGACCAGGCAACCTTCTTCCATCACTTCATGGTCAATTTCTGGTGTTCTCATGCCCATTGTATGTATTTTCAGTGGTGGTCAGGGATAGCATGGGCTCTCTGACAGCACAGCGCCGATAAGCTAAAACCAGATGGACTAGTATTTGCTCTGCTTCCTTTGATCACTTTTTAGCAAATACTGCCCATTGCATTCTAGTAACACCATTCCACATCACCTGTCCATCTAGTTATTACAGTTTGTCCAACTGAAAGGCACTCAGATCATTCTGTTTGCTCATTTGTCCTGCTTCCAATAAATCATCTTGAAGAAGTGATTGCTCACTTGCTGCCCCGTATGTTCCACCCTTTGACAGATGAATTTACTCAATTCTTGCAAAGCACCACATTCAGTAAGCAATTTCACCAAATGGATGGTATTATAAAATGCCACCACAGATTGTAAAGCTGATATAGTCTTATTGGACATATCTGAAAAACGTAGCAATTGACTGATCAGTCATATTTGATTCTGAAGTGCCCAGTGGGTATTTGCCTGAAAGGTGCTTTGACCATCATGTGCAGTAGCCATGGGTAATTAGAGAGCTGATGTATTTTGACAGCACTCCACAGGTGCTTGTGTTTCCAACAGGACTTCCTGTGGGGTGGGATTAACAAGAACATATGATCACTAATTCACTTCAACTGACCTTCAGCATGCTCCAATTAATCGAAGGGCTTGTTAACAAATTAGGTGGAAACTGGATTAAGTGAATCTGAGTTCAGCTCTTAACACACTATGCAGATATAAACTGTATTAATCAGGAAGGAAATTTACAAGGCTTTCAATACACTTAATCATCACTATGGGTTTACAAATCTGGCCTGAAATGCAGGTGGATATTTATGAATGCAAGCCGCATAACGTCCCATCATTATGAAGCAAACTGGCTAAGGTTCTTATGATGAAATACAACTTTGGACCTGCAGGAAAGACATGATGTTAACTTTTCATGTAAAGTGAAGTAAAAGTGACTATTCTCTAATGCGACCACAACAAAATTTGACATTTGCATTTAACCCACATATGGAACAGAGGGCAGCTATCAACAATGCCCAGGGAGCAGTGTAGGGGGACGGTATCTTGTTCATGGGTATCTCAGTACCTGAGCCAGAACCTGCAACCCCATGATCACAAGGGCACGGTATTGACTACGCGGCTACCGCTGACCATAATGTTCCATTTGAGATAAAGAGAAAAAAACTGCAAAAATGGTAGAACAACAGGGTTGAGCTCCATTAATGGGTCAGATTAATGGAGCTCAGCCCTGTTGTTCTACCATTTTTGCAGTTTTTTCTCTTTCTCTTCACCACCTTTTAATAATTTTGCTTTGTTTGCTTTGTAATTTTATGTACCTGAATATTAAACTACCACATTCAGATGTGTGGTGACATCCTTACCTTGCAATACAACTCATACTCTCATGTTACTTTTTTTGGAAATAACATTTTTGTCTGAACTTACTTTATTAGATGCTTGCTCAAAATTGATAGCTTTGCATGACAATAAAGAGAGGGAGTGAGAAAGAGAGATTGACATTTCAGTCCATGTGTGGAGTGTGCCCTCATCCTCCTTCATATGCTCTTTGTATTGTGTTTGTGGAAATGTGACATTTCAGCAGGAAAACACTGATTTACATACAGTGCTGCAGCAAACCCTCATTGGGAAAGCGTGTAAGACTCAGGTTTTTCTTCCATTTCTCCTTCTATTCCTCATCTTCAACTGGAATAGATACTCACTGGGAAGAAGATGAACTTGGACCCAAATGTATTGTCCTCTTGTAAGACTTATTCTTACCACTTGAGGAGTTAAGAGATGGCAGACTGTCTCCAAGCATAATCATACTGCTGGATTTTGTGAATCAGCATGTGTGACCTCCTTCTAGCTCTTCTGCTCGAGTTCTGCTTTTACAGAGGACTCCTGCCTGTGTGTATATAATCGTGATATAACTGAACCTGACAACACTGGAGACCCACCGCTGTCTGCGTCTGCTGGGTGACATCTAGGAGTGTCTCTAGCCCAGAATAAAACTCCTCCCTTCACTAGAAACACATTTTAACAAGAGGTTCAGAGAAGAGATAAATGCACCACTGGGCTCAGAAGTAATTAAGCTTTTATGGGACCATATGACAATGTTTATCTGTAAATCCCCTAATATATTAAAACAGGCTCAACGAACCATTTGCTTGAGGTCCAGAGGTAAGTAGTAATGAAAGCTGCTTGGTGAAATTATTCTGGGGCTGAAGTGTAATTATTTTTTATTTGCTTATACTTTCTCAATATGCTTTAAGCTTAGCGATTAGTTAGTTCATGTAAAAATGGGTCTAATTCATAATTAATCTGTCTATGGGTGTCCTATTTTTGAACATTCAGGCCGTGCTTTATTCCTCCTCGCCCAATTTGAAATGTGAAATAATTTATTCCACAATGCACATTGAAATGTTGGGTGCATTTTGTATGTTGTATCAAAAAGACATGCAATACAGGATGTTTTTCCTGTATGTTCCCCTTTACATTTTCTCACATCCACAAAAGAATTCATGCAGAACTTCACACGGCTTCCAGTCAGGAACTCTTGCAAAGTTTTTTCACAACAAAGTTTTCTGACTATATATAGCAATCATGCATAGTGAGGGAGGCTCCTCTTCTCCTGAAAGCTGCCACCTTAAAGCCGGCTGAACGAGCAACAAACAAACACAGCGCTTAATTACAGGCTGCCAGTCTGGCAGTGTGTGCTGAAGCCCGTATTTCTGCTCTGAGCCTGGCAGAGACAGAGAACACACAGCTCCAGACTTTCACGCCCTCCTGTTCCCTTCTGGCACCCGGGGCCGGTCTGGATTAGAGGAGCAGGGTGGACATGGTGAGGGTGCTGGGATGCCTCATGGGTGAACTGGCAGAAGAGCCGATCAGTCAGAATAAGCAGAGTGATGGCTGGACAAGGAGAGAAAATGGCAAAACATGGATAGAAGATAGAGACCTGTTCTTTCAGTCTTTTAGTCCTGTATTAATCAAACCAGTTGTTGTTCTCATAACAACTGTTAATGGCCTTTGACGTGTCATGGCAGATGTTATAAGATGTAACTCGTTATCATAACAGATCATGTTCATTAACATAAGTTTTGCTAACAAAATATTGGTAACTGTCATGACAATCACCAGTAATGGCAAAATGAGACAAATATGTTTTTAATGACATAACATTAACACCAGTGACCGATAAAGTGAAGTACATTAAATAATTGTTTCTTTATAGTGACACCTGCCAGGGGGTGAAAAGACACAAATTCACAAAACACACAAAATTATTTCCAGAATAGTCAATTTTTTTTTCTAAAAATGCAATAAAACAAGGACATCTCATTTGTTAACTGTCTTGAACATTAATTTAACTGACAAAAGCTCAAAGAAATAATCTCATTGTTTTCACTGGAGAACTAAACATTTATTTTTATAAATATTAACAAAATTACAGTTTGTTGTTTGCAACACACTTAAAAAAGTTGGGACATGTTTGACACTGTGTTACATTGCCTTTCATTTAATTACACCATTTAATCATTTAGGAACTGAGGAGACTGCTGCAGTTCTGCAAGTGGATTTTTTCTGCTTCTTGCTTAATAAATGACCTCAGCTGCTCAGCTATCCATGTTGGTCATTGTCATGACGCTCCATAAATGTTTAATATAAGACAGATCTGGACTGCTGGCAGACCAGTCAAGCACACACACTCTGTGTCTGTGAAGCCACACTGTGCATGTGCAGATGTCACGATTCCGCTGTCTGGTTTTGTTTGTCACATGTTTTTGTCATGCCCTGGTGTTGCCCTCTCATGGTTTCTTCATTCTGTCATGTGTTAAGTTTTGTCATGTGTTCTTATGTCTCCGCCCCTCTCTAGGTGTCTCTGCTTAGTTTGTGTATTTGAGCCCTTGTGTCCCTGTATCATTTGTCTGTTATTTGTTGTATTATAGTTGTGCTGTCTGCTGCATCTGTGACTACAGCACATGATTACCCTGATATCTCTTTCATCGGCATAAGGGGAACCCCCTCAATATTAAGCAGGTGATGTTAATGTTATGGATGAATGGTGTATGTCAATATTATGTATGGTGTGTAGCAGGGTTCACACAAAGTACTTCTCTCTTTCTTCTTTCAGTATTAACTTTTTAAATTGTTTCAAAACTGTACATTACACTGTGCGGCTACTTAATCAATGAACCAAAAGAAGTTTTGGAAAGAAAATCATTATGTTTTCCTCAAAGTTTCTCTTGAGATTTTCTCTTGAAACTGTTAATGGCAGCAGTATTGCTTTATATTCTTTCCCTGTATTTTTTTTACTTTTAATAGTGTAACCAGTTTCTCTCAACAATAAACAGACTTGAACTTAAATACGAATTAGTATGTATATTCTAATGAAATTGCTCCAGGTTTTTGACTAATCTCCTCAAAATAATTGTTTAATTCTGCATTGCTTAGGAGCAACTACATTGAAAACACTGCAAAAAACTACACGTTTTGCTCTAGGAAAATATTCTCCTGGGCTGAAAATGTGAGAGATTGCACAGAAAGGAATGAGGCAATATTTTTTTCATCTGTGGAAGTGCTTTTGTAATCAGTAGCATCAGACTCCACACCCAATGAATTAAGCAAGAGCATGCAGATTTTTTTTTATAAAGCCCTGTTTTATACTAATCTTCCTGCTGCAAGAGTTACGTGTTGAGTATGTGAACAAGTAACAGTGATCTAATCCTATGACAGAGGAACCTATATTTTATATCACTTCTCTATAAGAATGAGAGATAGAAGATATTTATTACTCTTCCCTTTAGACTTTTGTTTATCATATATAGTTATTGTACAACATCAGAACTGAATCACATATACTGGCAGTTTTTAATGTGTTCATTCTGTCTCTTTTCTTGAAAGAAGAATAAATCATGGATATTCAAGAGGCACTACAAAATGTGAATAATTATAAATTGCTATTTCATATTTTACCCTCATTTTTATTCCTCATACTTTTTCAAGTAATGTGATTAATTTAGGCAATAACACAATCACATAATCACATTGGTTACCACATTTGTCCAATCACATAGGCAACCATATTTATAAAAAGGCGATGCAAAAATCACTCTCTGGGAACAAAGTGGTATGTGTCAGAAAACACATAAGCCTATTCAATTTATTATCCTTTTAATGCGTGTAGTTGTATTTGTCACTCATTCTGTGTTTGTCTGTGGGAGGAGCATGTAAGACTGGGACTTGCTTCATGCAGTCCAGATTACAGGCACCACTGTTTCTGCAGTGACATTTAGATGTGGAGGAAATATACTGTGGGATGAACAAGGTTGGAATTTAATTGGTTTCAAGGACAATGTATAAATACCTGACATCGCTGTACTGCAGTACCTCCACCTTCAGTCATTCAAACAAAAATTAAATACTCATCTTTTCCCAGCCAACAATACATTTTGGTTCCTCTAATTTCTGTTAAATGTTGCTTTTTCCTTTCTTGTATTATATACTAGGATGTAATGTATTGTAGCAAAGGCCAAAGAAAAAAGTTTAAGTTTACATATGAGACTGGATGCAGCAGCACCAATTAAGTGAGAGAACATTGTTTTCAGGTTTTCAGATAGGTCGCCCCATTTAAGTAAGCCACACTCAACACCAGGTTTGAAAAACTCATGTATAAGCCGTGGCCTGTCGTTGGGGAAATACGGTATTGATTTTGTTTAAAGCAATATCCAATTTCCATTTTAACTATTCAAGCTGAAAAGAGGAAGCCCAGTTCTATTGTGGTGTCAGAATAGAGCTACTGCCTTGCACAATTAAAAAAAAAGTCTTCTTTATTTAAATTCTTCAAAAAAAGGTCACTGAGACTCTTTATTATGTGTTTTATTTATGAAAATACACACTGCAAACCCATGTATGAAAACATTCCTTATCTAAAAATAAAATAAAATAAAAACTCCAAACTTGTGGAGATATCTTCAAATAGAATGTTCAAAGTAGAAAAAACACTGCCATCAAATTTGAACTCTATTGTGTGTGGATTGGAAGGTTGAACTAGCATTTACATAGTCTTGAGCCTGGTCTTAGCCTTTCTCAGCAGGGTCAGCCAGAATACAGATTTCAATTACACATCAAACCTGTTTCTCAAATGAAGATGACATGCAGGAGAGCCCCTGGCCCCTGCAGAGATTAAGTGTGTAACCTCAGGTACCGCTTTAATTGCTTACAAAGCCATATTGGAGATGAAAGGTGGAAAGTAATCAGTATTGTGAATGATAAAGCATTGCGTAATATAGAAGTGCTGGCAGCCCTTTAGTTTTACAAATGAAGAGGGGCATAATTGATACAGGCACAGCGTAACCAACCATGAAGAAAAACAGGCTCTATTCTGGGGATTAAGGCTCTGCTTCTGTGGCGATCATACAGGGAAGGCTGGGCTGTATTATATTTATTTAGGCAGGAAATAGCAGCTCTAAATCTGTCAATCAGCCTGTAATTGTAGGCTCTGCATCACAGGCCTCCCTCACTGCAAAGTGCCGGATCCTGTCAGTGGATTTTGGCTCTTGTGGCTGCTCTTGGAGCGGCACATCTTTGCAGAGTGCCAGACAAAAGGGAGAAACGCTGGCAGCTGGGCTCTATCCACCCGATCATTTGAACGTTTGTCAATGGCCTCCGCCATTTTCATTACAGGAGCGGCTATGAAATCAATACTCGAGCCAGGCAAAGCTTTGCCTCTCAGCTGTGACACACAGGCTCACAAGAGGCCACACTCTTCTCATTCAGTTCACATCTGCGCTGAAGTGGAATTAGGAGATCTGGCATTTTAAACACTGACTGTTAAGTCGTTCATCATTGCATGCAGAGCATCTGTAGGCGCGATTATTGCATTGTGTTGAAAGAATTCATCGGAGGCATGTTTGAAGAGAACACTCATATTCCCTTCAATTCTGTGTTAAAATTCACTCCGCGCTTCACTTCTTTCCCTTGCAGGCAGAGACTGGTGGAATGATTCTATTAGGAATACATGGCTGCCTCTCAGCGCTGAGTTTGACTTTTGGAAAAGCCAGATCTAATTCAGCACTGTGTCAAAAAGATCAGCCTCATCCAACCTGGGATTCCACCCAGTCCTAGCTTTGTGTTTACAAATGACAGCTGAACAGCTACTATGCCCTACAGGGGGTGCAGCAATACGCAATTTTATATGTACAGTCTTATGCAGAAGTTTGGGCACCCCTTGATATATAACAGATTTTAGGGATTTTGCAATTAAAATATGTAAGCACAGTGTTTCTAGGACATGGAAAAAATACACAATATTTTCAGCAAACATTGATGCATAGTTACTTTTTATGCCATAAATTGAACAAAAATAAAAATATAAACATTATTATGGCACTGTGCAAAAAAACTGGGCACCCTACATAATCCGTACTTAGTAACACTTCCTGTGGTAGATATCACAGCTTGCAAACACTTTTTAGAGCTACACGTTTTTCAGTTCTCAAAAGCAAGATCTGTGTACTTTCACCACCACTGGTACAATCAGTAGCTCTAGATTCATCTTGGAATCCTCTCTCCATTCATTGTTTTCATCTGTGTGCTTTATCTGTATTGCTTGTGTATGTATATTTCCTTGTCTATGTTTACATTTTGCCGTGGTTTCACATTCTTCTCTCAGACAGAGTCATACGTCTGTTCCTGTTAGTTTCTTGTGTTTCCTAGTTTGTTATCTTGTATTTGCATGCTCTGAGATTTTGAACTGATCCTGGTTTTTACCCTTTTTGCCCATGTCTGTTGGAATGTTTGATCATGTCTTACGCTGCCTGTTTGTGCTTTGTACCCTGTTTCTCCTACCTACAATGGCATTAAAAAATAACATGAATATGCATATAGTAAATGCCCAAGTAATTCAGGTTTAACCATATATAAAGTTTATAAAACAAACACTCCCAATTCTCTTATTTCTCAACGTTCTGTTATGCCTCTACTTCAGTTGTAGGGATTAAAGCGGGGAATTTTGGGGGTGGTGGGGGTAGTGGGAAGGTGGAGGAGGCTGAGAATTCAACAGACAACATAAAAGCTGATGGCTAACACTCACCTCTCTACACAGCCGCCATGGGGAGCGTTTGCCTCCCACACATCAATCTTAAAAGCTCATTTCAGATTACAATGCAGTGGACACCCACACACGTACAAACACACATTCAGACGCATGAAAAAAGCAGACTGCAGAAGCTTTGCAGTCATTCGCATCACAGTGACAGAAGGTTGAGGCAAAGCACCAAAACTATTCCCTCTCTTTATCACCAGCTTTGGCAGCACTTTCATTTGGCATGCTTGGCTGCATCGATAAAAACTTTGTTTTAAAGGCTTTTACACTTCTTGGGTTTTATTTCAGTCCTCAGAGCTGATGTAATCCCTCACACCCCCCTCATTTGGAGCAATGTGTTGTTTGCTGGAGCTCTTTATGGCAAGCAGACCCATTGAGTCTGTCCAGAGACATTAATTGCTCTAGAATGTGTGCAGTCCATCTATGAGAGTGATAACACAACACCGTTTTATTTTATTATTTACTTACAGCAGATTATAAATGTCTTGTTAAGTAATCCGGTCACATGCATACATCAGGCACAGCACCACATGCAATGTATTGATGGTTCAGACACCAGTTCCAGATGAACAGGAAGCTAAAAAAAGGTACTTATCCAGAATGCACTTAGTAGAAAGCCTGTTTCAATGGGGGTTATGACCTTATTTCAATCAAATTATGTTTCAATCATGCTCATCACTTGACATAATTTTCTAACAATGGCTGGATGTATGAGTGTTGATTGCACTTTGTAATTCATTGAATGATAACACTGAATCAACAGTTATCTAACCTACCACAAATCAGAACAATGAAATACATTGAAGAAGAAACACACAAAACATTAGTGAACACCTCTATGAATATGGTACATGCAAAATACATAAATACCTTACTAAAGAGAAACTGTAGCAGGCAGCTAAATTTATTACCCCAAAAATTTGGAATGTGTTATTAACAAAAACAGAGTAAATCTTAAAATAAAAATTAATTATACATTTTCAATAAATCTTAATACATTTGAATAAATCTATTAGCTTATTTTATATTGTAGCGGAGCTGTGGCTTAGGGGGTGTGCTGGTGTCGTGCGCCCCCCTGGGTAGATTGTTCTGTGGGGTTTATGGTGTTTATGGGGTTATTTGGGGTCTGTGTGTGTGTGTGTGTGTGTGTGTGTGTGTGTGTGTGTGTGTGTGTGTGTGTGTGTGTGTGTGTGTGT
>JBBIGC010000125.1:4386279-4397146 GCA_037576955.1 Lepidarchus adonis | reverse complement strand
ACACACACACACACACACACACACACACACACACACACACACACACACACACACACACACACACACACACACCATCTCACCCATCAATCCACATGAACTCTTACTCAACACTAACAGTGAATATAACATACACAATACAGCAAAAACCCCTTTCTCTTCCCATCTCTGCAAACACCAGGCTCTCACACATTGCATTTAGTAGGTGTTCAACTGCATTCTAGTACCGTATATGGCAGTAAATATGTGCATTTTTTTTAAAAGCCAGTAACGCAACCATGAATTTTTTAAGTCGAGTACAATGTAAGTTCACATGTCATATGTAAAGTGATTTGTGCATACATACAGCTAATTGAAGAAATTCTGCTATGAGTAGTGAAGTTACTTTATATTTTAATACCACTGTGGGAATTCCCAGGAGTGCACAGTCCAGCCTTTTTCAGTTTAGATGGACATAGGTGTTTGTACTACATAGAGAAACACTTACTAGAAACAACTGTGAAGTGTCAGAATCAGAACAAAACATATTTTGTCTTTTGATTATTGAGCCCTATAGTTAACAGTTTTCTTGTAAGAACATTTTAATGAGATCTGCTCTATTATTCTGACAAACACCTGGCACACTTTTCACACACTGCTGGCATATACCTGAGGAAATTCTCTGAGGAGAATCTCAACAATTCCCTTTCCATGTGCCTGACTGAAGTCTGAAGGAACGCAACTATTTCTGCCACATTGATCACTCTGGATTATTATTCATAGGCATTAAAAGGGTGAAATTGCAGGAGATTGTAATGACCTTGTTTGGAACCATTTTAATAACTTGTTCATTACTGTCAGCTGATTAAATTAAGGGATGAATATTTCATGCCAGTCACTTTGCCATACATCAACATCAAATATATTGATAGTGATGACAAACTACATGTTTCGTCTGCCCAGTAATGCAATGTCATGTACGATATACAATTTAGAAGTGAGTGTGTCTGTCTCTTTCAACCAGTTCGCCCAGTGTTTTACTCATTACCTGCTTATTCAAAAACACAATGTGATCCGTTAATGCAATAGAGAACTAGGCTGAAAAACAACCTCTGCTAATATTAACACTCACAGCCTGTATATGATGAACAGGGGGTTGACGAAATCAGAATTTATTATCTGCTCCATTCAAACCCTACAGCCTCTATCTCTGTCTTAATGGAGCCTTTAGTTGTAATATTCTGTCCCATTGTCCCTTTTGGACCCCACCATGTCCCACTATCCCATTGACAAAGACATATGTGCTCACTGCAGGATGATATAAAAGAGACGGCATAAGTGAAGGAGCTAATTCGTTATCTTTCTTTAATCCACTTCGTGTTTTAGCGAGTTCACAGCCTAATGTCTTGTATTGTGTGACTCAGAAGCCTTTTGACTCATTTTCAATTTGTTCTTTTTTCCTTTTCCATAAAGGGGCGACTAAAGACATGGGCAAAATGCTGGGAGAAAAGGAAGAGAAGGACCCCGATGCAGAGAAGAAGGAAGAGGAAAGACAAGAAGCTCTCCGGCAGCAGGAGGAGGAGAGGAAGGCGAAATATGCAAAAATGGAGGCAGAGAGGGAATCAATCCGACAGGGCATCAGGGATAAGGTAAGAACCAAAAGAAAATGAAGAAGCTTGTAAACTAAATGTACCAAATGTAGCTCTGAGGTTGGGCATTTGGTATCACATTTATTATTATTATCAGAAATGTCTGCTCATTGCTAATGTTGCAAAATATTGCCTGTACAAAATATAAAAATGGACATTAATAATGCAATAAGCCAGTGGTCCTCAAACCTGTTCCTGGTGGTCTCCATGCTCTGCACATTGTATCCCCTGCTCCCAACACACCTGCTCTAACGAACTGTTAATTAAAAAGCCTTTCCTGGATTGAAGTGGGTTTGTTAAACCAGGGAAAACATGAAAATGTGCAGGACAGGAGAGCCTCAAGAGCCAGGTTTGAGAACGATTTAAACAAGCAATATAAATTTATTCATATACAGTTAGATTTAGAATCAGATTTGTTGGCCAAGTACACTTGCACAATTGAGAAATTTGGTTCTGTACGATGGTGTCTCTCTAGTATTTTAACATTTCTGGCTACTGTCTGTCTGTCTGTCTTAACATGTAAACGATGCACATGTAAGATACAGACACAATATTCATTGTATCCAATTATTTTACATGTGCAAAAGTTATTGCACATTTTATATTTTGTTTTTTTCTCTCAATATATTTTGCATGTTTGCTATTTATCATTCCTGTCCAAAGAAATAAGCCAAGTTGCACTCATGTTATAAATGAGCAAACACATCATAAATGAGCATATTCATGTAATAAATTAGCATACATATGTAATAAATGGCATACAGTGAAGATAATAAAGCTAGCTTATTATCTGTGTGTCACTGTAAACACAGCAGTATGATTATTATTAAAAACTTTAGAATAATAATTGGACTGCTTCATGAACAATTGGCAAACTATTTTGTATGTTTGTTACACTATGTTCAGGATCTGTTCAAAAGCCAAAGTTCAAAAGTTATATTAGTGACACGGGATGAACAGATAAACTGCAGCTCAAAAAAACATAAAGGTTAATATAATAAAAGCTAGTAAAATACAGCCAATATTTATAACTCAAAATTAATTTGTGGCAACATCTGTTGTAAAAAGCGCTATGGAGATAAAACTGAATTGAACTGAACTTTACTTGACAATAACTGATGGAAAGTATGAAAAATGAGGGCTGATTAACAGAAACCAACAAATCACTAACAGCGTTGGGAAGCTGTGCCTTCCAGCTGGCTTTCTAATGACAGCAGATTTGTATTATTCGAGTGTCTGTAAATCTGTCATGCACAGTTCTTTTTACTTAAAACTGCAAACTGAACTCTGCTAAGTCAAAACTCAAACTCAACACTTCAGTATTCATCACCCTCCATAATGTTTGGGACAAAGACACATTTTATTTGATGTATTTAAGCAAGCTGGTATATAAAATGCTGTCATGTTTAAATGGCAAAAAAAACATATGCAAATAACATTATACTAAAGTCTGGAATGTGCACTTTATTCCAGTCTGAATTTAAATTCTTTACATCAAAGAAAAATCTGTCTTTGTCCCAAACATTATGAAGGGCACTTTAGGGGGCTGTTTTTCTGTAGTCATGTTCTTCCTATAATACTTCAATACAGAACAAATAACATAAATATTTTATCATTGTTTGTTATTTGTTGTCTGCATTGTATTCTAGTTAATATAAATAAAATAAATATATAAGCTGTTAATATGATATTATAGCAGCTTATAGCAGCTTAATATTAAAAATTCTAATACATCTTGCAGTTAAGATTTATTGATTGATTGTATTATATTGTATTTCTTATTAATTCATTGATTAATTTTTTATTGCTTACCATGTATTGGGTTAGAAAGGCCCTGGGGCTGCTTGTTTTGGTTGAGAGGAGACAGAAAATGACAGCTAAGCCTTGCCAAGCATTTTACTGTGGAGAGAGGGAGCAGCTGACTCTGCTTGACTTCCCCTTATAAAACTGCCACATGGCCTTTTTTCAGCATGACACCACCATGAAAAGGAAAAGTAAACACGGGTTTCAGTACTTGCTCTGCTCCACAAGGGATTTAAATTCACTTCACTGAAGTTTGTATTTTTTAAATGAATTATTACAGCTTAACTGAGATTCACATCTGTGAAATGTTTTGTCATCATTTATCCACATTTGTGACAGCTGTGTCATTAGTCATCAAATCTTTAATGTTTGATAAACTGTAGTAAACATAATCTCAAAAGTGTTTTTGCCATATTGCTTTGATTTGTTGGCTTTGTTTATCTGCAATCATAACAGGTGCACATGTAAGTATTATGGTTATTTCAGTAATGGGTCGAAGACTGGTACCGACTCTAAATTGCAAAGCTGGAAATTGGCTTTGTAAAAAGCAAGAGTGTATTATTTGTTCATTCATTTGGGTCAATATTTAACTGACAACAGTACAAAGAAAAACATCTGATGTGTTGACTGACCAACTTATAATTATAAAGACATTAAAAAAAGTTGGGACAGAGGCATGTTTACAACTGTGTGGCATAATTTTTCCTTTTCATTACTATTTTAATCATTTGGCAATAGATTAGAGAAATTGTTGAAGTTTTGCAACAAGAGTTTTGCAAGTGGAATTGCTGCCCATTCTTGTTTCATACAGACTTTAGCTGTTCAAATGTCTCTGGTCACTCTTGCCCGATTCTCATCTTTATGCCCAGGCCCAGACTCAACTTTTTTTATACGGTCTCAGACTTATCTTGGACTCTAAATTATTCTCGACAAATACACTAGCTCAGGGGTGCCCACACTTGCGAGCTACTTTTAAAATGACCAACTGAAAATGATCACTTATCACATTATCACCAACAATAAAAATGAAAAAAAGTAAAAAATATGGAACTGAATGGAAACAGTAGCTTGCAATTGACGTATTGAGCACCCAGGTCTTGACCAACAGTTTTCTAAAGAGTTTCCTCCAGTAACATTTCTCTGTGGTGAGTCAGCAATGCAGCAATGCAATAAAAAATCTTTGAACTTTTGTCAATTAAGTTTCAGTTTCAGATTTTACAAGATGTTCTAAAAGGATATTTGTACATTAAGAGAACCACACCATGGTAACACTGTTTTTTCTTATCAGTTTTTAAGCAGGATAGCTTTATGTGTAATTTTAACATATTTAAATTAAGCTTTAAAAGCAGTGTCAGCATAGAGAATATACTATAGGGGGTTGCTTTGGGGTAATGATTACTTATTGATACAAATATACTGAATTATTCTTCCACATAGCAAGCCAGGTCTGGAAAAACTATGTATAACTTCAAAGTCAAAGCAGACTGATCCTCATTAAGGGAGGGATGTTTTTATAGCTTCTGAATTGTAACTGGGGTTCAACTTAAATGAAATTATGTTTTGCTACATAAAAACAAACAGATGTTGTAAATGGTAGGGGTCCCAGAAAAAAAGTATAATATGGCTCCTTTCATATATAACTTATACAGCCAATATTTGATGAGGTACATTTTTTCAGTTAATGGAATGCATGCATGGTAGCACAAAATGGTGAACTCTCTTATAGTGAGCTAACCAAGTTTGATTAGAATAGATAAACTGCTATGTAAAGCCATATAGTAGGCATCACGCCAAAGAAAAGCGAATAATCCTCACCCCATGGGTCTAATTTACCACTAGGATTGCGACTGCATGGCCACATTGTGCACAAACGTGACTGAAATACTGAGGTTGTGCCGCATGCACTGAATGTTTGTATTTGCCATTTCAATAAGCCCTCAATAGATTAAGTAATACCAAAACAAGCATCCACCCAACACAGTTTAATATTTAAAAATTATTTTAGAAATTCATAGAGAACAAGGTGGGAAGAATGACATTCATTCCCAGCAGATGAGCCAGGGAAAGCATGAAATCTCTGGCAGGATGTGGAGCAGCTGAGCCCCTGAGCACATCTGATACCTTTTCCGGTCACCACAGGCTGAATTATATACATTTAAATCCATTTATGGCCACAGAATCACATTTATGCATGGTTTAAATGTTGCAGGAGAGTCATATGTTTATTTTTCTCTTATGTGCAGTGGAATCAGTAAGGAAAGACAGAAGTCCCCTGCTGTTCTTCTCACACATTCGCTCATACTCACACCTCAGCATGTTGCTGTAACTCACCAGGAAAGTTGCAAGATACAGGAGCCATTATGTTAATCTGCTCCACCAATCATTGAGGGACTGCTTGTTGGACAATCTGTCATTTCTCTCAGTGTTTCCTTTGTTGCATGTAATAATGATTTATGACTAAAACAGCCAAAGCCGGCCAAATGAATCCTTAAAATAAACTTGGTCATTAAATAAACAAAAAAACACATTAATCTAATGGAAAACATCAGTACACCCTTACATTAAACATACCCTCTAATTCAGAAAATCAGGTTTCCCAGTTACCTTAACATTGTCTTTAGAAAAAAAGAGTGTGGATGTCTATGAGTCTTGAAAGGATTTAAAGAGACTATTTGAGTAATTAAAATAAATCACTTGAAATAAATCATCTACAAGTTGTGTAGAATTAAATGTACTTCAAATTTGTCCAGACTGGCTGCTTCAGCAAATTCAGCTTTAGAAGAAAACAGTATGATCTCGTAGAAACCCTTCAATCACAGGTTGGGCAGATAACTCTTGCAACTGCTGTTGGTATGAAAGTGCATATAGATGTGTGCAAAAGTCAAATTGATTGTTCCCATTTATCTTAGCAGTGTCAAAGCAGTAACATAACAAAAAACCAAACCAAAGCAGTAACATTAAAAAAAAAATCTAAGTAAGTTGTGTGTGTTAAAAGTAGTTGATATGTGTTGGGAGCTGTAAGAACAGCACAGGTTTGGTGATTCCCCCTCATTGTCACCAGCCACTGCATGGACGTGTGAAACTCTCTCTCAGCAGCAGCACTTGATTTAACCACTGATTGAGCCCAAACCAGGGATTTGATGTTACTACACTTATTGCCCATCTGAACAAATCTTAAATTTTAATGGATAATTTTTAATTAAAACCCTTTGCACAGAACTGTACATAACAATTATAAATACATGAACTTTTAAAAAGTATTTGAAAAGAGGAATATATGTAAGAACTCTCTAACTGAATAATAACTAACTGAATCCTAGTAATAAACCCTTTATGAACTGAATTCTTCTCTGAATATGGTACATTCACTGAGAAACTACCACAATGCATGCAGCAACTAATTCAGCACAGACCTCCTTATAGAGTGAGAACACAGTAGCACAGTTTCACATGCTGATCCATGTTACAGATTTGAACAAATTACAGGTGACAAAGTCCAAACCTCAATATATAACTGACAATAGATTAGATGAGATAAAATTATGGAGCTAATGAATATAAACACAAGGAATATCGAGGTATTTTTATTTTCTCCTCAGTTTTTAGAGACCAATCCAAATCTACAAAATCAAAAAATAAAAATTGCTTCAGTGTTAGGCCCCGAATTTTGGGGCAGAAACAATGAACAAGTGGACCATTTGTCATTGCAGCACTTGTCTAGAGAAATGCCCTTCCCTGCCAATATTTGGCACAGCATTTTAATCAGAACATTTAATTGTAAATGAACAAGTGTGTGTGATCTAAATGAAGCTGAGAAAAGCTCAGTGAATCAGTAAGCTAATTGTCAGGACAGCAGAGTAATCAGACGTTTTTGCCAAATGGAATTGTGCCAAAGGAATGAGCATAGAGTCGTCTCAATGCCAGTTAGAGGAAGGTTGTTTCAGCCCCTATTGCAATCCAACCAGTTCCAAAGCATCCAGAAGTGAACATAGTCTAAGTCCTCCCCTGCTCATGCTTCCAGAGGTAATCAAGTCGATTACTGAACTTTTTTTCTTTATGACTCAGCCTATTTGTGCAAATGAATTTGCAACGTCTTTGCCCCCCCTCTGTTCAGGTTCATACTGCAATATTATTAAATCACAAGGCTTACCTGTAATGGACTCTTAGCTGCAGAGCTCACTGTCATCGTTGGTATTAGTAAGCTCTAAATAATTTTTGACAGGGAGTATACTTTATATCCAGCGTTTATCCAGCTCTAATACGTCTGGACAATTTTACAAACTCAAGCTGGACTGGGAGTCCCCACTGACAAAACAATTTATTGCTGGACTAAATTATGCAGTTAAGTAGAATTCTCTCTAGAATTTTTTTTCTGTGTTGTCTGAACCACAGTCGATCTGTGGCAATAAAAATCATCCCAACAATGTCAGGTCTGTAAATATTTCAGTGTGTAAACCTGTAAATAAAAGAACAGAAAAGCTAACACAACCAAAGGAAATATTTTGTATAGTACAGATGGAATTCCACAGGACAACCTGTAGGCATGGAGTTCAGATAGAAATAATGAGTGTGATCCAATAATGCAAAAATGGTGACTGTAATCATGTTTTTGATGGTGATACTGCACTAATTTTACATATACATACTACCAGACAAAGGTTTTAGCCAGATTGACTTGATTGACTGCTGTGTACTAAAGCAAAAAATAAATTAATGTTACTAGGGTTACAGAATTTCTGTCAGTCACAAAAACTTTCAGAATAATACTCTTAATACCAGTTAAAAGACTGTGCAGGCATATAGTACCGTGCTCTCTTAGAAATAAAGGTTCCGATATTGTTATTTGGAATGATGCCATAGCACAGTTGCTACCAACATCATTCCTGAAGGACCTTAACACACCCACCTCAACCCAGGTCTGTTAATTAGTCAATTATTTAAATTTGGTGAGTTCAGGATGGAAAATGCTGAGTAGGGAAGCCTCCAGGATTGGTAACCACTGTCACGGAAGTACCATGTTTGATTCCCTTTTAGTGGATTATTCTTTTAAGGGCTTTGTTTGTAAATAGATATTTGACTGTAAAGAACATTTCTGAAATTTAAAGAACCTTCTATTAAAATTAAGATTATATAATATACAACAGGTAAAATAGTATTGAACATGTCACCAGTTTTCTAAGTAAATATATTTCTAAATGTGCTATTGACATGAAATACTCACCAGATGTCGGTAACAATCCATCCAATCCACACATGCAAAGAAATCAAACCATAGATGTCCATTCAATGTTATGTGTAATAAAACTGAATGACAATTTTCATTGAATGGAAAGATCAGGTATGATTTTGGCTCATTCTTCCACACAAATAGTCTTCAAATCCTGAAGGTTCAGTGGGCCACTTCTAGGGGCTCTGAGTTTTAGTTACGTTTTCTTTAGGATTCAGGTCACATGATTGGTTGGGCCATTCCAGTAGCAATCTCATTTCATCTTCATCATCCTGGTAGACGGCAGCAGATTTTTATCAAGAATGTTTCGGTACATTTTTCAATTCATACATCCTTCAATTATATGAAGTGTGTGCTGTACACTGAAATACAGCCTCAAACAATGATGTTCTCACCTCCAAACTTCACTGTCAGTTTGGTGTTTTTGGGGCGATATGCATCGCCTTTTGTCCTCAAAACATGGTGTGTATTATGGCTTCCAAAGAGTTTAATTTTGATCTCATCTGACCAAATTATGTTCTCCCAGTATTTCACAGGCTTGTTTAAATGTTGATCAGCAAATTTTAAACATGATTCAACATGCTTTTTCTTCAGCAATGAAGTCTTGCATGGTGAGCGTGCATACAGGCCTTGTTATTTTTCATTCTTATTGTTTTCAATCGTACCTGCTAATTGCTGGTCTTTTTGAAGCTCTTCACAAGTGGTCCTTGGCTCTTTGACAACTCTTAACATAACAATTTTGTCTGTAATCTTGTGGGGAGCACATGGTCGTGTCCATTTTTTGGTGATGTTCTTTCCACTTCTGGTTTATGGCCCCAACAGTGCTCACTGGAACCTTCAGTAGTTTAGAAATTCTTCTGTAACCAATGTCATCAGTATGTTTTGCAACAAAAAGGTTACAAAAGTCTTGAGAGAGCTCTCCATCATGAGATGTTTCTTGTGTGACACCATCTTGGTAATGAGACACCTTTTCATAGCCATCAGTTGAGACTGAACCAGATGATGTATATTTCCCTATAGGTTTTGTATTGTATGTGGCATGAAAAGAAGGAGGAGCTGATGTGTGTTGTTCTGTGTTGTAGTATGGAATAAAGAAGAAGGAAGAAAAGGAGGCAGAGGCCCAGGCAGCCATGGAGCAAGCATCCGAGGGCAGTCTTACTCGTCCCAAGAAAGCTGTGCCAGCTGGCTGTGGGGATGAGGAAGAGGAAGAAGAGAGCATTGTGGACACCGTTATGAAGTTCCTCCCAGGTCCGCTCGTGGACATGTTCAATAAAAAGTAACAGTGTCTTGGATATATTGATAAACGTCATTAAATACCACCAAACCTTTACCCTCCACTTACACGTTCCAAATGCTCTGGACTCAGACAGGGTGCCATAACTTTTGTCTTTAACTCTGAGTTGTTGACACATGACACTGAAACTCTGAAGACAACTAAAAATGTAGGAAATGCGAAATAAATTATGATATTTCTCAGCTTAAGGACAAACTTAATGCCAGGTTTCCTGTGAGTCCAGGCCATGGAACAATAACAGTAATTAATCAAGCTCCACCTATTTTGTTTGTAAATAGACTATTTAAAAAAAGACTATATATGAATACCAGAATATATATATATACACACACAATGACTAAGAGAAAAAGCCATAATTTTAACTTGGAGCAAAGTCCTCCAAACCATATCGTATTTTTGATTAAAGTTTGCTTTTCTGTTACGGATATTATTGATAAGTTTGTGTGGTAGAAATGTATATAATGGTTTACGTATTCATTTGAGTTCTATTCTATGAACCAGTTTGGCATCGTAATCCCATGATTCACTCTGTTTATCTGCATTCTGTTATTATAATTAGAAATGCTGTACAATGGAAGTGAGTGAAAAATCATGTCTTTTTCTTTTTTTTTAAAGCATGAAAATGATACTTTGTGAATGCACTGTATGTCATCGCATTTGACATTTTTAGAAGAAATACATTGATATTTAAGGCAATAACTCTGCTTTTTTATTTTGTTGAGTCATACTTGCCACAGTATATATATATAAAGACATGTTTTTTCAAAGCTCTTTGTGCTACACATCTCAGTCTAGAAAACAAGGTTGACTGACTGAATTCTGACATGTTTAATAGACAAGCAGAAGGAAACGGAGCAAGACTCCTGCTGGAGTGCAAGAATGCAAGAGTGAAATTGAGTGCATACTATTACAATTGGA
>JBBIGC010000125.1:4355514-4386135 GCA_037576955.1 Lepidarchus adonis | reverse complement strand
TATATATATAAATATCTTCATCTTCATCGCTGTACAGTAACTATAGTAACTGAATGTTTACATATTTATGTTTTAATCACAACCCAGTTGTGCATAACACGTTAAGTGAACAGACAGTGACAACAGTGCAATATTTGTTTTGGAATGAAGATGTCCTGTGTCAGTTGATTAATTAAGGGACAGCTATCCCAAATCAGCAATAACAGACAATCTTCATCGTTATGTATTCAAGCTTAATGAATTAATTAGAGGATGTTAGTGTGCAGATGATGTGTCGTCTTCCTAGTGCCAGTCAAGCTAAAGACTTGAGATAAGCCTCATGAAAATGCATCTCAGAGAGGGAAGTCGGGAGTGGAGATCTCGTTTTATTTGTGGGTGTGAATTCTGGCAAAGGCTGTTAGCCCCCTCGAGGGGAGCTGGTTTTGGGTCCCTGAGCTGTAGAGGGTTGCTTCACAAAGTGATGTTTTGGCCTGTGCTTTCCTGATCATTTGTTCGTTTGTTTTCCTTTATGTTGTTGCAAGTGTTGTTGTTGTTGTTGTTGTTGTCGTTGTTGCCGCTGTTGTTGTTGTTATTGTCGTTGTAAATGTTGTTATTGTTCCTAGTCATGGTGATTGCTTGGACAAGAAGGAATATGATGGATCCGAATCCCTCAGACATGAGGTGATAAGTTGTACAGGAGCTGAGTATGGAGCCTGTCTTTTGGTAACTGTCAATAATCTGCTCAGTGGCTTTATATAAGGTACGGCTTCTTTTTCACATGCAGCAATGCAAACATTGAAGGTACCGTTACTGTAGATAATCAGACTTGACATAAGAGTAGGTGAAAAGTCCGAACTAGCCAGCCTAGGTTCAGGTGAAATCATCAGTCGCACACAAGCCCAAGCATGCCGCTGAAAACATGCGACGTCTAGCTATCGGCTGCCAATGGAGTGCTTTAAACATTCCAGATATTCCAAACATTCCATCTGGCCCTTTCTGGTTTCCCAGAACTCCTTTGATTAATATTCCGCTCTAGAAGCCTTTGTGCATTTAAATGAGAAATTAAATCCTGTGTCTCGAGAAAATACTGCAATGTGTCGTGACTCCGCTATTAGATCTGAGCCTGTGCAGAGTGATGTGGTGTAGTGGCACACAGAGTAATCTCTACAGCTATCTGACCTGCCATTTCCCCCAGAAGTTAAACATATAGGATATTACTCTGCTCTCCATCTTGCAGCTTGATTGTACAGTGATGGTGTCGAACCAACTAGTATGTCGCTAAGCTGCCTAATTGGTGGAAATTGCTGTTTAGATTAGCTGTCAATCATTTTTTAGCTGGATTTTAAGATGCTACTGCCACTGCTCTCATTAATCCAGTGTCGAGGCATTTTCCTGAAATAGCAGACTTGCCTAAGTGCAGTAGTGCAGTAGCAGAGTGTAATCTGAAAAAGTATAAAAACTTTCTACTTTATATAAATACCTGCCAATATAACTGAATTACTATGACGTAATACAGACCGTGTCCAGAGCACAAGTACTGTAGGATTTTTTTTTCCAATATCTATATAAGCTGCCTTCAGCTACAGTCTTTGTTGCTGATTATGTATTGTGGCCTAATATACTTTGGCTGCCCAGACTGCCCAGACTGCCCAGACTGTCCATCCATTACATCATTTCCACTAGCCATCACCTCATCAACCATGTTTTCTTAAACCAAAGAGTGGACTTCTTCATGATAGAACGTTTGGTGTGCAATGGTTCATCATTTTTGCTTTATTTCTGGTGTCATTTTATCAGGTGTTATTATTTCTTGAGTAATTTATGTCTTTTGGCTCATTTGATATTTTTTTTTCCATTATGAAGTCTAAACATTATTTGACAAGGGTTATTTGCTATCCAGAATGTGTTAACGCTAACAGATTCCTCTTAGTTCAAGATTGGACTTAAGTCCACCGAGATTTACACGAGGAATACATTCTTGTTATCAAATAATCTGTGACCCAAATGGCTTTGTGACAATTTTCAGACTACTTCAGTCGACTGTAGCTCAAGGCGAACAACACACAAAGAGTCAGTATGATTCCTGTAGTTCTCACCTTTCAGGGTGACCATTCGTTTTCACTTATAGTATTTGGGAGAAAAACTGCCTGAGACAACACTATGAACTAATCCATTTCTCGTGAGCTGAATGTAACCATGTGCTGTTCCTCTGCATTGTCCTTATTTGTGTCCTCTCTGTGCAGATGCAGATAAACGATTCTTGCTGTGATTTTTCTGTCTGTAACTACTTCCTGTTCCTGTCTTTTTCCAGTGGTTGTATTTCTGAGAAATATGTTTCTCTTTTCTGGTGCAATTCTTTTGTGTGTGTGTGTGTGTGTGTGTGTGTTTTGCATTGGTTTGTTTTGTATCTGTGAAAAAAAGACTTCTCACTCTACTCCCTCTCTCCTTTCCCTCTCTACTCTTTGTTGACGAAAATTGTATGCATGCATGTGGTGTGTGCAGTAGGCAAGGTTGTAAAAGATACTTCTGTGTGTCTTTGGTGTTTTTCCCAATCGCTCCACCTGTTAGCCCCCCACTGCATGCCCATTTTAGAATGATTTTAGAACTGTAACATTCCTGCCAAAATGGAATCACCGCGCACTGAGAATAAAGTGATTTCATATAAGCGCTCGTGGTCCTCTGTGTTCCTGCTCTGCAGCCAGAGCTGCCATGTATCGCACCCACCAACATGTTCCGGAAAGCAGAGGGAGGGATTTCCCAGACCATTTGTCGTCCCCTCTGCAGCACACACTCTGCAGCGCAGCCTCCAGACATCCCTGATTGGTTCTCCACTGTGAATATCAGAGGAAAAGCATCTTCCATGCTCAAAACTTAGCAAGAAATCACTACTGAACTTTTTATTCCATCCAGCTGGATAGACATTCATTTTTTTCAAAATGGTTGTTCAATATTTTCACTTTATTGGAACAAATGTGATATCAGTTCAATAAATGTGCAAAGGGCTGTGAAGAGACTGTATTGAGTCATTCAAATGATGATTGGATCATCTTGTCTAAAACTTGCAATCATGTAGCAAAGATGGTGCCAGGTGGGGCTTCAAAGAAATGCAAATAACGCACCTCTCCTAACAATGTCAGTCAGCTCCGGCCATCAGCATCTTTGAACATGAAAGAAGCCTTTCAAATGAAGTGTCTGTTCAGGATCATGGCCATAAATGATTTTAAGTAAGGATTTTAACCTTCAACCTTGAATGAATACCTTGTGTCATTGCAAGATGCAGGATGCAGGAAGCTTTCCATAGCTTCCTTCACTATCCATCTAGTCTAAATAGTCAACTTCAAGAAAAAACAGTTGACTGTTTTTGATATAAATCTTTATCAACCCAATCAAAAAAGGCTCAGCTAAAATGTAAACTTTTATTAAGGCCATATGGCACTGGAACTTTGCTTTATTTAAGGATTAAACTCCTTGTAAATCAAAGATTATTTAATTTATGAAGCAAACAATGTTACTTTCCACTCTCAATCACATTCTTAATGTTTAAGATCTCATCCTGGGAAAATGTTCCATAGTAATATGCAAAAACAGTTCATTTGAAATTATGGTTATAATGTCATTTACAAACTACTGCCAATTCAATCTAATTCAATGCAACTAAACCTGTTACTAAAAATTAAGGAGGTCTTATTTTTTTTATATTCAAGGCATAATAAAGAGCCAATAACAATGAAGTTAACTACTACTGATAATAGTACTAAAGAAAAAAAAGGTTAACAGTTAATTATCATTCCCTGAAAATAAGAGCAAGTTTAAGTGAGTTTACTCGAAGAAACAAAAGCCATTATCAATAATAATATATGGAGAGACTGAACACTCATACGTCTTAAAAAAACATACAAATATTTTTTTTTATTTTCATTTGAAATAAAATAAACATCTGGTAGAAGTAAATAAGAATTGGAAATGTTTTAACAAATGTTACAAGTGGACTCAAGAAAGATGAATACAAGAAATATGTACAAACCCCATTTCCAGAAAAAATGGAACAGTTTGCAAAATGTATTTTTAAAAATCTCTAAATTCAATTGAACTTTAATAAACAGAAAACGACACAAAGAAATTACTTCATTTGTGACAAACTTTGTATTTGATGCTTATAACACACAAGTTGGGACAGAGGCAAAGTTTGCAAATGGTTTATAGAAAATTCAAGTTATACTGTATCGAAGCATTTAACAAGGAGGTAAGTTGAAAACAGGTAAGGAAATAATGTTTAGATACAAATGGAAATCACTGTTTAATGTGTGTGAACTGCAAGCCCTCAGAAGGCACTGAATGAGAAAAACACCAAGCTACTGTGATAAAAAACATGAGCTTGTGATTATTTTGGAAAAACCTTTGTCAATTGACACAGAGTTAAGAGAAGAAACCTGAAACTCAAAGAGAAAGCCATACATCAAATCTATTCTGAAACCCTGCCAAGTTTTATGGACCTGAGCTCATCTCACATGGACCAAAAGACATGAAAAAACATGTGCTATGGTCAAAGTAGAAAAGCCTCCTGAACATAAACTAGCCCAATCCAAAAAGACAAAGCAGCATCTTTACCACCGGAGAGCTGCAAAAATCTGTCTCTCCATTAGTCCTAAGAACTTTTTACTCAGGTGCTGTGGAAAGTGTCTGTGCAAGGGTCCAGGACTAAGCCCTACATAGTATGATCTTGGCGGCAGAAGATGAACCAGATCCTTTACTATCTCTACAGGATATTTATACCTAGAGAGCTTCAGACTAGGATCATCAAAGACTCAACTCATCCCAGCAACCGTCTGTTTGACCTGTTGACTCAGAAAGACAGAGAGGCTCATGTCACCATAGTTATGACTGTTCTTATTAAATTTAATACATTTGTGCATATTTTACCGGTGTTTTACCCACCTGCCATTGTGTTCTAATTCCAACAATGTGGCATTTTGGACATTAACATTCTGTTCATAGTTATGCTATATATAAATGATCAATAAAGAATAATAATAAAAAATTTAGTTAATGTTTCAGCTTGTTTTCTGGAAAAAGTGTTGCAGACAAAAAGTGCAAAAAAAGTCTGTCAGGCTATGGGGATGCATCAGTCGCCTTGGCATGTTTATGTGTATGTGCTTGTATGTGTGAAGGTACTATTGAGAAGGAGATGTATATTGGGATTTTAGAAATACATATGTTACAATTAAGTTGGAATCAATTCCCTATGGTTATTTCTGCATGACATGAGTTTTAGGTCTCGTTCTGCAGAACAGCATAATCTCCATGTGCTTGACTGGCCTGCCAGCAGCCCACTCTTTTTGAAACTATATTGCATATTGTGTACAACATGTAGTGCAAAAAGGAAAGTAAAACTTATTCAATTGAATTCAGTTTTATTTATATAGCGCTTTTTACAACAGATGTTTTGACAAAGCAGATTTACAAGGTCCGGGTCTGAGACCCTAACAAGCAAGCCAAGGTGACGGAGGCAAGGAAAAACTCCCTGAACTGAGGAAGGAACCTTGAAAGGAACCAAAGCTCAGTAGGGGAACCCATCCTTCTCTGGTCAACACCGGATACACAATATAAGGAAATAAATCACAGTAAAATATTTGTAATTTAATTATAATCAGTGTAATTAAAGCGTAATTAAATGGAAATGTAATGCAATGATGTGGTACACACGTCAGTTCCATTTTTTGTTGCAGGCATCAAATTCTAAATGTATTTGCATTTTAAAATACATTTCAGTTGGTGAAAACATAAGAACTATATTATTTGTTCTTTTGTCAGTTAAATAAACAATTGCATTTTACAAAATGTCCCAACTTTTGAAAATTGGGTTTGTAGAACATGGGCTCTTTAATAAACCATTGTACACAGCCTATAGTGTTTTATTTATACTGCACATAACATGTACATTCACAGAAGTTCACTAATTAAATAATTCTGTGAGTATACAGTATAAGATACCACACAACACAGGCAGTGACAGCAAAAAGCTTGCTTTGAGGCAAGAAACCATTGCTTTTTTTCCTGGGCACAAGCGAGTGCCCTCGGTCTCAGAGCTCTAATGAAGGTAAATAGCTGAGGAAAACCGCTGCCTGCTTGGTTGCACATGAAGAGCAGCACCATGATGAAATCACATGGGTGGACCTATGTTAACTGTAAAGCTGGCATGTGAGCTCCATGCTCACAGAGCAGCAGCGCTTTCCACTACACAATTCACACTGTATAATAGTGGGTATCCCCTTACAGGCATGTCTGGCATCTCAGTAGTAAAGCATATCGTACATTCCACAACAACTAAGATTGCAGCTTTGCAACAGAACGGCCTGAAAGAGAGGCGGAAAAAATCGATGCCATTAGCATTCGGACTCAGGGGTGGTCCTTTCATACTCAGCTGCCTCCTCTGACTCTCCAAACAATATTCTGCCAGTAGGAGAGGCTGGCTTTTTATTGGTGTCCTGCAGACACGCAAAGTCAATGTCAATTAAGTGTTCTCTATAGAGCTCCGCCATCGAACTCCCATCAAGCCTTCTTCTGCAATGGCTTGATAAAGCAGAATTTAGCCCTGGGTCCTTGGCTGCTAATCATCGGCGTTTGGGAGGGAGATCTTTCTTACCTTCAGCTAACGCTGCAGTCTAGAAGAATAGTAATAAGACAACAAGTCATGTGAAAAGATCATTATAGTGCATGTTTTTATACACTGCATGGCAGGATCGATATGAGGATGTTTCTCTTGCAATGATAAATGAGATGTTTACAAGGGAAATACCAAAACCACTGTTTTCTGGACAGGATTTTTTTATTACATTAACAATGTGTAAAAATTCCACAAATGGAAAAATGTGCTTAAACTGGATTTGCAAGGTTTAAAACAAATTTTTTTTAAGTCATTCAATGACAGAATAACTATATTAATTTGTCTAGTTAATGTTTCAACATATATTTGTATATAAGATAAATGGTTTTTAAAAAAGTTTAAAGAACTGCTGCATCTAGTAGAGTGTTAATATCCCCCGACACTCATGAAAACATTGTTCTTCCAAGACTCTTTAGTAAAGACAATGGGTATATGCAGAACTGGGACAGCTCAAAGAACCATTCGCATGTATAAATGGCTCTCTACATGGTTAAATCATTCCAGTCTTGGTGACCTGTTCTATAAATTGCATTTGCACAGAAACAACAGCATTCTCTAATGGTTCTCAGCCTGTGCAAATAACAAATTCTGCTTTGCATTCAATCAGTTCCTGGAGGGAGATGTGTAAATGAGATAATGGAAATCTGTACATTGGAGAGCGTGGGCAGATGGGTCGAGTCTGATGGATCTATCTGAGATCTATCAAAGAAGGCATGGGGGCAGTGGCCACAGAGTGGGATTTGGCCCTGAGACTGAGTATCATCCTCTCATTGTGATGGATATCACATGGCCTGGGGACGCTGTGACTGACATCTTCAGTGACATGCCAGGGGAAGAGTGCAATGGCTACAGATGAAGCAGTAATGGGAACAGTTAATGAAGGGGATAACTCAGAGACCTGCTGCTAGTGTCAGGTGTATGGTGGGAGACACATTCCCCACACACACACACACACACACACACGATCACACGACCACTGTCTCCTTTTGATGGGCACTGACACATATCTGTGGAATTATGGGCCATTTAATTTCAGAGGCCACCCCTGGAGGACTTCTCCATTTCAGCAAGTTAAAAAGAGCAAGTCTGAAACCTAGGAAGATTGAAAATGTCCCATTTGAGAGATCCTCTGACCTCAATTAGCAAGGCTGAATCCTCTGTGACGTGACTGATACTGGCCAGTAGCATGAAATCCTAGCAGATCCTAAGTGCAACTATATCTCAATGTGACATAACCAAAGCTAGTCAGACAGAAGCTATGAGGAGATATAATAGGATGACAGTGAAAAGTTACAAAAGTTCATGTAGGACTACCAACTCATTGCCATTTTGTTGCAGAACAATAATAAATATTCCTGCTATTTGAATGATGTCTGAGAGTATATCCATTATCATATGCATCAGGCAAACCTGAACACTATGCTACACCTCAACTAAGTAGTTCAGCAAAAAGTCCATTGTACTTGATCAGCCAAAATACTGTATGTTTTGTTGTCTGAAGTTTGCTTCTTTAGCTTTGGACTGTGAGGAATGTTTTTAAATGATAAGTGTGCATGAATTAATACTTTAAACATGAGCAATTATTAAACATGGGTTAAAATGTAATGTTCATTAAACTGTTACTAAAAGGTCCTGATGCTGCATCTTTGCTAGAATTTAACAAAGGAATTTTATTTATTTATTTACTTTATTTATCTACTTATGTTTTTAATGTATTCTTTTGTCATGGCCTAGCACAATAGAAAACGTGAGCAGGCTGGCATAGCTGTATAAGGTTGTATAACCCCATCTTACATGTTTTGTAGCTTAAGCATACTACGCTGAACATACATCCACACAGCCCCTCTAGCCATTAACCAAGGCAAAGCTAAATATTGCAGCCCATTTTATTCAGAGTAAATCCCTCTCCTCTTACTCCATACTGCACACTTCTCAGGATTAAGCTCTGCTGAGCTGCAAAATTGAACTGCCAGCCATCTATAGAAATTTGATAACTGAGGCTAACGGAGAGAACCTGACATCTGAATATCTCTCACTCGCTCTCTCTCTCTCTCCCTCTGCTTCTTTGTCTCTCCATCTGAGAGCCACAGTAAAGTGAGCGTTAAGTAAATCAGTCTTTTGTGGTTATTAGGCTTGGTGCATGCAGGAAGAGATGAGAGAAAAAAACCTACAGTGCTTTAGTGGAGCTGGAGGGTTCAGCTACTCTGAGGACCTCTTTGCTATCTTATAATTTTCCATACAATTGATAGAACATCTGGCCACTCGACTTAAGATCCCAACAGCTAACTTAACCACCCACGCCTGTCTAAACTCTCTCTTTCTCCAACCATATCAATAGTAATCCAATTACATGTTCAGGATGGCTATATTGCATTAGATTAAATATAAGATTATCTGCTTTGCGATCTAGTGCCTCAACTACATTGATATCCATGGGTAGAACGTGAGCTCAAATAAACGATTTGCTTTGAAATAGAAATTCTCAGCTGCAGTTTGTTAGCTGTGTTGGCCATCCTGGCAATTTTTAGTAGCAAATCAAATGGATTTATTAAAAAAACCTGAAAGCCTATGTGATTAGCATTGGGACACTGCAGGACAATGAGCCACTGAAGGCCAGAAAAATCACCAAACTGATTCTATATACATTTATTGCAGTTATAGGTACTTACCATAACCATTTTAATAGAGTAATCCACCTACAGCAGGTAAAATAAGTATTGAACCAATCACCAATTTTCTAAATAAATTTTTACCAGATGTCAGTCACAACCCATCCAATTTACGAATGCAAAAAAATCAAACCACAGACATTCATACATACACAAGCCATGGCGGTTAAGTGCTATACTTATTGTTTTCTTTGAAACAAATGTACCTGCTAATTCCAGGTCTTTCTGAAGCTCTCCACAAATGGTCATAGGCTCTTCTAATAATTATTTTCTGAAATCTTGTGGGGAGCATGTGGTCATAGCCAGTTTGTGGTGAATTGATGATCTTTCCACTTCCGGATTATGGCCACAACTGTGCTCACTGGAACCTTCAGTAGTTTAGACATTCTAATGTAACCAATCCCATTAGTATGTTTTGCACCAATAAGGTTGTGAAGGTCATGAAAGAGCACTTTGGTTTTACCCATCTTGATATGTATCTTTTGTGACATTTTGGGAATGAGATTCCTTTTTATAGCCATCAGTTGGGACTGAACCATCTGAAATTAATTTGCACTGAGTGGCAGGATCGCTTTCTAATAACTGACAGATTTCAGCGGGTGTCATGACTTTCCAGCCTTTCTGCACCTTCCTTTCTTTATGTGTTTAATACGCTTTCCCTGTGTCATTCTATTTCATTACATATAACAATGTATAACCATCTATGGTTTCATTTCTTTGCATGTGTCTGGTGAGACTTTCATGTCAACAGCACCTATAGAAAAACATTTACTTAAAAAAAAATTCAATTGACCTGCTGTAAGGCTTATTTCCCATGCTTATTGCTACCTGTGTTTTGGGTGAAATTCAGAGTAGCAAATGACCCCTAACCTAAAAGTAAGTGATGTGAACCAACTGCTTTAAAGAGCATTGTGGTGTGATGCAATGCACCATTTTTGGACACCCTGCTTCTCTTTTGCCCCACTTCAGCAAAAATAGGTTACTGCTGTTTGTCAAAACAGGTAAAACTGACAAAAAAGACCAGTGAAGAGGAATTTGCTGGTATTGATGTTTTTTTAATTTTTATTTTATAATCCCTTATAGACCCACAAGTGGGAAATTTATTCTCTGCATTTAACCCATCACACGTGGAGTAGTTGGCTGACGGCCCACAGAACAGAGGCGCCCGGGGAAGTGAAGAGAGGACAGTACCTTGCTCAAGGGTACCTCAGTAGTGCCCGGGCTGGGACTTGATCCTGTGACCTTCACCAGGGGCAATGTCCTAACCACCAAGCCACCACTGCCCCAAATGTATTTTGTTGTATTTAATGGTATTGATAGTTACATTTGATATAGAGATGTTTACAGTGTGAACACCTATGATGCAGAACTACATTTTAACTTGGTTTGTCACTATATCATATTTCCTCTACACAAATAATGCGGCCAAAAGATTCACAATAACACTATTATTGTGTGTATGCGCCAAAGACTATTTATGGTAGTATAGTGCCACCTTGTATGAGTGATATGAAATGTTTAACAGTGAAGGTTCTAATGGGTCACAATGACAGTTAATGAAGATTCAAGATTACAGCTGATATAGTCACCTTTATACTCAAAGCTATATTCAAACACTCAATCTATAAAAACCAAGCAAATCTGTCATTCTGCCAAGATTTAAAAACACAACCAAGTTAGTCATTTATTACATTTATTTAACAATTAATGGTGAGCAACTAACTGCAGCTTACTCATGGTACTGTAGCCGAATCTGAGGAATGATGAAAATGGCACAGAACACTCCCATGGGATGTGGGGGAAGATGGTACAAGTATTATGGAGCAACACCACAACTTATTGTTGTGTGTGTGAACCATATAGTTACAGGGACAGGATTATTTACAGAATTATTGTATTATTAATCATACAGTCTTATGCAACAATTAGGCCACCCCTTGAAAAATAACAGATTTTGGTGATTTTGTAATTGAAAAGATGTTAACACAGTCTCTCTATAACATGGAAAAATATACACAATAATTTCAGCAAACATTGATGCATAGTTACTTTTTATGCTGTAAATTGAAAAAAAAAAAAAAAAAAAACATTATGGCGGCACTGTGCAAACGTTTGGGCACCCTAAGAGTTCCAAAGTCTTAGATTATTTTTACAAGGTTTCAGACCTTAATCAGCTCATTAGATCTGATGCATGGCAACAGCTGTCATTAGTAAATGTCAACTGGTGCCAATTTCAAAGCTTTACAAATAGTCTGACTCTTCGAACTTTGTGCACCCACTTGTGGACACTCAACAATGTGTAAGACTCTGAAAATGAAAGTTATTGATGCCCACAATGCAGGAGAAGGCTACAAGAAAATAGCAAACCGCAGTTTCCACAGTCAGAAATGTAATTAACAGATGGCAGCTCAGAGGAACTGTGGAGGTGAAATCAAAAATCCCCATTTGACTGCAATAAACCTGCAGGAAGATTTAGCAGACTCAGGAGTGGTGGTGCACTGTTCTACTGTGCAGCGATGCTTCCACAGACAAGACCTTCAAGGAAGAGTCAGCAGAAGAAAACCTTACCTGATTCCCCAACATAAAATCCAAGTGCAACCGAACATTTAAAGAAGCTTGATGCGTTTTGGAAACAAGTGCTGTGGACTGATGAATTTAAAATAGAATTCTTTGGCCACAATCAGCAACGTCATGTTTGGAGAAAAAAAAAACACTTTTCATGAAAAGAACACCTTGCCAACCATTAAGCATGGGTGGTGGATCTATCATCCTTATTCGTTGTGTTGCTGTCAGTGGCACAGAAAAAATTCCACAGGTGGAGGGAAGAATGGATTCCACTAAATAGCATCAAATTCTGGAAGCAAACATTACACCATCTGTAATAAAGCTGAAGCTAAAAACAACAGAACCGAACCACAGAAATGAACCTAAACATACCTCAAAATCCGCCATGGACTACCTCAAGAGATGCAAACTGAAGGTTTTGGAATGGCCATGTACAGTAGGTTCTGGCCTCAATCTGCCTACAAATATTGGTTTATAAAATAAATCAGTCTCATAAATGTATCAGTCTCATTAAATTGAATTCAATTTCTAACTAAAGAGACAATTCAAGGTTGTTTAACAAGCGTGAAATCAGGAGATACGTATATTTCTGGCCACAACCAGCATTCACAATGAACCACGACACTTGGTGAAAATAGAGAAGAATTTATTAATCAAGGTTATCAATAACGATATATTTTGACCCTGCTCCCATCAACTATCCCATTGCTCAAGGATTACTTTGCTATTTAACATGAATCCTGATTTATCACAGTACAGGGTGTCCTCAATATACATCAGGGTTCGATTTCTCTGGGTGTGACGTAACTAATTTTGTCGTAAGTCAGAACTAATGCATGTAATGATGCTACAGAAGCTTTAACAGTCTACAACATGAATGAATGCTCTCATATTACAGTAAAGCATTTAGGAAATGTTGCTCCAGATATAAATGCTCTTTTTAATGCTTCAACTTACACCACAGCAGTAAATGCACTGGAGAGGAGACTTGTGGCAAAACCACACTGATGGCGCCTTAGCACAGTGCACTGTTAACCCCCCATCTCAAGCACCAACACACAAACTCTTATTTAACACTAACAGCAAATAAAACATAAACACAGAACACAGAAGGCAGTGTGTAGTGTAACATTTAGGGCCTTGTCCCTCTAATCGTAAGGTCACTGGTACCGTCCTTAAGCACCTAAGCGCTGAGGTTGCTTGCAGAGGTTGCATTTCGTAGTGGTGCACTTTGTGCCGTGCTGTTGTGTGTTCACAATGACAAATATTCACTTAACATAAACATCTCAGCGATAACAGCAAAAACAGAGCAAAGTGAATTAGCACAAAAGAGCACAGTCTCTCTCTCCTATCCCTCCACACACACTGCACTAACCACCCGTTTCACCCACCAAACCACATGAACTCTTATTCATTACTAACGGTGAATTCAACATAAACATCAGCAAAAAAACAGCTCAGCCCTCCCCCCTTTTTCCCTGTCCCTGCAGGCTCACACACACTGCACGGGCTCATCTTGTGGTCCTCGTATATTACTGTAAAGCATTTAATAGGCGTTTACCTGCATTCTACTACCATATATGACAGTAAATTTGCGCATAAACAGCCAGTGATGTAACCACAAAGTAGTCAAGTATGACGTAAGTCGAGGAACCCCTGTATAATATTTACATTTAAATGACTAGTTTTCCCTCAATCTCTAATACAGTGACCTACCTGTCTCAAATATGTCTTCTGAGTTTTATTGCATCACCATGCACCAGTGAGAAGGGAGAAATAACATTAACCAATATCGTTTTACCTGCCTCTTTCACTATCCCACCAATGAACAAGTGACCTGCTTACCTTCTATAATACCACATTTTGGTATGTAAAGAAGGAAAATGGCTTCTGATTCATGGTGAATATAACTGTTCCACAGAAAATAGCACCACAGCAAGAGACATTCCTCCCACCAAAGAAAATGGTCTTGGTATGAGAAATGCTTTGATGACAACATTCAGGAGGCATGCAGTTCTGAACAAACTCCATGATTAAAGGGAAAAGACTGAGCTTACCAGTTGGAGGATAAAGAGAACACTAGAAAGCAAGCATGCCAAGAGATAGCATGTGTCTTAATCATGAGGATATAGAAGGACATACATATTGAGGTACTGTAGTAACTGTCTAGTTAGATGGTTTCTGATTGGGGTTTTCTAAATAATTATTTTCACAAAGAAACTCGCCAACAATATTACTTGAGTCTGAACTGGTAAAATGTGAAAAACAGGTGAATTAACTTTATTTATTATATATTTATTATATATATATATATTAGTCTTTTTTATCAAATCTGGAAAAACAGGATGAAGTAAAGGTGCTATGATAAATAATGCTTGAAGCAACTATTAACTGGTACATCAGTGTTTGCACTTGCTGATAATCTATTTTTGACAACAGTACAGAAAATACACACCTACGCTTCCAAATAAAAGACCACACGAACCACAACTAGATTCCACTTAGTATCCATGGATACACAGTTGCTAATGGACATAGGAGAATGGCCTTGATAGAGGGCTGAACTACAGTAATGAAGGCTGCTCTATTAAACACATTCCCAAAGTCACAAGGCCTTGGTAATGGAATTCTTGGCACTGCCATGGTTCTTGAGGATTGTTGGAAGTGCGCAGCACCCACAGACAGAACGGGACTTGGCCATTTGACTTCAACATAAGTTTGTTCGTTTTAGAGTCCTCACATGCTCTCTAGTTTTAACAGGTGCCAAGATGTGCACCTTTTTATGCAGAAACTCACTTGTTCACACAGAGAAACGGTGTAATTAACACTAAAAGGGTAACAGAATGTGACATTTGCATTACTATTCTCTACACTCCACCCTCTTTCTTTACACTATTCACCATTAGCACTGAAGCTGAACATCAGCTCAGATTTAGTAGTACTGGCAATTTTCCTGCGCACAAAGAATCAATAAAAAGTGATATTATATATAAGTAGTGACATTCATTTTTAAGCATTTAATGGTTTCCTAGGTAACAGGACAGTTTGTACTGAGACTAAAGTGTGGATAATATGTGTTCACTTCTATCAAAGCAATACTCCTATATAACAATCCCCAGGGGACTGATAATCATTTCAGGAACTACATTGATTAATTAACTGTAAAAGTGAAACTTAAACTATAAATATGACAAAATTGTATTGTTGGTTTCCAGAATTGTTAGCCCTTTCTCTGTCAATATCAATATAATCTCATAGTAAATACACCTTGTGCATCACAGAGGGTCATACAGAGGTGTGTATGCTGTGTTCGCATTAGCAGGGTATTGCACCAGGGTTCTGCACTCTGGACTCGCTATGGAATGTGTGAGCAAATATAATGCATGCACTGAATTTCAGCCTCCCTGGCTGCTGGAGCAGTTGCCAATTGTAGAGGTCGGTTATTTGCAGCATTCGAGAAAGACTTGACTTGTAAACAGACGTGTGAGGCTTATTGTTCACGAGACAGTGTTGCTGCTAGCTTGCTAACTGCTGTGATTCGTGACTGGCCTTTACTTGTATTTTCAGGTGTATGAAAGCATGCTGTGATACTACCTGTGGAGAATCGATTACCCTCACTGTGTTATTTTGGGCCTTGCTGTGTTGGGCCATGGTGTCACCTGCGAAGAATAGGTGTATAGTGGCTCCTCGAAAACAAAGTTGATGCGATAAGCACTTCAGCATTCAGCACTTTTACTGAGCCACCATGGCTGGTGTTCACTTTGAACCCAGGCACAAAAGCACTATCAAACCACAGTAATGGCACAGGGGAAGGTTTATTTCTCTTGGTGATGCAGTGAGCAAATGGCATTTTGTACAAGAGGAATAATAGACAAAGGATCTTCCACTAGTGTTTGTCTTTTTATCTCTCTCATTTAATTGGATTTCTTTGAAAGTTCAGATGAATCTCATGGGGTGTTCATCTCGTTTGCACCTTCACACTTGTTTTCCACCTACCTCTTGTCTAGCTGATTAAATCGTGCAGTCTTGCTTTAGGGGCCAATCCATCACATCAGGGCTTGGTTTATTGATGAAATCACTTCCTTTTTTATCCACAAAGCTAAAGCCTTTTAGCGTATTGCTGCGATCCAAGCATATACAGAATTACTCTATAGTAATTTGTATAATCCTCTGGTTGATATTCTGTTATGAGCATTAACTAAAGTATAGTATGTTAAATTATGATACATTAGTAGATTTTACTTCAGTATAACTATATTGCATTGTGCTGTTCTGCATTCTGGGTTTATTCTGAAGGGTTAATACATAATTACAGTGTAGAGAATTATATTTAAGGGCAAACTGTAAAAACTGGAATTCCTGAAAAAACTATCACTGTAATGATTCATTCAGATTCTTTACATAGAGCTGCTATTGTTTACCATCTAACTGAAACCCACTGATCCTCCAAAAAAACTAAAATGACATTTTCCTTTACAAATCAGGTCCAAATGTGATTGGCTGATACCTGCGTCATTTTCTCAGAGAACAATGGGATAAACAATGGGAGAACTTATTTAACTATAAATCACAGATACAGCAGAGAAAAATCATTTTCAATGGGCTGTTTCAAGAATATAATCCAGTTGATTCCAACCAAATCTTAATCATGAAATATGAATAGTACTCCAGTACCTGCCAAGTCTAAATACCATTTTTTTAGATCTCAGAAATTAACCATCATTCCCAAATGTCCTTGAAATCCCTGAAAGTTCCTGATAATTTTAGGGAAAACAAGTTTTTAAAAATAGACATAAATAGATATTATTACATGGGTTAATAAAATGACTTGAATTAATATTTTTAGGAAATAAAAATGACTAAATATATAAAAATCGCTAGATTTTTTTTAACTTAACAAATAAAATGGCTACATTCCACTGTGTGCTGGGTCTTGCCATTTATGTATCTTTGTTTCACATGCCACAAGTGTCAAAAACAGGTTAAACAGCAGCAAGCAAGTGTTGCAGCAGTAAAAAAAAAAACAACCATTTGATCGATGTCTCAAACTATGCCGGGTTGGTTCTTCGAATTTAAGTAACTTGGGACTAGAAAACATCTGAAAACATCTAAAGGTAATGCTTTAGAAGGTGCGAGAACCCTGGAAAACCCCAATACTTACTGAGAAGGCCTCTGGAGTTTAACATTAATGCAAGATAACTGCAGAACTGCATACCTCTAAGCCTCAAAGGCTTTACATTTACTTATTTATTTATTTAATATTTTATATAAAATCTCTGGGTCAGGTAAAAGCTTGATTTACCAACAGAGTCAAAATCTTATTTGACTATCTAGCAGGTAAAGAAGGAGAGAAAAGTCTTATTCTTTTGAAGCACATGAGAGTGAAGGATCTTTAAGGAAATTGCATTTCACACACTGTGCCCTGTGATAAGTTAAGGGTTTGGAGAGAAATGTAGAGAGAATAATTACTGGCTGAACTCTGTTACACTGCCCCTGTCCACTTGTATACTTCAAAGAGTGTGTAGTCTCTCCTTCTGGACATTGTCAGATCAGACGTGGTCATGCCCTCCGTCATGAACAGTTTAATCTACAGTATAGCCTACATGAACACAGAGCACAGAGGAATTCTTTATGACAGAGTGACATATTTTATTCTCTGTGGGTTGGATTCCCACTCAGTCTGTTCTGGATTTAAAAGATTGGCAGAAGACAGTCCACAATCAGTAGAGAACGGTCATTGACGGTACATTTTAATCCAGAACTGGTCTCCATTTTCCTTTGGAAACTAATGATACCCCATTCTGTGTCCAAGGGGCTATCTGAAGCTCAAGCTTATCAAAATCACAAAGTGTGCCTCCTCAATTCATTTGTAAGATAAAGTTCTCATGGTTCTTAAATATTCAACAACTGTAATTATCTTGATCATAATTAAGTGTCACACTCTCATATTTAATTTAACACTGCAGGGGATAAGCTTCATAATCCTTTTTGGTCTGATAACAACTTGTGTGCAACTCCAGAGCAGAATCTATTAATCTTCAATTGATTAGCCATGAATATCTATGACTGCTGAACTGCTGTCTCAATGTCAGCTTTCTTCATCTCTTATTATAAAACACTGAAATCATGAAACACAACATAAACATTTAGACAATATAAATTACTTATGTGATTTGCTCAATATTGTTAAAAGTAGAGTGTGTATTTCTACAGATCCTACAGAAGTGCAATATAACACATCAGTGCCCACTTAAATGCACTGATTTCGGGTGGCTCAAATAAGCTCACATGATTTGAGGGACTTAACAAAACATTCAAGCTGTTGACTTGGCCTGCAAACGTCTAATCAATCATATGTGTATATATATATATATATAATATATATAGCTACCTCTCAAACTGACCTGTATCGCTAAAGAAGCTGGTTGTCTTAGCAACAGGGACAACCGCAGATTTGAGAGGATTGCCAAGCAAAATCCATTCAAGAATTTGGGGGAGCTTTACAGTTTTGGGCAATTCTCTTCACAGAGTGTAGAGTCAGGACATTACAAGCAACTATGTGAAGACGACTCCTAGGCATGGGCTGCAAAAGTCTAATTCCTCGTGTCAAGCCACTCCTTTACCAGAGACAATGTCAGAAGCGTCTTACCTGGGCTGAGGAGAAAAAGCACTGGAGTGTTGCTCAGTGTCCAAAGTCCTCTTTTCAGATGAATGTAATTTTTGCATATAATTTGGAAATCAAGGTCCCAGAGTCTGGAGAAAGGGTGGAGAGGCACAGAATCCATGTTGTTTGAAGTCCAGTGTGAAGTTTCCACAGTCAGTGATGATTTGGGGGCCATGTCATCTGCTGGAGTTGGTCCACTGTGGTTTCTGAAGTCCACAGTCAACGCAGCATCTACCAGAAAATCTTAGAGAACTTCATACTTCCTTCTGCTGACAAGCTTTATGGAGAGGCTGATTTAATTTTCCAGCAGAACTTGGCACCTGCCCACAACCACCAGGGTGTTACTGTACTTGACTGGCCAGCAAAATCGCCTGACCTGAACTCCATAGAGAATCTGTATTGTCAAGAGGAACATCAGAGACACAAGACCCAAAAATACAGACGACCTGAGAGCTGCTATCAAAGCAACCTGGGCTTCCATTACACGTCAGCAGGACCACAGGCTGATCGCCTCCATGCCACGCAGCACTGATGCAGTGATTCATGCAAAAGGAGGCCCAACCAAGTATTGAGTGCATAGAAATGAACATACTTTTCAGAAGCCTGACATTTCTGTTTAAATAACCTTTGATTTATTAATCTTATGTGATATTCTAATTTTCTGAGACAGTGAATTCTGGGTTTTATTATCTATTACCCATAATTCCAATAAAAAAAGGCTTGACATGTTTCACTCTCTTGATAAAGAACAGATTTCTGTGATTTTGTAATTGAAAAGATGTTAACAAAATCTCTCTAGGACATGGAATAAAAACGGCTTCTAGTTCTGTAATATTCTTTGGTCGTCTTGCATGGGACCCGCGGAGATATCTCTCTCTCTCTGTCTGTCTTTCTCTCTCTCTCTCTCTCTCTCTCTCTCTCTCTCTCTCTCTCCCCCTTGCCTTTGTTTGACCTTGTTGGTGATCCAACTTCCCTTTTTGTTTTGCCAACAAATCAGCCCCAAAGGACGGGCCAAATCCTACAACAGGTGTTGTGTTTGTTTTTTGACCCTGTTCCGGTTCTGGTGGAGAGTGCATAGAACCAAACTGATACCACCTGGACTTCCACCCTGACCGCTAAGCATTACTTGGTAGGGTTCCCCCATCTGTGCACTGGGGTTTTGGTTTCCTGTTCTTTTGTTGTTTATAGTACTTCCTCCCTCAACCTTAACACCCTATCAGAACCAATTGGCCACACTCGCTGCCAACACTGCCAATCTCTCCACGGAGGTGGTGAGGGGCCGGAAGGTGGCTATAGCAGCCACTGCCCTTGCAGAGGATCAACATGAGGTCCGCAAGCTCCTAACTAAGCTAATGGCAGATGACGATGTGGAGGCATACCTCTACACGTTTGAGGTCATGGCTAGGTGAGAGGGCTGGGATGAGGCTGAGTGGGTCTTCATCCTAGCCCGTTCCCTTACTGGTGAGGTGCAGTGGGTCTACCACGACCTCGCGGCCGAAGATGAGAATGATTACCAGGTGATGAAGCATGTCATTCTGTGCTGCCTGGGGCTAATGGTGGAGCATAGTAGCCACAAGGTCCAACATTGGCAGTTTAACCCTGACACGCCATGATGTGGCTCAACGGCTGCACAGGGATGGCCACCTTTGATATGGGGGCAACCATGACACTGGCCCACCCAGACTTGCTGCCTGTTCCCTCTGCATGAGCTCCAGACCTGCCCATGACATGCATTCCCAGCATTGTTTGCCACATACAGGGGGCTGGACATTTTTCAGGAATCAAAGACTTGCTTAACTTACAGCTTTCCTGAAGCATAGGAAATAAATGAAACCCTAAAACTTAATGCAAATAATTACTTGATGTGCAATAGGTTTACAGTTTTACTGCTGCCCCATTCTGTCTGGTTCATCCCAAACAAGATGGATGGTGCTAAAGTCTGTGGACTGTGCTGCTACTGAAGCTACTGTTGAGATCTTTTCTTCTAACGTTCTGCTCATTCTCTTACTATATGTTTCTGGCCTTTTCCTCCACATTGTGATCTCCACTGCCACGGTCACCAGGCTGAATAGTGAACACAGTGGCAGTGAACTCAGCCATTCACCCAAATCGCACACCCAACTACACAAAATTACTCAAAACAGTCCCACCAACACATACACAAACAACCCCCACACAAACACAGTGGCTCAGCCATACAAACATATCGGTTTCTGATGCCTTAATGTTCTATGTGCGCTACATCAGATGGGGGCGCACAGCTTTTAAATTCTTTTAAATTATTTATTAAAGCAACGGGCCGCTGGCCGATTCAAACCTTGGTGTCAATTTCCCTCAACGATTATCCAACCCTGGAAAATTGTTACTTTATATATATAATGTTCATGAAAGCCCAGTGATACTTACGGTTACTTTCAAATACCTGGTTTGGTTTAATCAGTCTTCATTAGATTAAATCAGGTGCTGCTTTTGGAATTAGCAATTACAAAAATCAATTACACAAAGTGAAATCTGGAACAAACATGTGTTCAATTACACACAATATCAACTAATTTTTACAACAAACATATCTTTATTTTTTCTAATTTATTGGTCTGTTCTACATTTATTTATCTGAATTAGCAATTAGTACATAAAGACATGTTTATTTCATTTACATTTTGGCATTGTTTTTTAGTGAACTACAGTATTTGATCAGCAAATAACATTTTGCACAAATACCATTTTGTTCAGACTTGGAGCAGTGATCTCTAGGCGATAGCATCATCCCATTCATATGGTTGCTGTAGAATATTGCACTGTAAATAATGCAGACATTTTCACTGAACACTCGTATGTTAGCACAATGAGGTGAAGCAGAAGCTAAAAAAGAAGTCAAGTCTGTATTTTTATCGCATGATGTTGCAGAAACACATAACACAATCCAGTTCACTGCTTTCACTCACAGTGTGTTTATAGAATGCATTGGTCTGCAGAATGAGCCTGTGCCAGCAAATTCTCCTCCATTATCTGATAGCTCTCCTGCTGCTCTGCCTTACAAAGGTTTATGGTGTGACCACCAGTGCTAGAAAATAGGGCATGGACCAGGCACTCTGGGGCCAATACACAGAGAGAGGATGTCTTTAAACATTCATGTGAAAGGAGCACATGCTAACCTCACACTAACCCACTCTCTGGGAATCATTTCCAGTAGGGAGAGAAAAAAGAGAAAAACATATCAACTCAGCTCTAACACTATGAATGTCACATGGATCCAGCACCTGGTTTTTGTTTGGTTAGAATTGTGTGGTAGTATCATATACTAAAGGCAGATGAAAAATGACCATAATTAACTAATTAACAGCTAACATTGACAAGGTACCAGAAGCTTTAACACCCAGGTATGGGGTAACTTTAGGCAAAAGCCCTTTATTTTCTATTTAATTGAACAATGGAGGCTAAACTTGACAAATAGGCCAAATGGCTATGAAGGAATTTCACTGTTTTCTGGATCACTGTATTCCAGGGCTTTATTCCCATTTCCGGGGGTCAGCTGAACTAATTTAACCACAAGAAATCTTGCCATTTACAATAAGTTGTTAAAATAAATCATATTTGGTTGGAGTGGGTTGTGAAGAGAGCAAGTTAAGCATTTGAATTAAGAAGTCTTTAGTTGGCCAGCAAAATAACAATAATTAAAAAAATAATAATAATAAATGATAACCAATTGCCATTATCCAAACAAAATGGTGCCTTTCTGTATTTTTATATGAATGTGTTTTATTAAACACCCCTAACTGAAAATGTCCTATATTGTGCCAGATTAGCCATTTTCTCTCCATGGTGTCATGTGAATCACTAGTGTTACAAGGTCTCAGGTGTGAATGGACAGCAGGTATGTTAAATACCTCTCACACTCACTCATACTGGTCACTGGAAGTTTAACATGGTTGACGACTTCTGGGCAGGGTAAATCCTCCATTTGCACACAAATTGGAAAAACACATTTTTGGTCTTGTAACCTTTTTTTAAGCTTTTTGGGCATCATCAACTCCTCAGACATCTCCTTTGTTCAAGCCATAATACAAATCCACAAATGTGTTGTGTGTGTGATCAGACATTACTGGATCCCTGTGGGTCTGCAGCTCACACCTAATGTCATCCAATTGATTGAAAACAGTAGACTTCATTTTACCTTCCGATTATACGATAATTCTTAGGGTTCACTTGTTTTTGCCAAACACAATATGTTTTTTAAGGTTTTCTTCATTTACTTACAGGACTTGGTTGAAAATTAGATGTTTAAAAAAATTTAGAAAATTGCAACGGGTTCACAAATTTCTAAGCATTACTGCATAATATTATTTGTTTGATTTATAATCACCCCACCAAAGTTGGTATTAATTTGCCTTGCTCATACTAACATAAAGTGACCTTATGCATTAACAAGGTGGTCTTAGCATTGGTTTTAAAATATGCTTTTAGAATCCGCATAGTTCTGAAGTATCTGCTACAGTATTTACGTTTTGATGTACTTTAAAATGTAGCATTTAGCGAGGGACAGCATTGAATGTACAATCCTTTCCAGTTCCAATTTTTCTGCTCGGCTGTGCAGTAACCACACCACATGACGATGGAAAAGCACAGCCCTGTAGAATTGCAGAAATACTTTATTTTATTGTCTTAAAGGAAGAAGAACCTTTGGTGTTCTTGGTGTTTTTTTGGGTGTAGGTAATGTCTTCCCAGTTCAGAGCTGAGGAGATAGCAATTCCATTATGTAGCCTAAGACTTTCTTGCTGTTTCTTGACATTTTTTAAGATGTTTATTAACTCCTCCCCCTCTACAATGTGTGATAGGATTGTCTTGACCTGAGGTACAAAGTTCAACTCTAGAAGGCCAACCTCCAGAGACCCCAGTACTCCACTTTTAATGTGCGACTGTGTCTTATTAATTCTGGAGTAGTGTGCTTCAGTGCACTCAAACATTTCATTTGTTCTCTTTGCCAGCGCCTGACAGCTGCCAGACTGCCTTACATCAAGAAGAAGAGGAAATCCCCGTGCAACCACTTCACTTTCCCTCGCTCTGAGATCGCAAGAGAGGAAGTGACATGCTGCCTACCTGTTCAAGTGAAATATGGGCAACCGAAATGGTACAATATCCAGTCTGGAAATGTGTGTGAATAACAAAGGCTACTGCTATTCCTCCCTTAATTGTGAGAAATGGAGCTGCAGTGAGCTGTAAAAGCTGAGAAATTGGAGCAGGCCAGCTGTTGACAGAAGATGGCACACTAAAAAACAGAAAGTCAAGTTGTTCTCATTGGACTAGACCACTACTGCACACTATAAAAGATCTGTTTGCTTTTATTAAACCATTTACGTTGCAAGCAAATCATTAAGGTGCCTTTAATTATCAGCTGTTCACAGAAAAAATCCAGTGAGCACATCCTATTATCATCATGATACACATCACGCATCTGTTTTTGCTGAATGTGACAGATTCACAGCCTAGCACAGTGCAAATAACGGTGTTAAATTACCACCTGCAGTGTTAAACTGGTCACAAATGCACCCTGTAGGTGTTTACTTAACACAGGAGGTTGCACTGTGATGTGAGTCACTCACACTATTAATAAACGCTCTATACAACATGCACAATCTGTACCACTGAAGATATGAAAATGCTAAACAGTTCTACAGGATGTAGGCATGCCAGTATTCTCTGCCAAGCTCTTTAGCATGAATCCATAACCCAAACAATCCAAGCATTGCTTTGCTGGAGAGGTGAATCAAAATATATCTTTGAGATTATTGCCGACTACAGAGTGATGCAAATCCTCAGATAAATTCTGTTTTTCTGTATGGAAAAATAACTGGCTTTTTCCACAATGGAAATACACTTTCCCTCTAAATGTCATTGGGGCCTATGAATTACAAGGTTAAAGTATGAACATTGCCAGATACGTGCTACAAGCACGCTAACACTCCTGTGGATTTACCTGACGTCACTTGCACTTACTACTCAGTAAAGCCAGAGACCCTCACTGGGAAGTGGGAACTGGTCTAAACTGTGTAACATCCTTAGTAACAGCATCGATCCTGTCAAGTATGTATTAAAGCAGCCTTTGAAGTAGTTCCTCTTGTCCTTTTCAACCTATTCTTCCACAAACTGAATGCACTTCTCAGCCAGAATAGATGTGCGCCTATTCCAGTATTTCACCTGCTGTTACACAGTGAGAACTGGAATTGAGGTCTTAGGATTCTGTGGGGTCCGTAGTGTCCCATCATGTCTGTTGAACCAGCCCTACACGGACACCCTGCCGTTATCACACTGGAATGTGAGACGGTCATTATTTTTGTCTGATAATCTCATGATACTACACAGCACTTTTCCAGAAAGGTTGGGCATGTTGTAAAATGCAATTTTGAAAAAAATCCACATTTTGAGCTTGGTGCCTGGTGCATACTCCAAAAAAGTTGGTACAGAGTAAAATAATAACTTCATATAATATTCACCAAGTTACATCATTTTGAAAAAATTCCACAAGAACCAAAAACTGGTAACAAGTGGAGATGACTGGATACAAAAGTAACATCCAACAAAAGTTTGCGTTGGCAAAGATGTGACAGAAAAAAACAGAACAAAATATTATTTATTAAATGCAATACAAAACACATTTTTGAAACTTTCTTCTATGTCCATGCAATGCTGGAAGTATAATTCAGAAAAATGTTTTGTAAAGTTATTAATCACTGGTGCATATGTATAAATTCTATTGTAGGGGAAACCTGCAGCTGCTAGAAGAATAGATAGATCTGTGTGCTAATGGCAAACTACAAAATAACACATGGCCTTACAGGTCTGTGTTCCACTTGCATTAGCTCTCTACATAACTGTCCTTGAACTGACAGAAAATTCACTTCATCCAGAGCCAGTGAGACTTTGGCAGTGGGTTTGACCTCCAACTGTGACTCCATCTGAAAGAACACTTTTCAGTTGTCCCACTGCGTGCATACACACACACACACACCAACTCACACATACACACAGAAGACTACTGTGTGGAGCTGTGGGGAAAGCATGTTCTAAAGCCTCTGTAAGGTCCATGAAATTCTTTTAATCACATCTTATAGAACCATCAAAACATCATAAGCAGACAAGCATGAAGACAGTGTCAGACAGCAGAGAACTCGGGGCAGGCAAACAAGGCATGAGGGACAAAAGCCTGACAGACTTGATAAAAGAACAGCTGCAAGAGCACTACTACACTTTGTGCCCATTAAGCTGAAGTCATGCTGCCGTTGCATCAGAACCCCTTATGAGCGCTTGTAGATTCACAACTATGGAGCGCATGCTTGAAATGACGGTACAAATATTGGAAATTTAATGACTAATTTGGATCATAACACAACAATTCAAAGGAGAGAGATTAATGACAGGCCTCACCTGTAGGGTTGGAATGAGTTTATTTCACTCTGCATAACTTATAAATGTTCCCTGTGGTGAAGCACTCAAAGTAACTCATGGGAGGTGAAGGAAGAACATGGAAATGTAATTGAATTGTAACCAGTTTCCTTCTTGAGCACGGCTAGAAATGAGGCACACTTCCAAGAGATTTATTTTTGATTTGGAACTTGAAACGAGTGGAAATCATTATAATAAATTTATAATTTGCTGCTAATTCACATTTAATGATCCAAGCTATGTATAATTTCTTTGCTGCTCAAGCACACTTAATGATGCAACAGATAAATGAGACACAAACACAAGTGCAATGTTTTTTTGTGTGAGCCCAGACCTGTTGATGCTTCCTGTTCATCATTCCTGCTCATTCTGAGTCAGTTGGTTGTTTCTTTAGGCAGCCTAAACAGATGATGCTGTTAAAGCAATACTGACTCACCTTTACTTGCTCTCTGCCACACCATCTCTCTCTCTCTTCCTTTTCTTCTCACGCTCTCTTGCACTTTCTCTGGCTCTGTTTCTATCCCCTTTATCTCTATTTCTCTCTCTACTTCAATTTTGTTTACTTCCACAGGCTTATTCTCTGCTCTGCTAATTCCCTGTGCACTGTTATTTCTGAGATTTATGTTTTATTCATGTTAGTGTTGAGTAAGAGTTCATGTGTGTTGGTGGGTGACAAGGGGGTTAATAGTGCACTGTGCTAAGGCACAGTCAGTGTGTTTTTGCCACAAGTCTCCTCTCCAATGTGTTTACTGCTGTGGTGTATGTTGAAGCATTAAAAAGAGCATTTCTAGCTGGAGCAACGTTTCCTAATGCTTTACTGTAATATTAGAGTGTTCATGCATGTTGCAGACTGTTAATAAAACACAGTGCTGTTTAATAAAGACTCTGCAGCATCATTACATGCATGAGTTCAGACCTTTGAGTTACATCACACTTGAGGTACTGAACCCTGACCCTCTGTATTAAGTCTCATATTCATCGCTCTATTTTTCTTTGTATGTTTATTTATGTTTCTTTTTCTCTACCTTCTTTATTCCCCATTTTTCTCTCTCTCTCACTTCACAATTACCCTCCCTGGTGGAGTGTATCTCAGCACACTGCTCTAACAGCAGCAGCTCAGGTTTGATGAGCAGGATTATCAGCGAGGCATAAGGGACATGAGTGCATCAATATCCCCCTCTCTTTTCTCCTTCTGCTTCCATTTACTCTCCTCTTTCTACTTCTCCCACTCCTTCTGCCTCTTTCCCTCTCTCTTTCCCTGGGGCTGCTCTCACTCACTCGAGGAACAGAGGTGCAAAAAGGGGCTTTTTCCACTGCTTTTTCCAGTACAGGCATGACAAAGCCTGTATTGCTGCAGCACAAAAAGCAAGCCAGGATAGTCTGTCTGACTCACAAACCCTGATGTGGTCTGCCATCAACACGACCTTCAGCTGTTCGTTACGCTCAGGCACACGCTACTATCCCCACAGAGAAAAGCATGCTTTTAACAGCTCTAACAAAAACTCCTGAAGGTCAGGCAAAAAAGTTCATCCTTACCATTTCCTAGGCTAATAAAGGTCAGGGAATCTGTTAGAGATGCTTATGAAAATCAGCACGACACAGCAACCAACTACTGCACAATTATGGCCTTTTACCCGCTGATACTTCTGCATATCCAGGGAATATTAATGGACAAACAAGCCAATTAAGCAAATAATACCACTCCCTCTGGGTTTTTTGTTTTTATGCAATTAAGCTTAATACCTGTTACGGTGTTTATATTGGAAGAAAAGCCAGAACACCAGCACTAGCCCTCCAGTGTGTGTATGTGTGAGACAAAAAATCCTTACCACATCATATTTGAGCATTCAATGCTTTCATAAGATTCAGTCCGCTGGAAGTCTGCTTTGATCAATAGTTTACACCCACTCCATTTGTCATTTTTCAGTTTTATGCATCAGCAGTCTTTGTAGACTTACGTAAGGCAGTAACATAAAGAATGACGTCATTATGCTTGATTGATGAAAGAGCTTGAAACCAGCTCCATTTCTCTCTTGCTGAAAGAAAAAAGCTTTTTAAAGAAACATCTGCAGTAAACAGGACTAGACAAGTTACAGTATGTGAATACATTTATACCTGTAATGGAAATAGTTTTTTTGAAAATGCAAACCCTTTTTTAATATAGCGCCTACAGATTAAAGTAATTAAGGTCCAACTAATGACAAATAGAATCAACAATCAGAATGCACTGTATATTTAAAGCAAAACATTCTTGCATAAAACTGAAGAAACATGAAAGCGCCTTTTCATTTGCATTTCAAATGGGTCTTTCTGACAAGAACTTCGAGGGCTGTGTCTGGAGGGAATTGAGGATAGTCATGTCCATCTGTCCACTGATGTTTCTGATGTAGATTGGTGGGGTGTGTGTGTGTGGGGGGGGGGGGGGGGGTGACAGTTGGCCAACAGCCTATGTTAGGCTGCACTCTGCAAGAACTGCTGACCTAAATACTGGCAGAAGTTATAGCTCTCACTTTTGGCTATTTGTGCTTTGATTGCAATGGTTTGTCATTTAATAATAATGTTTAAGCCATTTTTTGTCATAGGCAGGGGTGAAGGAGGTTTTTTGTATCAAACTCTGTAAAGACCCTAGGTGATTCTTTCATTAACACAAGTCAGAATATCAATACAAACCAAAGCCCAATGCCAGCCCTCTCAGCCTGTCAGGCTCCCAGTTAGAGTGGAGTATTAAATGAGGAAATGCTTTTGCAAACAATCCTGTAATAGGTTTCAGATCAATAGTCCTGCTGGAGCCAGCATGAGCAGTGAGTAGCACTGGTTCATTTGGGACAACAGAATGTTCAAAATGAGCTTTGTTCATGCAGTATGTGGACCAATTCCTCCATGGTGCACAAAAATTCCTTCTTCTTTTCCCTCCTTTGTCCAGGGGTCGAGTGTATTGCTCTGCCAGGTCATTGACCATTGCTAATAAACCTCTGCTAGCATGAGTGCTGGCTGGGGATAGAGTAGTAACGGAAGAAACCTGCTTTTCACCTCCCTGTGTGTGCTCCTGGCAGAAGATGCTAAGCAATAGCATCAAGGAATAGACTTCAGAGGATGTGTTGTCATTTGTACTCCACAACTAGCATTTTACATGAGCCCTGGAATTCAGCTATTTTTGTCTGCAGAAAACATGACATTCTCCATCATGTGCTGAGAGAGTTCAAAAACAAAAGTTTTCTTCTCTGCACCTTTCCTCCATTTAAATTGTATTACATCTTATTTTTAGTCATCACTGTTAAAGAGCTTATAGAAATTTTCAAAAGTATAATGACCTTAGCACAAGAATTCCAACTTAGAGTTGATAACTAACTGTCTTCCTTTGAGTAGGATAAATTAACACATTAATTTAAAATTTTGTGCAGTTATGTTAATTATTCTTTTGTTTAAAGTCACCCCAAACTGGAGATATATATATCAATATTAGTAAAGTAGTAGAAATACTTTATTAGTGCTAATCTTTACTGTACCAGTGAAGCCAATGTTTTTGTTATAAGGACGTTATAAATACTGGGAGGGTTTTAAATTCCCTCAACACAACTGGTAATTACATACATGCATCATGATGCAAATGAGCAAGCTTTGTCAAATGTGGCTGTTAAATGGCCTTGTCATTTGACTTATTTTTCTACTTATTTTACAATAATGAAAGGGAACCTTTACTTTTAATGTTTTAGTGCTGTTAATGACATGTCAAGCTTGCTTGTGCAGTGTATATATTAATATTCGTATTGCAAGAGAATGTGTGTTTGTGTGTGTGTGTGTGTGTGTGTGTGTGTGTGTGTGTGTGTGTGTGTGTGTGTGTGTGTATGTGTGTGTTGCTATGCACACTTGGCAGTTTTGTGGGTACAGTCATTCTCCAGATAGCTGCCATACATGCTTGCAGAATCAAGAAGAGGTGGCACAAGGTAGGGGGTCGTTTCACACCATAGCACCCATGTTCTCAGACTCAGAACTCTGTGAGAACGTCCCCAGGGAGTTGCCACTGCAGCCACCATGACTCAGTCCCTGTCATAGCCCATCTAGGCAGCCTTTACATGCCATCCCCTGCCAACCCCCCTTTAACACCAAAATAAACTGAGAATCTACTCCCTGAATCAGGATAGTTTATTAAAGTTTGCATGCTGCTCAATGAAAAATAGCTATTAGTTATTCACATGATAAAACCCATCAATGGTGTGGTTCTCAAGCTTGTGAAAGGCACATTTGAGCCATGCTGCTGTCTGCCAGCTGCGGCTGCTACAGAAGTTGAGAGCGGGTCTGTGACATCCAGGGGTAATTTTTTTCAGGGCTAGCCAACAGAAACCCTGTCTGTCTGCCTCTTGAAGAGATGAAAGGAAGTCAAAAGGCTTCTGTTCTAACAAAAGCCCATAGCCCCTCAGTATCAGGTGCCACAATATATTCAAATTATCATCAAATTATTAAAAAACTAAGAAAATAAGCTGTCTCTCAAGGGAAATGAGTTCAGAAATAAAATCTCTCATTGGAAGGTAGTCTATTACACTTGATGTTAAATGAAGCAATATTCATTTACATTTTACATTTACATTTATTCATTTGGCTGACGCTTTTATCCAAAGCGACTTCCAGGTTCAGGAAACAAT
>JBBIGC010000125.1:4307989-4333707 GCA_037576955.1 Lepidarchus adonis | reverse complement strand
TGTGTGTGTGTGTGTGTGTGTGTGTGTGTGTGTGTGTGTGTGTGTGTGTGTGTGTGTGTGTGTGTGTGTTTAAAAATTAAGTGCATCCCACGGAAATAGTTGATTTTTCATCATATTTGAACAGGCAAATGTTTCACGCTTTTAATGCAACACCTAAAGATAACCGTTATAATAAAACCACAAGAGAAAAGAGCCTTTCAATCATTTATTCCACAAAAATGTCATAATATGTGGTGAAAGTAAGTACACCCTTAGCCTCAGAAGCTAGTATTGCCTCCTTTAGCAAAAATAACTTATTTTGCATAAAAATCCACCATTCTGTGGGGGGTTTGTTAGTGTGATTATTATCCTGCTGAAAGGTCCACTTCTGGCTCAATTTTAACTACTGGTGGAAAAGTCAGGGGCAATAACAGCAGAGAGGTATTACTTCCTGGTACATCGTGCAGGCATGCTAGTCCCAAATACTATGGGCAGACCTCCCCACTCCTTTAAAACTAGTGTGGATCCAGGAGAGAAATGAAGGGGTGAGGAGCCAAGTGCAGGCACAGGAAGAGGCTGGACAGGGCCAGACCTGGGCCAAACTGCTTTGACTGGATGGACAATACAGGAGAAATGGGAACAGGGTGGACAGGGAAGGGTGCATCATCACAGCCAGTTATTCCAACCAGGGTGAGCATCAGACTGAACAGGGCTGGGCCTAAGACCGACCAACCACTGCAGGCCCAAGGACAGTAATGGATACACTCCCAGCCAGTAGGGGGGCACCACTGTGGCACACCAGACCAAAGAAACTAATTTTAAATGATGAATTTATATGATGAATGAATTAGTGTTTCCCAAAAGGTTGTCATGTGTGAAGAATACAATTTGAGAGGATAAGAATAAAACATTTGCTTTGAGGTCATAATCAGGTTTGTATTCATTGCCCCATGCATTCTAATAATAATATAATAACATAATAACAATTTGACTGCAATCATGGCACAAACATATAAATTGCATGCTGTACACCTTAATGCATTTCTGCATTGTAATGCATATTGTATACTGTACATTGTTCTGCACTGCACAAGCATGCTGTATACTGTATACGGTGTACTTCACACACATTTCTATTTGTTTAAGTTCTAAGGAGACACCATCACCTCAAAAAAAAAAATCTTTGTGCAAACATACTTGGCCAAATAAACTGATTTTAATTTCTAATTTTAATCACAAAACTGAATGCACCCCTTTAATATAAGGTCATTTTCAAATATAAGGTAAACACTTATAAAGGCAGTATAACTCAAACATAAAAAACACATATCAAGGCCTGATTAACCATAAATACTTAATAGGAATTTCTGTGACCACTTACGTATCAGGGTTATACAGAGAATATTTGAACCTTAACTCACCGATACACAGCAAGCAGAGGTGGACAGAATACTAATGTAACGTCTATCACTGCAATCCCGCATGCCGTGCATACAGAAAGAGAGGTTGCATCAGCGCACTTTAAACCCATGTCGCAGGATATCTAAACCACATCACATGCCCTCTACTGCAATGCGCTTTGAAGTTCCCATCAAAGACTGAGACACTCACAACCCATTTAAAATCACTCATGTTAATTTTCAAAAACATAAGAAAACATTCTCCAATTTTAAGGTAAAAAAGGGGGAAAAATCCAGTATTTTAACTGTAACTTCTATCATTATTATATCACCATTTGAAAATTCCATTTCTCAACAAAGCTACTACTAAACAGTCTGTTGCAAATTAAAACAGCACATTCGCTAAAGTCGTATGGGGATTTGGAGCAGATAGATGAGTATGATGGTATCAGTGTTTCCCCAACTACGCCCTACAACCAGAGACATCTCATTTATCTGCCTCTAAACAGGACAGCTGCATCTGTTCTTCAGACCCCTCACAGCAAGATTGTTTATGACCCTCTGAATGGGATCTACCATTGTCAAAATAATGAGAGCCCACTATATCTGGAAGACCACCAATTCCTACTTTCTTCTGGGGAGCATGAGATGTCAACAGATTGAATTTTTATTACTATGTTCTGAAATTGGAATTGCAGTTATCTTCCAAAAACTATTACTTATACCCCACAGACATGAGACTCACACCCAGAGGCTCATTACTTAAGTCAAACTCACCCAGGAAGTCATGATTCGACTCTTACTTGTTTTCCAGAGACTCAAGAGTCAACTAAGACTTCCCCAGAGATTCGAGACTCAAATCAGATTTACACCTAAAGATTCAAGACTGGAATCCTGCCCCAGAAGCTTGAAATTCAACTCAATCTCAGACAAGAAACTGGACTTGACCTATGAGCTTCAGCCTCATTCCTCTTTCCCTCAGACTATTGAAAACCCAGTATTTTCTTTCTGAGGAACTCAGACAGCCTCACATTAACTACTGCGAATAAACTCTAAATGTACAGAACTCTGATGTCTTTAGGGCAGCAGATAAGCTTCTTGGAGGCATGTTGTGTTGGGCATTATTTTTTCCCTCATAATAAAAGCATTTACATCAAAGAGATTTTGTAATTATTAATTTAAGTAGTTTTGAGTTATTTTTTGTGAGTGCTTTTATTAGTTCAAAAATAAAGGCAAATAAAGGTGCCAGAAGAGCTAATTTGGAATAATGCCATAGGAGCTTTCTTAAGAAAGTTTTTAGTGGATTCTTTAAATAATAGTAGCAAGATAAGCAGGTCAAACTTTTTAGTAGTTTAAAAAGCATTCATGTAATATATAGAACAATTTTAAGGCCAGAGCCATTTATAAACATTTATTTCCAAGAGAGTAAAATATGTTATTAAAATACAGGGGGTCCTCAAGCTACATCAGCATTCAGTTTCTCTGAGTGTGAGGCAAGTCTGAACTCATGCATGTAATAATATAATATCTTCACACATACACCACAGCTGTAAATGCATTAGAGAAGTGACTTATGGCAAGACCCCACTGACCATGCCTCAGCACAGTGCACTATTAACCCCCCCATCTCACCCACCAACACACATCAACTCTTATTTAGCACTTCATGTATTCACCTCATGACGTTTATTCGTTTATTACCATAAAGCATTTAGTAGGTGTTCAACTGCATTCTTACAAAAAAAATATATATATATATATATCAGTTAAACATAATGTAGGCTAAACCATATAGAATGATACAGTCATTTGGTAAACCATCTTTTAAGAAATACTTGCTTGTTTATTGCCCCAATCTATGCATAACCTGATGTGTTTCCTGTATGCACAGAATTTTTTATGCTCAGTGCTTCATAGTTTTCTCAGTCTGATATTTCACAGTGGCTTTACTTAAGATTGTCCAGTCTTTAATAAAAAAAAAATAAAAACAACAAAACTTTATCAACAATCAATGAATTCTATGTAACCTAAAAATATTTTACAGTGGCTTCCAGTAAATATATAATTACTTGGCTATATATAAGTACCCTTCATAATGTTGGGGACAAACAATTTTTCCTTTGGTTTACTCCTTTGCTAATTAAACAATTCAGATGTTATTAAAGTGCCTATTCCAGACATTATGGTTATTTACATACATTTGAGTTTCACCATGCAGAAATTACAACACTTTATACCAGCCCTTTATTTCAAGGCAATGTAATGTTTGGGACAAAGTAATTCTAGGTATATGGTTTTCCGGGGACTCAGACTAAACGTTTCACTTTTCTTGAGTGCAGAATTAAGGAGATAATTGCGAATAATTTTCCTGTAATTCTGCTTTTCTTTTGTATCCTTTCTAGTTTTTACCCGTGTGAAATTGGTATAACATTTTCATAAAGGTCTTAAAAAGTCTTACATTAAACATTTTGAAACTTGTTTGACATATATGACAGCCTCAAACATAGCATTACAGCAATACAATGAATATGGTGTCTTGAGACCATGTGCTTACATTGAGCAGTAGGAAAGCATACTTGACTCTTTGGATCTTTGCTGATTACCTTTTCTAAAGTTTCAGGTTCTGGTCAATTGCCAAGAGACAAAAACATCCTCTGCCTGCCTTAAGCCTGACTAAAAAGAAAAGGAAGTGATCTTGTAAATCAAGAGTGATATGTACTACTTAACGCCACCATACAGCTGATGATGAAATATGGAGAAAAATAAAAGCCTTAAACTAGTGTCTGCTCACTTTACTTTTTCATTGAGTTTGAAAGATGATCCAACATGATGCAAGAGTTTTATCTTGAATGACAGGGCGATAACAAATTAGTAAGCTACACAAACACTCCTTCACCCTCCTCAAAAGCTCTTCCAGAGACATAACTTTTTTCTATAAACATAAATTCAGAAATGAACATCAGCAGTACTGCCACCCCAGGACTGTTTTCACCAACACAATAAAACAACATTTCTGTGTCATATCTGACGTCTTTTTCAAGGGTTTCTGTTTTTAAAAAAAAGGTATTACTAACAAAATACTGAGAGACTTTTACATATGCTGTTTTTACAAAATAACCAACATCCAGGCTTAATTCTGAGTTACCAGTAAAGGAACACTATACATTATCCATCAAAGTAGTATATTGAGGTGTCCTGATTGAAATACACCTTTTCCATGGAAATCATGTATTGTATATTATGTTGATGATTGGATGTTGATGGTCATCTAAGTAATTACAAAAGATTTTATTCAATAGAGATCAAAGTTACAATAATACAGGCAGAAATAGAGAAGGGACATGTATTAGTAAGATTATCCATTTCTGGGATCCCAAATAAAAAGAGGATTAAAGGTGGAGCTGAGGGTCTGCTGTGCTGACCTGACCTGGAACTGGAAATATTTTAGTCCACCAGCTGTCACCAGTCTTAACTAGTTTTAAGGGTCTGGAGGGTTCTGCTGCCATCCTGACTGGTGATGAGGTAGCAGCAACATGATTAATGTGAATGATGATCATTGTGGTCTCAGAAAAGCAGGCAAAAAGATGACACTACAGTTATCGATAGTACCAGAGATCAGAAAAGCAGATTTATTCTTGAATGAGCAGTATGTTAAGGCCCTAAGAGCAATTTAGATGTTCACTCATTAATTTCCCAAACCACTTTAGCAATTTTGGGTCATGGGGAAGTTGCAGCCAATCCCAGCTGACTACAGGTCAAGGTAGGGTACACCCCGGATAGGAGGCCCACCCATGACAAGGCACCACAGAAACAGACAACCATTCGCACTCAAACTCACACCTATGGGCAATTTAGAGTAAGCAGCCAAACTAACCCACAAACCTTTGGGCAGTGGGAGGAAACCGGAGCACCTGGAGAAACACCACCCCTTCCTGCTGTGAGGTGACGGGGCGAACCACTGTATCATCCTAACAATAATTTATTACATGTTAAAAGAAATGATTATGTTACAAAATGATAAATAATAAAATGCATATATTATGATTTTAAAATACAGTGAATTCTGGATGATGACTAAATTGTGAACGTTATACAGCATAATCTTTTAAAAACAGCTTACTAGTGTTCGCCTATTTTTTGAAAGCTTACCTACATTTGTTTGCACAGGACAAGCATATTTGAACCATCTGATGAACTAATTTGCAATTTAATTGATTTTGGGGTTTAGATTGTTGAAGAGATTAAGTCTAAACCTTTAAGCTGTAACTTTTCAGTGCTACTGGATTTGAGTAAATATTTGTATCTTTTTCAGTGCAGGTAATTTAACTATCAATTGTTTTCATGCTCTAAATAACCAATTAAAATTGCCATAAAATGACAATAACCATTAATAAATAAAGCTCTATGGTGTTATGACCCATCTAGGGCCAGGCCATTATACAGATGGAAGGGAGGAGGTGAGACCACAATGTAAGTGGTTTATTTTTCCTTTTTAACACCGATTTATGTGGTGTTGAAGGAGTCGACCAAGCAAATAAAAAGCAAAAGAACATATAACTTTCCTAACTCCCTAAATAACAAACAGCAGAAAATTGTACATAAAACAAAAGGTGTTAACTCCCTATTCATGAAATATATAGAGGAAGCATTTACATCTTCACAATCTTATTCAAGTCTATTGTGCCAAGCAAAGATCACATAAGTCAAACTAGTCTAAGTTTCCTCCTCCTCTCTCCTCATCCTCGCTCTGTGGTTTAAATGGGCACCGGAAGCGAGGGAAACACCAATCAGCACCAGGTAATTGGCAGCAGCTGTTGGACACCACTTGATGGTAATCAAATGGGCCTAGAGGAGCAACAGAGCACAAACACACACACGCGCGCACACACACAGATAAAACTAACCAGGTACATAACACATGGTCACAGTTTGTGGTATTAGCTCAGTTCCACATCATCATTTGTTGTAATAAATGTAGATCAGGCTAATACAGGGATGAATAGCTATGCTACTGTTTATTAGGTGAATGGCAAACCATCCGCCTAATGATTTTTAATTCTGCAGGTCCAGGCTTTGGTAATGTCTAATTGTTGTTGACGGTGATTCAGGAGGTGACTCATAGTTACTGATACAAAAGGACTCGAAAATCTGCCTTTCAGTGCTGAAAAGACACAGAAGATGGTAGCTGACTTCAGAAATAACACTGCCATCGCATTTCTGCTGCTGTTGTAATAGTCAGTAGCGTAAAGTTCCTGGGAGTGCACATGGCAGATGACCCAACATCCACACTCAACACCTCCACCCTCAGCAAAAAATCTGAGCAGCATCTCCACCGCAGAGGCTAAAAAAGTCCACCCTTCTCCCTCCCATTCTTACCACCTTTCTACCAGGGGACAAGTGAAAGTATCCTTTGCTAATACATTACTCTCTGGTGTAGAAACTGCAACAAAACTAATTAAAAGTCCAGAAGAAGACAGCAGAGATCACTGGAAACCACCACTATTTGTCAGCATTGTTGCAGACCCCTCCCACCGCTCCCAGTGACTGTTTACTCCTCTGCCCAGCAAAAGGTTTCAGAGCATCTACTTCTCTACTGCGAGCTACTGCAAAAGCTTTTTGCTCAGACTGTGAGAGACATGTTTTACATTCTAGTAACTTTACATTGCACTGCCAGTTAAAATTTAACATGCACTGACACTGGCACAAAGCCACATTCATTTTGTAAAGGTGTTGCTTTCTGGCAGAGTTGCATTGCACTGATGCTGTATATTGTTACTGTTTACATTGCACTAAAACTATATCGGGGTGACCAACACAATTCTGTGGTTTAGTGAGCGTGTTTGCAGAGAAACTATAAAACTGTGCTGAACATCAGCCCTCCCGGACCGACCTTGGGCTGCTACTGTTAAAATTATATATTTTTTCTCATAATTGAATGAATTACTGTACTTCAGCTATTGGTCATTTCTCACTGCCTGTGGTTCATAGCAAACAGCTACTGGTACCATCACTGTGAAATCTGTGTTGAACATTTACATTTATTTATTTGACTGACGCTTTAGTCCAAAAGCGTCAGCTTTGTTATATCTATTGTCAAATGTCTGTTCTGTTCTGAACTGTTTGTTCTTTTCTGCACTGTTGTACTGTTTATTGCACCACAGGGTCCAAAAGGAATTTCTGCCACACTCTAAACTTGTATTTGGACAATAAACGTTTCTTGAATCTTAAAAAGAGTCATAAAAATCATTACTGATAGAACTTTTTTTTTTTTTTTTTTTTTTACTATAGAGCATTTCTTTTGGTCCATTAATCAGTTTGCTTTCAAACAAAAAGAGAAAAATGAAAATACAAGGCTTTGCTCCGACAATAATATTGTAATAAAATGCATTGTTTCTGCCCTATCAAAATCTTCAAACTCCATATTTTTTCTTTTCATTATTTAAAATGATAAATATTTCCTGATGAATGAATAAATAGATTTGCCTGAAACTGATTATGTTACATAAAGATAAATCAAAGATTTTCTCCTATAATATTATTATATTTAGGTTAAGGGTACATCATTTTATCGCAGAATGGTTTTGTTATGACAGTAACAATGTGTGTGTGTGTTCTGTTATTCTGTATTGTTTTGTGCTATTGTGATAGCTTCATATGAAGAATGCCATAGCTTGTCATTCCTGTCAGATTTTCAGAGCTATAGAGGCACCTATCTGTGAATTCAATCACTTCCTTGGAACAATATTACACTGTCAGATGATGCATCTTCCCCTCGACCAGCTTGTGATTATGGACACCACAGAAGCAGCAGTGATGTTCTGCTTTCTTGCTGTCGGCTTGAACATGCAGACTTGTATCAGTCACTGCATCTAATAGGAAGTGATTTATTTTCAGGGCACTATCCAGACTTGGAGCATGACATAAATGCTGTCTTCCTCCAACAGATGAAAGCTAACGCTATTAGAGTTCACTCTTTTTGAGAAAGTCCAGCACTAACAGGTTGGTTTAAGGGAAAGATTGTATAACTAAAGCAGCCCTTGGTTTGTGTAAAAGCAGAAAATGTATTATTCTTAATAAACCAGTATGACGAGTAAAGTTAATGTACAGATTTAGGTACAGAGCTACTTTAGCTACTTAATCATCCCAATGTCTGAGCATAGTATTACTAAACATATAATATATGGAACATATTATATATGGAATAATAAAATAAATATCACACAGTGATGAGGGATCTTTAATAAAACTACTTTTACATTAAAAGTGGTAATTCATAGCGCTCTCAATGAAATCCTATTGAAAAACAGTAACTGTTGATCAGTCCTGCATATCAGCATGAATTATAGCCCATTGCCCCATAGAGAACAGCTTCAATGCTGGGATGTCAATGGGTTTCATCACATGAACTGCTCATTTCAGGTCCTCCCACAACATTTGTATTGGGCTAAGGTCGGGAATTTGACTTTGCCTGTCCCAACCATTCATTTTATTCTTCTTTAACCATTCTTTGATAAAGAAACCTGTGTGCTTAGGGTCTGCAAGAATCTTTTAAGATTCAGCTGGCAAACAGACAGATTCCCTGATATTTTTTGTTCAAATTAACTGATATAATTCAGAATTCCTTGTTTCATTATTGAGGACAGGCTGTCCTGGCCAAGAAGCAGCAAAGTAGGCCTAAACCATGTTTCTACCACTTCCATTTTTCTCATAGATTAAGGGTCTTGTACCACCCACAAAAAAAATCCAACATCCTTCACATTTTGTGATGTGATTTTTAACAAACTGTAGATGAGCAGCAATATTTTTTTTATTTATTTATTTATTTATTTATTTATTTTTTAAAGGAGTGGTGTTCTTTTAAAGGAATGAATTTCATTTCTCCTTGCAACCCTGCCATGCACACCATTTTAATGGTGGGCTCATTAACATTAAAGAAGCCTTTAGTTGTTTAGAAGTTGCCTTGGGTTCCATTGTGACCCTACAGCTTATTAAACACTTGTTCTTGTTTGGTTGACCAGTTCTGCAAGGGCAACAATTGAATTGATTGTTCGTAAATTTGTATGCAATCTGTCTGACTGTGGATTGGATAAGCTCACATTTTATTTTATTTATTTATTTATATATATTTTTTAACCTGTCCTGTCCTGACAGTTTGGCAAACAATATGGTAATTCTGGTGCCTGTAGTGTCAGTGCAGTTTTGCTCTACAAGAGGGGGAATCTAAGATATTCTTCCTAAACTACCGAGAGTTTTAGTTGTTCACCCCTTTTGCCAAATAGACTTTATTAATAAATCTCTGGCAACAGAGTGGACAGGCAGAGACAGGCAGGCTTTATAGCCAAGTAGCTAAATTTGCTCACACTCTTGGTGAAGAAAACAAATAATTGTCATATCTTCCCAGGGGACCCATTATGGTGGGCATCCATTCTCTCACAAAGCCAAATTCCAAACTTTTAATTTCTCACTTGCAGAAGAAAGTCACTGTTCTTATATGATATAAAAGCTAACTTGACATTCTTGGTCTCCAATTTAATCTGCTGTTTTGCAGACTTTCAAAGGCTGGGGGTAGACTGAGAGCAGTGGCCTGCTGTGTTGATGCGGCCTTAAACACGCTTCAAGTCACAGCGAAGCAACAAAGACAGAGGCTTGCCTTCCACAGAACAGCGGCTCCTGCGTGGTGATGGAGGTGGTGGAAAAGTGGCGTAAACATATCACAAATGGATGGCGATCACTGCTGGATGCTCCAGGCTGGTTGCTGATTGCTTTCCTTCTCCTCCTCCTGAATCAAAATGTCAACCAGCATGAATGGAGCGCCCATGCTGTGTGTGGTGATAATTAGAAAGGCTCTGGTCTACCTCTGCACACTAAACAAAAACCTAGAAGGTGTGAAAATCAAAGAGCACAAATAGTGCAATAAAGGGTTAATCAGACAAAACTGAAAAATACTGGAACATGTCTCTTTTTTAGTCAAAATGAGTGTCTTTGCTAAGCAGGGCTATTAGCATAACAACCAAACAGCACACCTAGATAAACAGAATGGCTTTTCATCATCATCAAAAACCTATACTACTGTTTATAAAAAATATATATATATTTACTGTTTTTGAGGTTGGACAAGCTTTACGCTGCATTAGAAAAGATCCAATCAACCTAATGTATATTTGTAGTCCTTGGCAGAATACGTGCTATTCGCAGTACAACACTCGGTTCTTGGCAGTATCTTATCTAATTCAGGTCGTGGATGCCGATCTCAACTGACTATGGGCACAAGGCAGGATACACCCTGGACAAGAGGTTAAACCATCACAGGGCAACACAGAGACAGACAGTCCTTCACACACACGCTCACACCTGAGGGCAATATAGTCCGTCATCCTAAACCACCACCATTTTTGCACAGAAATGTTGTGCTTTTAAGACTGGTATATATGTAAATGACTTTGTTCTGATTGGCTGCTCTGTAATGCGCCTCATTCAAAATGCAGTGTGACTCATTATAACTTCAGTGGAAGAGACAAAACTGTAGATTGATGAGAGATATCTATGTATATACAGTATGTACTGCTTTTTTTATTTGATAGCACAAAACAACATGTTTTAGTACAGGCTAGTTGCCATATGCACCATGGTGCGAGTGATATTTTTTTTTATTTTATCAATCCAGTTTTCCCTGATCTGGGCCGTTCAACACTACACATCTCCAAGAACTCACAGAAGAACAGGCATGCACAGATTTTTCTTGACATCCTAACAAACAACACATGCTGTGCAGAGAGGTGAATGGCTTTCACTAAAATCATCACCTTCAATCTCAAAGCACCAAAGTCATCAAGTGTGCACCGGCCACCCCTGGCATCCCACAGTCAATGCAGACCCATGGACAGGACTAACCCATGGGTCTGTGTAGTCTGCCCGACAGGAGAGAACACATAATTCCGCCGCACAGCATGTCAGGTTTGAGGAGAACCTGCACTGAATCTAAATCAGCAAAGCTCAGCTCCAGGCCTGATAAGCCCAGCAGTCTTCCCTCCTCCCGCAGTCTTCCATACAATCATGATTAACAAACAGGCCATGAGCTCAGGACTGCTTTGCTGTTTACTTACTTCTATAGTCTGTTTCCTTCTCTGATATTCAGCCAATTTATCCATTGCATTAGCAGCTGTACAGCATCATAACCACTGTAGACTTCTAGAGGCAACGTTGTTTTATCGCCAAACCTTTTACCGTATTTGCCAAGTCCTCTTCAAAGAAAAGCACATGAGGAGACACAAAGAAAAGAGGCTTTTACAAGGAGAAGGCTGCATCAAATCAGACATGAGAAGGAGACCAGGCAGCATAGAGTATATCAAACACATGAAGCAGCTCTTTCAGAGTTTCAGTGGGATTGGAAAACAACAGGACAGCTTGACTTTAACCTAAAGCACTGCCTTAAAGGCAACATTATTATATTTTCCCCCCTCGGTTACAGGCATGAACCGAAATAGTCATAATGAGAATCCATTAGCAAGTGTAGCCCATTATCATTAGCCCTTTTGTCTCTAATTATGCTCTTGCGTGTCGACACTGCTGGGGAATGTTTCCAACCAGCTTCACTTCTTTTCTGCCAAAACCTGATCAGACATGCTCACAGTATCAGAAATCAACTGTGGCCCAGAAAAGTCAGAAGTTTGCAGTGTCCCAATTTAGATTGGCATTGTTTGCAAGACGTGTATATTTATATTAGTACACTTTTTTGTTGTTTCCTTGTATAATAACAATGTGCTGTGTATGAACTATTACTCCAAAATGACTGATAGAATTAATTTTACTTGTGTGGTTTCTATTGGTTCATTTTGACCCTAAGGTAAGCTTTTGTATTTAAAAATTAGTGCTTTTTGTCAAAGCAACAGTATACAAGTGGACAAAATGTGGTCACTGAGTTATACCACAAACACTGTCCAGCATAGCTTGGTGAATTACCAATACATTTAAGCATCAAGGTTTCATTTAGCTTATAAATGATATTTCAGACTTTGTTGGTAAGTAAATTGAACATGGCAGTAGGTAGAATAAACTTTTACAATGAGGTCAATGAATAGATATTAAAACTTGCTAATGAATATTAATTAAAACTTGCTATTTGAACACTTTATTTGAAAGAGATGACTACAGTCAGACTGTAGTCATAGCAACAGTGAATAAGCAGCATGATTACAGGTAGTTGGAGGAGTCAAACAAGGAAAATCTATTTTTAAATTTTTTTTAGAAAATGTGTACCTAATAATTTTGTGTGTTAACACATTAATATTGTATTTTGACAGCAGTGATCAGAAGAAAAACTAATATGCATAAAAATAGCATGTTCTCAGAAAGGCATGTTTACCAAGTAATTAGCACTATGTGTCATGTATAAATGGTCTGAAATACAACACAAAAAATATTTAATGTGTGTATATACAAAATGAGTAGCGTCAAACTACATATTAAATGATAAAAACTGGCATAATTAATGTAATCTGGTTAAACAAAGTTATTAACTGAGTTCTCATCAACATCTGTCCACATTGACTTACTTCATTCCCAACACTAAAACCATAGTGCCACTAAATGCAAACGAATCCTTGTATTTTCTGAAAACATGGTTCCAGGATCCAGGAGCAGAGTACAGGCTGAATTATAATTAACTTCTGATACAGTAACTGTAAACAAGTTAGCTTTTATAGATATTTTTGTTTATTTATTGCAAACATGGTATGGCACCATCAGATAATGCCAGTTCCAAAGAATTACATAACTTATGTAGAGTTTTGCTATACAGTCAAACCTTGTTAGCTCGCGCCTATTGGTCTGGGCCCTAAATTTGGCGAGAGGCGGGGTTGGCAAGTTATCGTAACGTGTTAAAAAAGCCTGGACGAAAATCTGTCCTATGGCCCTTCATGGCGAGAAGTTGGTTTGGCGCGATAACGGGGGTGAGCTAATGGGGCTCGACTGTATAAACATATAATACACATAATCTGGGTTTCAGGATAAGCATAAGCATAAACCTTACAGGAGGTTTCCAGTGTTACCTGATGCCTTCCTTACCTCAAATGCAGCAAAATATCAAGTTTAACTGCTACAGATGTTTCACATTAGCATAACTACAGTAGAGCGTTCTCACATGTACACTGCAAGTGTTAACACCAGTGTGGTTAAATTGAACCACTGTATTTCTGCCTGCAGGTCTTGTAAGTTCCAGAAAGAATTCAGATATGTTTTTAGAGTGTAACACTCTGGGGGCTGGATCAAACAGGCATATACAAAAGTGCTCCTAGCATCCTCCCCTCTCAAGAGCAGAATAAATTTCGATCTAATTTTAACATAAAAACAAATCTGAGGTGTCAGTGCCATTAGATACACCGAGGGAGGAGATAGGGTACTGTACATACTGATAGCATATGACTGTCTATCTTTTGTCAAGTAGACCTAAGAGTCACAAAGTTTTATATTTCAGTAAAGTTCAGTTTTATCAAAACTCCTATTTGCCAAATACTGCTTGTTAGATGATCTAATAACTTTTATTAAGCAATTAAGCAGTCAAGAAGAGAGAGAACTAAAAGATAAGGTAAAGGTAGATTTGAATATAGAACATCATTCTATACTACTGTATAAAAGTCTTCAGAAAATAATATTTGAAAGCTGGGAAAATTATATTTGAAATGTTTTTTTTCTTCCAACAATACCTTTTAAAATTTAAAATAATAGTAGCACAGAAAACACTGATGTGTCAATTTATTGGCTTTCCAGACCTCTTCTCATGGAATGCCAGTGTTACCTGCAGTTGCCATCAAATCCCTGGTTTGGCCTCAATCAATCCTTCCTTCCTTACATTAAAAGGAGAATCAAGAAGAGGTGCTCTGCAACCAAAACGGTGTTCTTCTAACTAATTCACAACATAATGTCTTTTACAAATCTGTACAAATGCTTTACAAAACACACAATGCTGAAATAAATGGCATTAAACCATTAAGGACTTTTGCAGAATATTGTACCACTGCAAATGATTGCATCCGAGTTTGAATTAGTGATGTGAGGTCAGGCAGGTGTGGGATGGGAATGAAAAGCATTTTATATAAGTGTCACACTGCAATTCAAATCAATTTGGCTGAACAAAGGTCCATTTCTCAGAACAGGTCAAAGTAGAGCTGCTCCATGAACAACAATTGTAGAAATTAAGTGACTCATAACTTATGTGACTGGTAAAATGGAAACTGTGCATGTAAATAACATAAATCAAAACTACAAAGACAGCTCCACATGAAAAATGTTCAACATACCAATTAATGACCATATTAGGATGTATTGATCAGCTTCATTTAGAGGGAGTACCAATTTATATGACTGAAAATTCAAAGGCTGAATTTTGTATTGCTGACTGTAAGGAAAGTGAGATAAGAAAAATTGCCTTCTGTTGCATTGACTTGACCACTTGAGTGTCACATGCGAGCTGTAAAAGTCTGACAAAGAGCTTGTGACCTAGGAGCATCGCAAAAACTGCAGATTTAATACATTTCTTCAAATTGGATTAATGTATTTAAACATTCCAAGATGATAATTTCCCTTTCCACTCTGCTATGTATATTCGCACATGCTTTCATGAACTTTAGAATCAAGTCAAATGACCTCCTCAATCACCAGATGTCAATATCACTGAAGTTCAAGAGAGCAGAGTATAAATATTTCCCCCTGCTTTTCCCAGCATTCTTTAGGAATAGTCAGATATTCTTCTCCACACAGTTCTTGCATGTTAATATTCCAAAAATACCATTTTAATACAAACACAGCAGGGACATAAAACACACAGGTCATACATGGACGTTTTTATCATCCTCTTCCTTCTGACATTTATTGCATGCTGCAGCGCCTCCAGCTTTGCATAAGCGCACAGTGCGACACTGCATTAGGATGCAAGCACAGCATGCTCACAATACGCAGGAGCAATCCAGCCTCCTTTAACAGGGAGTGTTTTTTAAGAATAGGTCATGGTTTTATACAACCATTTCTTTGCTGTCTCACTTGTGGAACCTTTTCTGTCCTTTTTTTTCTGAGATATTTCATTATGCAGAGTGTGAAGGAGTTATTATACATGCCTACCCTGCTATTTGTTGATCATATTTTCTAGACCAATTATGGAATTTCTGATCATCTGTATTTCACAAACTGTACAGTTTTGGCTCTAAAAGAAACCAATAGTGAAAGCATACAGAAGGTACAAAAAATTCCCCAACAGATGCTTGTTCTTTGAAGAAGTATTTTAAAGAGATCTTTGTGGAACCAAAACCCTTTCTCTGTTGAATCCAAAATTGTTGCAAAAGAAAATGATACATTGAAAAGTTCTTAAGGGCAATTATACTGCTGCATAATTTACTGTGTCCATGTCTCCCAACACACCTAATCGGCTAAATAACAAACCTTCCCTGGGTTGAAGGGGTGTCTTAGAAAACAGTGAAGCAAATGGGGTAGGGCACCTCCAGGCACATTTTTACATTTAAAAAATCAGATAATATAAATGTTTGGTTTTTCTGCTAAACATAGAAGTGTTTGATTTGTGAAGGAAATGTGAAGGTTTGGGCTTTTTCTACTTCTTTTTCTTCCCTGTGTTAAATGTTTTTTTCTACCACAAGAAGCAAACAGCATTGGGAGGGCTAAAATCAGTGAGTCATGTGAAGCCAACCACAGCATCATTTCAATGCATCATCATTGAACAGCCCCTCAGGGGAGCGCCATCAACTGATTCTGTTGCATCAACTAAAAATGGCCTGCCCCCATCACTCTAGATGAGTGGTGCTGTTTGGGACTCCCAGTCACAGATGGCTATACCATCACCAGACTGTAGCATTAAACAAATAGACTGAGTTAAGTTTTATAATTTCACTGTACGTCACAAGTAAAACTGCATTGAACAGAAGATGGTACTTATTATTAAATATTATTAAATAATAAAATATCCTTACATACAAGTACAAATAAATAACTAGTTAATCAGGCCAATATATGGCTATAAAATCAAATATTCACAAGTGATAGTAGATATAGCAGTAAATTGGGAATGGGATGTTGTCCTTTCCGGAGAGACAAAAATTGCACTATAAAAAAATGCACAAGAGAATTGAACCTATATCTCAGGCCGGCCTCGTGGAAGCAAGTCCTTCAAAGGTTTTTAAATGCAGACGTGTCATGTAAGAGTTCAACAGCAGCTTTTTGACTTGACTGCAGTGTAGCAAGAACACAAGCCAAATCAAATGCAATCATGATGCATGCATGGGACTGCTGCTTTGTTCAGATTGTCCATGTTATAATGTATCTGTCCGTATCAAATAAACATAATAAAATAAAATAAATAAATAAATAAATAAATGCTGCTGTTCTTCTCCTGACCGCCTTCTTACAGAGTAGTACATGATAGGACCAATGCTTGCTTGAGAACCCCCGTGAAGGAGAAGTTAAAGGATTTGTGTGGTAGGCGTTGGTAACCATAAAAGGGCAGCATCTACCCACAGAATGTTCTTCTCTGAGTGCTAAACATCCTCAAATGAATATGCAACTGAACTTTTCGCTCTCTGCAGAGAAGTGGGATCAGCACAACCTGAGCCAGCCATCTGGACCTTTGGACACAGTTCATACTCTAGCTGAAAAACTCTCACTACAGCTGCAGCTGAATCACAGAGTGCATTATAATTTCGCACATCGCCCGCGACATGGGCATAGAAAGAGCCCATTTGCATTCGCGTCAGTCTTATATCATCCGTATTTTTATACTCACAAACCTCTTCTTTTTTGTCGTCCTTTGCAAACTCACAGTTTGTAAATGAAGTGGAACTCTGGGAGTGGGTCCCAACCGACATCAAGTTCCAAAACAGAGTTGGATTACAAGGGTTCCAGTGCCATCTGCAACCCACCCACCCACATTCAGCTGTGGGGGAGTGGGTTAATTAATGAAACCCTTGCATGTAGAATAATGAGCACACCCATTAATCATCTCATCTATATTTAATAGGTCCTCTCAGCTCTTCCAAATGCCTGCATGAAGCACAACCAAACATCCCTATGCTGTGCTCAAGCAAAAGAAGTAAAAGGAGTCTGGACTGATTATAGCAATGCAGCAATGTCTGCAGATATCAACCAAAAGACAGAGACAAACACAAATATAGATTTGGTGTTAGGTGTAGAAGCAGAATTGTCAGGGCAAAGGCATCAACATCAAGCCAAAACAGGGCAGTTGTCTTTTAGGGTAGCAATAACCCGAGTACACCTCAGATACACCCACAGCTTCCAGACTGAAAAATACAGCAGATAAAACAAAAATGGTGGTTCATGCCTACTCAAATTAGGAAAGGTACTCAGCTATACATAGTGCTAAATAACCAGTTGGTCTTCTTTGCAACCACTTTGCTGCTTATAACAGGATGCAGAGTTGTAGACCATCTGGATAGGATAGGCCTGAGTAACTGATGAAGAGTAATGAAGTCAGAAGGGCAGCAGGGCTTCAAGATAATGAATAGTAATCACGCATCTTCTATATAGCAGGTCTTTGAGAAAACTATGACTTCATTGCTAGCATAGACATATTTACGATTTACTATTCTTGAAAAGGCTGGAATCTGTATGAGTATATTTCACCCACACAGGTTAAAACCTGCTGCACTTCTGACCCTGCATTAAGTTTCTGATCCAGATTCTCTCTGTCGAGTGTTATTATCCTCGGTTTTTGCCTGTTGTGAAACAATGACAGCTCCTGCAGTGGATTGTATGGAAGCAATGCTCACTTCCAACAGAACATCTACTGGGCTATTTTAGGAGCACACCTCACATATAATTATCCATGTACCATACACACCTTTCATACTTGTGGTTGCAGGTGATGATCATTCAGGGAAAAACAGAAGCTGCACAGCTGTAATTATTACCTCTAATACTGAGCTGCTATTATGAAAAGATATGTAGACCTACATGCCTCTCCAGTAGTTTGTGCAAGACAATGGACGCCAAGAACTGCTGCAGAGGCAAATGAACTTTAATTAGACTGGGGGGCTCATTTGTATATTTAGTGTAAATTAAATAGTGTATGATATGCTGTAAAAGACCATGCCCCCAATTGATAAAGTATCTGAAATGAAAGATCGCTGACTGTAAAAGAACAGTAGAAATTTTTTGTTTGTTTTATATTTGAACAAAATGACAATTAAAACTATTGACATCAGTTTTATTACATCCTGTAACCTTTTTTTTTTAATTAAACAAATGTATTTGTTTTTTAGATTCAGAAGTGAGGAAAAGAAACCTGAAGCACAATGCAGTGGGGTTAAATCAAAATGATTGTGATTTAAACAAATATCACTGTTAAATGGGGTTTCCAACCTTCTGCCACTCACAGCCCATTGAAGCACAACACAAGTCTCCATAGCCCAAAAGAAGATTTAACCAAAAAAAATTATTTTAAAGGCAAACACTGTAGTCTATCAAGTTTTGCTTGGGTATTTAATCATGCAACACAATAAATAACAACCAAACCTATTTTGTCTGCTTATAGTATCTGGGATAGATTAATTCTACAGAAATGGTTTATACTGGTTTTCGCTGAGAATATGAAGATAACTAGTAACTTCAGTTATGCAGACCAATCAATTACACTGACTTACTTTTTTTGATGAGCAATGTCCACTCTAGTTATTTCCCCATGACCTACAGGAAATACTTGGCCCACATGTTGAAACGCAATGCTCTGCTATATTCTGAATGGACTGCTTCCAAAAATCACTTCATACTCACTTTGTACAGTGTGTACAATTGCAGCAAAATCGTCAAGAGATTACCAAAACAAATGTTTTGATTTGGCTATTCAAAGGAATTGCGGTTGCACACCATTAAAAAAAAGAAATAAATAAAAAACATGGAGAACATAATTTTCTTTGAGGGCATAAGCAGCGGTTTTCTTTTTAGTACAAAGAGTGTGACCTCGAGACAAAAGCTTTCAATCAGGAATGAAACACCTCCATAATCAGCTTCCCTTGTGTCTGCCTGCCTAAAAGAAGATGTGTTTCTTCTCATGACATCAGGCTATTTCGTAGCTGTAAAACCTTAAAACATGCTTTTGAGTTCAGCAAGCAACGTCTAGACTTCCCCAAAGCTCTTCACTACAAAGACAGTTAAGTAGCTTAGCCTGCTTCGCAAGTTTAGTTTGTGTGTTGAGGAAAAAATGATAAAATACAAAGCCTCCGTCTTTCTTAAGGGGGTTCCAGAGATCAGTATTTTTTGCATGGACCCAATTTGCTATGAAACTACAAATAAACAAAAGCTTTAAAAATCCTTCCATTAAATTGAAATCAGTTTAATACTCATGTAGCTTGTGTGGAATTGCCACAGACAAGTATCATTATGGCATTGAGAACTAAAAGATCTCAGGGATTCGGACAACGGCACTGTTATTCTTGCCTTGGATTCTTTGGCAATGCATGTAAAATCAAATAATGGCTGTGTTGACTGTGTGTTCTGACTGCTTTCTATCAGTCAGCGTTAACAATATGTACAACAGGAGCTCCTCGTTGGGATCAGACCAGACAGACTAGCTTTCACACCCAACATGCATCAATGAGCCTTGGGTGCACATGACCCTGCCTCTGATTCACCAGTTGTCCTTTCCTGGGTTACATTTGGAAGGTACGTAGTACTGCAGACCTGGAACACTTCATGAGACCTACTGTGTTGGAGATATTCAGACTCAGTTTTGTAGACATCACGATAAGGTTACTGTCAATTCTGATGCTCATTTTACCTGAACTGACTGTTCACTTGCAGTCTATTATGCAGTCTAATAAAGGGGGCAGTGGTGGCCTAATGGTTAGGACTTTGCCCCTGAGATCAGCAGGTTGCAAGTCCCAGCCTGGGCACCACTAAGGTACCATTGAGCAAGGTACCGTACCCCCTACTGTGACTGGGGCCCGCTGCTCCACATGTGCATGTGTGATGGGTTAAATGCAGAGGGCGCATTTCGTTGTGGTGCACTATCTGCTGTGGTGTGTTCACAATGACAGATAATCACTTTCACTTCACTTCACTAATATACCTGTCATCAGTAATAGTAGGTTAAGCCACGCTTTAGTTAGGCATGTTTATTTTCTGTGAAGTAAGTAAGCATCATCTACAAAGAAAACACATCTGCGTATTTTAATGCACAGTTAATGTTTACTTACTGAATTTAACATGAATTATACCAATAAAACTGTACACTTAAAGTTTGGATAATGCCATATTCAAGTCTGTCCTCTAGTGACAATGTTTGATTATTGTACTAAGAAAATCACTAGAATTTGCCATTTGACCAGAACTGTCCAAACCTTTAACAGATACTTTCTCTATTTCAAAGCACCATTAATAACTAAACATTTGAAATAATAAATGCAGTCATATTTAAACTTGTTACATCTTTTGCAGTGGTTGAAGACTACCTGAAATCTGCGACCCAAAAACATTACCTGTTGCTGAATATCTTCTCAGCACACTAAATAGTCGAATAAACATGAAATATTTTTATTCTAATTATTTCATTTTAAAACTAATTTATCAAACAGTACAAAACCAGGTCACTGTTCAGTGTACTACATTCTCATAACATAAAAAAAATAAAAACATGCATACAAAACTGACCTCTACACATACAGAACATCACACAGTCCATTTTGCAGTGCTTGAATCTCCATTACTGCTTGCCATGAATACAGCATGAATATAGCCTGCAGGGTTGTGGTTTGTGATCTAACTTTTCAGTTATCTGGGGGATATTAGTATTCTGTTTGCTCCTTCTCATCATAATGAGCAAACATCACGTTGTTTGCTTGACCCTTGAGTAAATTTTAAACCATATATCTTATTTTAAATATGCAGAGTCTGAAAGGCCATAAATCTTGTGGACATTTGAGCAGAGAAGACCTGGGGGTACAGATGAATGGCTTTGCCTCAGGGCCAAAGAAAGTTCCCCTCACCTCTCACTCAGACGCCAATGGCGTGCTGAGCTGTGAGGCCACTCTGTGGGGAGAGCTGCTGGCTGTGGCTTAATTAGGCAGTGTAGTGTTAGTCAGCCTCTGGTGAAGTGCCAGTACAGAGACCTGGCAGAATGTGGCAGTTTAGGGCTTTCACACTCCGCTTCTGGCCAGATGAATGAAAGAGACCTGCGTTGAGGTGATTAAGGGAAGCTTTTTCATTCACATAGTCACATACCAGAGTCACAAGTGCTCAAGGAGCTACTAAATGAGTTAAATCTATTTGCTCATTGTAGTGGCATTTCATTCTTTTGGAAGTACAGTAGATTCTGCTGCACATACACATTAGAGATGGGAACTTCTAGGAACCTTACAAATGTAGCCAGTGCATCTGTAGGCAACCAAACAGGTTTTTATTTGATCTGTTTGACGAATCAAAGCTTTTTGATATTTAAAATTATATTTACATGGATTCACCATAAGTTGGGACCACCATGAATCAGACTAGTGTGTTCAGCACATCTCACTGATGATCAATAGGATTGAGATCTGGGGAATTTTAAACTTTTGTTCAATAAAACACTCCTGAACAATGTTTGCAGTGTGGGAGTGGCTCATAGATGCCACTCCTAGTGTACTGGTACCATGAAGGGTTCACCTTGGTCTACAACAATGAATGACAAGCAAAACATTTCCCAGAGCATTACACTGCCTTAATCTGGCTTTTACCATCTACAGTACATAATATTATGAATGATTTAGGGAATCTGGAGAAACCTCAGTCCGTGTAAAGTATTAAATGTCCCTGATCTTTGAGTCCTCAGAAGGGGCACACCATGAGAACCCATCATGCATTTTCAGTAAATATGGCTTGAGAGTATGTGAAAACCAGTGTCACTTGACACTGTCCACCACTGCAAGAAATGGTGAAACCTAAAACCCTTACGCAAAAAGAATGCCATACAGCTACTGTATGCAGAAATCTCTGAATAATATTCTGGGTCCATTTCAGATGGACCAAATGTGTGTTGTGGCCATAGGAGTCCATGTTTCAGCTTGTTTTCAGGAAAAACAGGTGTCAATGGATACTTACCAAAGACAAAAATGGACCACAACAGTGAAAAGTGCTAGAGTCTAGAGCTTGGAAGGTGCACTGGTTCCCATGACATAGGTGACATTTGTGTAAAGATCTTGATAAAAAAAATTCAAGAAAGATTACAAATAACATATTGTTGTTTTTCAACCTTCAGAGACACCTGCTCTGTTGTGTTCATACCTTTGCTTAAGGAAAGGATAAGTCTCTTTATTACACTCATGAACTACAATTAGACATCAACATATTACAATAATTGTCATAATCAATATTAATGTCAAAAAGTGCTTGTGAGAAATTAGTAATATTGTGCAAAAGCAAGAAGTAGGCATAGCTCAAAATGGGACACTGCCAAAATACAAGCATTAGCACGGCATGCACCATAGGCCGGAGGTATTGGGAAGGATCTAGGTGAGGTATAGAAAGGATATGGTTCCTCTCACACTGCAAGGTTGACATATTACAATATTACTTCTCTAAGCTGCAAAATGCTTGGGCTGTTTTCTAATAAGGACAGAGCTGTCCTGCATGTGTGTATCGAGGGTCTTTTTAACCAACAGGGCTGGGCATTAGCTAGCAGGGAAATGGGGCCCATGGGTCCTACTTGTCCCTGCTGTTTTTAATGAGCAAGACTGAAAATCTACATGCATGTTCCTCAGCTTTTCACATATGCAATAAAATCCATGACACAATTAAAGACTGTATAAATTGGTGCAGCAGGAGGCAGCTGGTCCTCTGCCCTGCTGTGGCTCCACGTGACCGTTTCCTATTGCAGTCTGAAAAACAAAACTATCACTTTAAAGCTTAACTTCTATTGAATTTATTAATTAATAAGGTTATATCTGTGATTATAGTCATATAATCATAATTATAGTATTCCAGGTCTCAACAAGTTAAATGTAAGATTTTTTAAGACAATCATGAATTCAATTTAAGGCCAATTCACATCCACACTGGTAAAAAGAAGAAAGGATGAATGTAAAGTCCTAGAATTACTGACAAAATAAATGATTCACATGTATCTACTTACTTCTGCAGAGTGAGAAGACAGTCGTTTGTAGACCGAGTCCCAAGAAAAGGGCTTACATGTGTGTTTTTTGGAGACTATTAGCTGAGATTTTTAATTAATCTTAATTTCTCATGTGACTTCAGTGCATTTACACCAAGCTTGCACAACTTTAGCATCTTATTGTGTAGTGTGCGTCATTTTGTTTTGAACTGGTTTTAGGAGAAAAGAGTAAATGCATTTTTCTCAAGCTAGCTACACCTGGACCGAACCAACACACACTGTGCCATCAGAGAATTTTAAGATACCAAAAAATAAATAACATCAAAACATGCACATGTTGACATTTAAGACCTGAATGTAACCTTTTAAAGAATAATAAAATCTGAATGTATTATGCACATTCACAATTTTATATTTATTGTAGCAGTTCTTCTGGGAAGGGAAGAACCGCCAATAACACTCGCACACAGAGTTATGTTTTAAACAGGCTTTTAACTGCCTGCAGGTTTATTTACCAGCCTTTTAAAAAAACTTGTACCGGTACATCTGCTAGAGGCTAGGATCCACACGAGCAATAACCTGTGAGCGAGGAATGGCGATGGATGGCCAGGCCCACAGAGTCACCAATTGTCCATCCTGTCCATCCACCACCAGCTCGCTCGCACAAACAACACATAAACCTTGGGTCAGTGCTGCTCTTCCACCTGAAACACATAGAATGAGCACATCAGGCATAAACATGTACACAATGCCACACTCCCATGATGCACTCCTGCTCTCAGCCAATAGGCGCACCCCAGGTTGTCAGGCTGAAAGACCCAGCCATGTGTTTCATCTTCAATGCCCTTGCTGACGGAAAAAGGTTTTCACTCAAAATCTCACGATACATGGCCCCATTCATTCTTTCATTTACACGGATCAGTCGTCCTGGTCCCTTTGCAGAAAAACAGCCCCAAAGCATGATGTTTCCACCCCCATGCTTCACAGTAGGTACGGTGTTCTTTGGATGCAACTCAGCATTCTTTCTCCTCCAAACACGACAAGTAAAGTTTTTACCTAAACATTCTCCCAGTCCTCTTCTGGATCATCCAAATGCTCTCAAGCAAACTTCAGACGGGTCTGGACATGTACTGGCTTAAGCAGGGAGACACGTCTGGCACTGCAGGATTTGAGTCCCTGGCGTCGTAGTGTGTTACTGATGGTAGCCTTTTTTACTTTGGTCCCAGCTCTTTGCAGGTCATTCACTAGGTTCCCCCGTGTGGTTCTGGGATTTTTGCTCACTGTTCTTGTTATTATTTTGACCCCATGGGATGAGATCTTGCATGGAGCCCCAGATTGAAGGAGATTATCAGTGGTCTTGTATGTTTTCCATTTTCATATAATTGCTCCCATAGTTGATTTCTTCACACCAAGCTTCTTACCTTTTGCAGATTCAGTCTTCCCATCCTAATGCACGCCTACAATTCTGTTTCTGGTGTCCTTTGACAGCTCTTTGGTCTTGGCCGTAGTGGAGTTTGGAGTGTGACTGTTTGAGGTTGTGGACAGGTGTCTTTTATACTGATAACGAGTTCAAAACAGGTGCCATTAATACAGGTGACGAGTTGAGGATAGGAGAGCTTCTTAAAGAAGTTACAGGTCTGTGAGAGCCAGAAATCTTGCTTGTTTTTAGGTGACCAAATACTTTAACTTTCATCATGATTTGCAAATAAATTCTTTAAAAATCAGACGATGATTAAGACATCTTAAGACATATTAAGGTTGAAATCCTGTATACAAGTTCAAATGAGAGCAACAGACTTTGGGTGTAAATGCATTACTAGCACACAGGTGCATGAAATACACTGTTGGTGAAAAAACGATTCAACAATCTGTAGTCCAGCTCTGTGTCGTCAATATGCAAGATAGAAAAGTAAAAAAACTCCCTGTAAAATGGCAAGAAGTTCATGGTTACAAGTTTAAGAAAGACTGATATAAGAGCTGTGCAAAACTGCTGGAAAAAAATGCAGGGTTAATTATTCTGTTTGAATATTCTGGAAATAAACCATGGTGATGCAGATTGCGCAGGAACTTAGCAAATCATGTTTCTCACAGTGTGCATCCAGAACTTGAATTAGCCTTTGGTCACCAGTCAGACCCTATTAAGTGAGCAACCTACCATGCAAGGTAAGAACACACACACACACACACACACACACACACACGTACACACACACATACACACACACACATACACATATACACAC
>JBBIGC010000125.1:4283993-4296030 GCA_037576955.1 Lepidarchus adonis | reverse complement strand
GAGAGAGAGAGAGAGAGAGAGAGAGAGAGAGAGAGAGAGAGAGAGAGAGAGAGAGAGAGAGAGAGAGAGAATGACAGAAATACAGAGACAGTGAGTGAGAGAGGAGGGTGAGAGAGAGAGAGAAAAAGAAAGTGAGGGATGTTTAGATGCTGGCCACAGGGGTAAATTGCTTTAAAACTACAGACAGGAAGCACAGGTCAGAGAACGGGGTCACAAGCACACAGATCAATAAAGAGTTGTTAAGATCCGAGAATCAATGGTGGCAAACAGTGAAGCTGGGTCTTAATGCTGATGTCTTTTCTTTCAGAGCGGCCTCTTAAAAGACTGCTGCCGAGAAGATTAGGGAGTTGAAAAAGAATGGCTTGGCTGCTTTGCTATGAAATGGAATGAGTTTGGGGTCCTGAGGGAGCAGGTTCTTAAAGACTCCAGCTGAAATCTGCAGCACTGCCAGTGTGACTGCTTCAGGTTAGGTAGCTCTCTTCATAGAAGCACTTGTCAATAGGTTTGATCCAAATACATAATAAGGACTTATACGCATGTGATGCCATGTTTTCCTGAAGTGTTCATATTCAAATGCTAAAAAATAGAACAGACAATATCTTAAAAACTCAAAACACTAACCAAACCTGAAACAAAGGAATACACAGCATAGTGTCGATCGAGGGAAAAAAACAAGCTTTTCTGAAGGACATAACAGATACATGCTCCAACATGTCTAACCTCACATGTCAACACAGAGGACTGCAGAGGTGTAAACTGCATTGGAAATCCATCAGTGGTGTGAGGGGGCTGGTATCTGTGAGTGTGAGGAGAGAAGAGAGCTGGTCTGTCGCAGATGCACTTATGGGACATTATGGCAGAAATATAAGTAAGTAAAATAAGTATTCAAACCCTCATTAACACTACAGGCATACAGTTTGTGGGTTTGGGACTGTGTTTTGGAGTTTATTGTGATTGGGGCTTTGTTTGTTTGTGTATATGTCTGTGGGACTAAGTTGGGTTTTATGTGTTAGTTAGGGAGTAAATGGCTGACCCCCCTCATCCCGTCAAGCGGACATTTCGGTGGCTTTTGGGAGGGTGGGTTCAGCCAAGCAAGAGGGTTCTGGGCTTGAGGAGTTGCTCTGTGTGTGCGACGCCAGTAGGGGGCACACGTTGTTTTCAAGAGCTCTGAGCAGAGCTGAATAAAGCAAAGGGCTTCGTTCCAGTTTGAACAAATATTATATGGTGTGTCCTCCATCGTTTTCCCTCTGACAATTTCGAGCCAAAAATGGTCAAAAATGTTGCTGGGACTTTAATATTCCTTCTAATGCTGAAAAGCATTATTTACACATTAAGCTGTTATTTTAATACTTCTTGAAAATCTCACACACACACACACACACACACACACACACACACACATACACGCACACACACAAGTCTTATGCAAATGTTTGGGCACCCCTTCATAAATAACACATTTTTGAGTGATGCAGGTTCCTTCTCTGTGTAAAGGTTTGTACTTTTCAAGTGCTTATCCTTCCTTATCAGTCATCAGAGACATGGATGCACATTTTCCTACACTTTCCCCTTTCTTGCTCCCATCCTCCCAAACAAAGACAATGCATTTTATAAAGACAGCTGCAAATTTGAACCTTTTCATTATTGTAGATGTTTTCCTCAATGTCTTTTGTTCTGCAAACTATAAAAAACAAAATAATTTTCAATATTTGACACATTTTATGAAGATGACGAAATCTCTGAAGAAGGCATGGCTATTAGCTGGTGTATCAGAGCAGGGAAAACAACTATATATGCAGGGCAAGGATGCTCCAGGAGCCCGGGCTGGGATTCTTTGGCTGAGCATATTAAATTCTCTTATATTTCAATGAGCCAATGACACAGTGGCTGTAGTTTATAGTAGAACCCTCTATCTACTTGCTAAGTTTGCAGACACAGTCATCATCTGATGTTAAAACCATGACTGCAGCACTAGCTTTGAGATGTGCATATATTACTGGATAGCTTATCGTCAGCTGGGAAAGGCATAGGGTCATTGAACAGTTGCTTATAGCAACCAGATGAAGCATATGCCATGTCTAATGGCTAGCCTGAAGGAAAATGACAAAGAATCTGTAGATGCTTCAGAAGATCTCTGTTAATGTCGGCATGTGTGCTATATGCTATGGCTACTGTTGTAAGTTAAAGGCCGGTAGCTGTTTGCTGCATTACCTATTTATGCGCCTCCTCCCTCTTTGAGTGAAGAGCCCATTAAACACAACCACCAGCTCTTGCACGCCCATGAATTTGAAGATGACACTGGCAAAGCAGAAGTCATTTTTTTATTCTCCACAACTGAAGTATAATTTAACTGAAACGTTCGGCTAAACGACGGGACATGTGAGCTATTTGCACACTTCATATAGAGAAGGTCACTCAGCCACATCGAGGGAGCTCTAGTTTAATTTGTGTTTCAGAGCAGCCAGGTTGTCTCTCACCTTTCTGATTGCCATCTCATTATATTGAGGTCTGTAGTTTTACACTTCATGGGGAAACCTCTGCATCACAGCAGCCAACCAGTAGTTATAAAAGGTCTGATATTGAAAGTCAGATTTTGGTTTGTTATTTCCCTGAACATTTTGCTACTTTGCACAACACAGATAAATATTTTGTATCACATGTCATTGTCTGCTACTGAGCATCTTCAAAAAACAATTACAATAATACATGATTGAGGTTTTTATTCATCAGAAAGTATTTGGTGGCTTGCTAAGATTTTATTTTACATTCTTTTTGAATGTAGATTACAGTCCAATTTAAAGACCTGAACCTGTAAAGATTTCTGTGCGGCCTGAAATCTACAAACCTCATTTCCAGAAAAGCTCGGATTTTTTATAAAACAAAAAGTTGTCTCTTTTGAAAAAAGGGGGGTGAAGGCAGATAAGTAGGTACTGTACCTTTCTAACTTCAGCTTTTAGCTTGTTGTCCTCATGCGTCATCGTTTCCATTCACTGAACTGTAAGCAGTTTTCTGCAGTAGATTTTCCCAAAGCTAAAGATCTTAACCACAAAATAGTTGTAGTTTTGCAAAGGTTCTTCTACCTTCCAGATATATTAGAATTACACATCAATCTGCACATATTCTGATCATACATTCCCAATTGTAATGAATATAATTAGAATATGGCACATATACAGCTAGAGAACAGAATACAGAAACAGCTTTGGTTGAAATATTTGGAAAAACTAATGATGCAACATCAGTCAAGGGGTTGGTTTTGGCATCATCATACATCTTGGCCTTAAAATTTAATGAAAGCACCACTACAGACCTGATACACACAGTACTCAGACATGAGTGACTGTCAAAACTGTCACGGTGTTGGGTGCTACAGTCACGCTCGGCTCTTGCTGTAAGTGTATTGATAAAACTTGGGGGTTTGTTCTAGATGCCACACTGTCTCACCAAAAGCCACACTGGCTAGATGTCTTCTCCCCCATAGACAAGCTCCTGTCTAGACTCTTTTCCACTGGACCAGACCAGCTTTCACATAGTGGATCAGTCAGGTAAATTCCCTTGGTTCATATAGTGTTAATAATGACATGAGAAGGTGAAAAACACAGATCAGCCATCTTGCTTTTAAGGATTAAATACAAAAGACTGATAGTCTGTATGGCCTTTGTTGTGATTGGGACTACAGCTTTCAAGTGACTGAAGGTACTGTAGGTAACAGGTAAGTGTGTTTCAGCCATAACATTAACACCACTGATGTGTGACATGAATAACATTGATATTATTTACATACAATCAACACCTGCAGCTGACCACACACACACATGCCATAGACTGACAAGTGAAATTCCCTCAAATGTAATACATGCAATATTCCTCTGTGCAATACGTTCCAGTGCAATATTTTTTGCGTTTCCTTCTCAGTGTGCATTTAAAACTTATACACACACAAACACACACACACTCACACACATAGTGGGTTGTAAATAATAGTTACATTTCAAGTTATCTTATCTTATCTTCTTATCTTATCACAACCTGTCATTGGTGTAGGATATATTAAGCATCAAGTGAAAAATCAGTTCTTTAAGTTCTTTAAGGCACATGTAATGATCTAAGCCACTTTCACTGACAGAAACCTTACTGAATGATCCAGTAGTTGGTCTGCAGTAGTTAGTATCTACCAAACGTGATCCAAGGAAGAACTGGGACATTGTGCATGTGGAGGGAGGCTAGCCTGTCTGGTCTGATCCCTGTTGTCCAGATTCAGGCTGGTGGTTTGAATATTATGGCTGATTGGTGTATACAAACCAGCATCAGTAATGATATGATATCCATGTGTAACCAGAGTGCGGCTTCACAGTATGTGTCTCTGTAACAAAATTGTTTTGCAGGCATCGAATTTTAAATGTGCCCATTGTAGTCGGTCCGTGAAAAGACTGGGACCATTTTCTTTGCCTTTTTCCAGTTAAATAAAGAATCAAGAAAATGAACACATCACAGATTCTTGTATTTATTGCATTTTACACAATGTCCTAACTGCCAGGAAATGGGGTTTAAAAAGCATAACTCAGTTCATATATTTATTGTAAAAACTGCTTTAACAAACAGTGTTTCTAACAACATCCCAACATTTATTCGTAGTAGGAGAAGCAGCAAGGCAGTTAGACCCTGCAACCAAATAAAACAGCAGGAATGAAGAGCACTATTTGTTCTCCCTGCTTCATTAGAGTCAAGCTATTGTGGCATCTGCAGATGAAATGGTCAGAAGTGAAATGAGAGAAAGAAAGAGAGCATCACAGGCTCATTACCTCCCTCTGCATCTCAAACACTCATTTCAATGCTGGCAAACCCTCAGTGGCTCATTGTGTGTGTGTAGTACTGCAGCTGTACACAATGGAGCTGTATTTCTTACTCCAGTGCTTCTTTATCCCAGTGAGAAAGCCTTGTTTCACAGAATTATTCGCTTGGGGATTGACCGACAGCATGAGGACTAAAGCCATTGTGGTGAATGGCTTCTTTTAAAAACATTCCCAATGTTGCCAATTGCAGGCACACTTTTACCCTGCTTTTCTTGTTCCTGTAGGGCTGCTCAGTGGTTGGTCATTTCATTTGACATAAAAAGTTGAATTTAGGGTAAGTTAACACAATGGCAGTATTTATTTTCCCATGTTTCACAAACCTTACCTTGTTACAGCACCATGTCATACTAATGGAACATTCAGTGGAGGAAACCAGAATTTGATCAACTTTGTCTGCTGCCTCTGTAGCATATGTTTGATTACTACAGACAATAACTGACAGGTTTTCCTGTACTTTCTAAAGTAGACTGGAAATAGGCTGGAAACCAATAAAATCTCGGTAAAAGCAGAGATGGTTTTTTGACTTGGGTGACAAAATGACACAACTTGTGACACAACTGGGATCAGAAGGTCGCAGGTTCAAGTCCCAGCCTGGGCACCACTGAGGTACCCTTGAGCAAGGTACCATCCCCACCACACTGCTCTCGGGTGCTGTCGATAGCTGCACGTGTGATGGGTTAAATTTCATTGTGGTGGACTGTGTGTGTGTGTGATTGTGTTTACAATGACAGTCAACTGTGGAATCTTCCAGATGTGCAGTAGTTAATACATATCAAAAGTGATCCAAAAAGCTGGTGCTTTTAAACATTACCTTTGTATAACTGCCATGTCTGTATTGTACAGTCAGCTGCACCTGGGAAATGCAACATATTTTCCTGAAAACTTAATAAATAGTTCTGGGGTGGAACAGCCATTAGATCTGCAGAGTTCAAGAGCTAAAAGCACAACTCTTTTCTTAAAAGGTTAACAGATCACAGGGCTCTGACTGTAATGACAAGTAGACATGTTACTACTGGATGAGCATCATGTTCGACTTACATTAGCCATGTATAAAATATAATTGTTTGAGATATAATGGCGTGAGAAGTTTTACAGCAATGAGATGTCTGTCTTCTAGTATAGTATCGTGCCTTTTCATTGTAACTTCTATTAATACTAACTATGTGGAGTGGTTAGTTTTGCTCCTACTTGTTCATGTCATCTACTGTTAGATTAGTGGTCATAGCCCAGCCTCAGGTACTCTTTTTTACTCTTGTAAAATGCTCACAGTATTTTTTGAAAAATAACACATACCCATTATTGCATGTAGGTACCTGAATCAATAATTTATTATGCTTATTTATGATCGTTCAGTATGGTGAATTCTGCCCTCCAATGATTCTTTGTTGTGCAGTGCCACGTAGACTAAGACGCTGTTGATTTGTCATTAAAGATTTCTCTTTTTCAGTTAATAACCTACATGTATTACTCATTTGGGAAAATGTTAAGGAAAATTAAATAACTATTTACAATTTTATTGTGCTCTGTAGACTTAATTCACAGTTCGTAACTCACATGTTGAAAAACAAAAGAACGTAGTATATATAAGGCAAATGTATTTTATTATATTTTTTTTATTAAAATCACCTGAATTTTGAGAGATTTTAACAGAACTGGACTTGCTGAACAGAGGTTATTGCTAGTGTTATTTCAGGCTTTTGTACTTTTCCGCAACTACTGTGCAGCACACAGGGAGGAACATAATAAAGTAGACTAAAACAGGTTCTTTTAAGGCATTTATTCATGAAATACACACTTTAGATTTTTCAACAAAAGCGCCCATAAAACTGTAAGAAACTCCAGCCCAGTTTGAAACTAAAACTTCTTTATCTGTAGCCATGGAAACCATTCTTATTACATGTGCAATAAATAATACAATTAATAATACAATTGATGAAGGCAAAAAATGGCACTGCATTAAGTGCCATACTTTTACCCCCCAAACAATCTCCAAAGATTTTAAAAAAAAGAAAGGAAAGAAAAAGGAAAGAAATGTGTGGAAAATGAAAAGGTAGTGTGATTGGAGTCTCACAGGCACCAGTAGAATCTACGTGGTGAGGACTGAAAGGACTCTATTAGTGACCTGAGCGCCTGACAGAAGGAAAAAAAAAGTTTCGAGAGCTGAAACCAGGAACCATCTGAGAGATGTATATTGCACATTTTTTTCCTCCTCGCCAACAAGATGAACTGCCAAAGCCAAAATGAGATATTCTTGCAGCCTAACCTGATCGCAAGAGTACAACAGGAGCGTTGTAGCCAAAGAGCAATAACGCAGACATCATTTCACCTGCTGTAACAGAAAAGACTACATGCAGAAAGACAGTAAGGACAGGAGATTCGGTTTGTGTGACTTTCCTTTTTGAGCCCTCTGTGTGTTCTCAAACAAAGTCATCATGAATACACCAAAGGACAGAAAATCATGAAAGTTCTTATCAAAACAGGCTACTGCAGGAGTCAATTCTTTACAGTATAAATAAATAATATTTTCAAAGACAGGAATGGAAAAAAAAAGAAAAGAAAAAACACAGCATTTATGGCTCATAGGGACATGCCACTGTGAAGGTTGGTTCCTGAAAATATATTCCCCATTACCTCTGACTGAAGGTCTGAAGGGCAACACCCTTTAAAGCATTCTTTATTTTTACGTCTTACTACATTTGACCACTAGTTGGGTGCAACCAAGGATGCATCTGATGTCCACATACTTTAACTTGTGAATAGTTTTGATTGATCTGGCAACCAGCAATCACCAGCCGAACATTAGCACCCATCAATCAGTGTAACTATGGAAATATGGCGGAAATCCGAGCCATACTTGCAGTTAAGTGTTGGTTGTGTTGGCAGTAGACTTCTATCTCTAAATGGATTCCATCCCCTACCCTGCCACACACACACTCGCCCTACAAGGTCAGCCTAAAGCAAGTTCAGAGACAAGTGAAACAATTAAGTATCCTCTATCTGAACACTGTTTCTGACATGCCCTTATTGACTTGTTCTTCCCACTTGCCCTTCCCCTGGGCCAATTTAAGAGCCATTCCATTTTTAGCCTGGGAGAAGTTTGGAAAGTGAGAAATCAAGCCGACATTAATTTTCAAAAGAAAAAACAAAAGAACCTGCAGAAATCATACATCATATATAAAAGCTCTAACAATTTGCTATGTTTACTGAGTTTTGTGTAGCAAATCTGTTGCATATGACTTTGTTACTCTGCTAGCATCATAGTTAGCAAGCTAAAGGCTATACAGCTAGCAACAGCTAAAAGGACAATGTCATATTGATAACATTAAAATTATTATTACGTTTTTGCAGTTATTTTATTAACTTTATTATTATGCTTTTGAACATGAGATGTGTGTTCCTTTTTAAAATCTTGTGATGGAAATGGCCACTTGACCGATGCAATTCTAGTTTAAGAACAAAGTTAGAGAGGACATGTTTTTACCAACAAAAAAACAGTACTGAATGCAGAGCTAATGATGAGCGCATCCTTAAAAGCACCTTCTAGACCAATTCTGGAGGTGATGGACAACTTGCAAATGTAATAATAAAACCACAGACAAAATCTTGACCTCTGGGCACTGTCCTCCATATCCTGTCTACATCCAAATAAGGGTATTACAGACTCTAAACAAGCCCAATGCCATTCACATAGACCAGCAGTGACAGCAATAACAGTTACTGGCCATTATTGTCTCAGTCTTGGCACCATACAGATGTGGACAGAGCCCATGCAGGACAGGGCAGTGGACTGGAGCTCCTGTAAGCTTCTTACATGCTGCCTGTCAAGTGGAGCAGGCCTGACGTCTCAATGCAGGAGAGATAAGACTGAGCAAACATCAATCCGTTCCAATACTCAGGAGGAAGATCTCTTCCTCTGAAATGCTAACATACTTGCAGAGCTTTTCACTTTGAGAAGTGATTCAAACAGAAAGTGTGCGGAGGCCCATTCTGCAGCCCAATGTCTTAGCGGTTCCTTTCTTCTCTTCAGGCCAACCAAGTTCAAAAGACATGGTGTGAAAGAGGCAGGTGGAGCTGTGATTAAAGCCAGAGCAGTTTGCCAAGAGTTACCTGGGAACACTCAGAAATAGTCAAGCTTCGTAAGAAATGCCACTGTGGACGGCATTGTCCTGATAGTACTGCTTTACTATTCTCTCTGTTCTGTGTCTAGCCCATACCAGGACAGCAGTGAGATACAAACAAAAACGGCATCTTTTTTCACTCAGGCTGGAGAAAAAGAGCTTTACAAAATCCAAGAGCACCAGAACACGCAAAAAAAGCGACAAATACAGATACTTTTCACCATTCACCGCTGATCTGCACCAAGGCAAGGAATTTTTTACAAGTGTAAAAAATATTAGCACCATTTTTCAGCTCAAAAAAAATTTGAGAAAGGACCACCAGCCTTCACCATGGCAAATGACCTAAGGGATAATCCCACCCACAAACCACTCCCCAGAAATCCTCACACATTATAAATTAAAGTACAGAAAAAAGAAAAAAAGGAACAAAACACATTTGTTCCATGACTATTGGACCATTCACAAGTTCACACTGTGGTACACCAGTGGTCTGTTTTCACTCATCCAGTAATGAAGTTCAGTTACAACTCGAAATGACCAGCACATACAAGAATGAGACACCACTAAAATAAGGAACGGCTTCGGTAATCTGCTCAGAAAGAAATCAACAAGCTCAATAACCTAAAAAAAACAAATGATGCACTTAAGCAAAGGTTGTGCTTAAACAAAATAAAGCATAATGTTTCTTCATTATGCACTGAGATTTGCATGACATCAGAAAAGATCATTATATCCAGAAAATGTTATCAGGAGTCATGGGATTAAATGTCTTACAGGCAAGAGTTTTAAATGCAACGTCGGCAATCAAACAAAAGATGATGACTTATGTAGTAACATATGAAGACATTTTGAACCAAATAGAATAAGATTTGGTCAAGCTGGTTTTGGCATTTACCCGTGTGAAAGTAGACAGTAGTAAGCAGCTACAAGACCTCATTTTTTCTGCTTTGTGGTCTACCAAGTTGTTGTTTTTTTCATACCAAAAAGGAGGCAAGTTTTCAGTAAAAATTAGTTACATAGTTTAATATCAAAACTTTTATTGATTGATATATATATTTCTTCACTGAGGACTTGAAAGAGAGGAAACTCCAAGTAATGATACATACTGGTACAAAGAGAGCCCTTTGATTTATGATTCAGGGTATTAGGCAATGCAGATCTGCCAGAGAAAGGTATGGAACAATGTAATGGATCATGTCCATATCTTGAATGAGGGCTCTAGTTTGAAATAAAAAGAAATATTTTTACTAAATTGTTCATTTGAGACAGTAAGTAAGAAGAAGGGTGACTATCGACAGACATTTTCAGATTATTTTATACTCCTTCCTACCCAGTACTGTCAATCACATTTGTATTTATTGTGATAATTCCATTTTGCCTTCCACACAGCTTGCCACACAGAATAAAACATGAAGCCTGAAGGGTGCTCTTAAGCCTTTGGCACTAAAGGTAACAAAAACATAAGAGGTGCAACTGTACGTATGGATGGCCATATTAGATACATTCTTTCTGTAGAGGAGTGGGCTACTAAAGCTTCTGTGTAGGCCTCAATTTCTTTAACATCTCTTTTGTTATCAAGTGATAAAGCCTATGTATTGCATATATGGTTCTAAGTCTGGGTGGAAAAAAAAGGAAAAAGGACGGATGTAGGGATGCGGTTTGTTTTCTGTGCTGCATTATGTCTGGTGTCCAGAGACATGAAACATATGGGAGTTCATCTTCACATGTAAAAAAAATTTTGAACAGCAGACCAGAAGAGGCTACCGTTTCTTAATGCAGGCAGTTTGTTCGTTTGAAGAGTGTGTGATTACATTTGTACATGACTAATACGCCTTAAGTTAACAATTCATTTTTACACTTTAACAGTGCAGCAGTTGCTAATTAATAACTTGGGAGGATGGTTTAAAAGCACTTAGTCATTTCAGAATTGCTTCTGATTTATATTGTTGTCGTTTTCACAGACACCGAAGCTTCCCCTTTGAATATACAAGAGGAGACGTTTTTGTGTTCGGAGAGATAAAATGTGCCCACTGCTTTGAGGGCCACATCGTGATATAGAATCTGACTATGCAAATCGCAATTAATCTGTATGTTCTGTGTCCTCATGGAGTCAAACACACGAGTTTAAAAACGCACCCTTAGAACAGCCTACCATTCAATCCCTCTCGCACTCACACACTCGCGCATTCTTACAATTCATCTATCATTTCTTATCTCTCTCGTGTTGCTGTAACAATTTTTATGTACAATACTCGTAAATAGAACATAAATTACTACACAACATTTGCCTATTCACAATTCCACTTTCAGTGACGCAATAAGGAAGGGAGGGGGAGAAAAACCGCTCCGAGACGATTCACAACTCAAACATTTAGAGACAATGTCTGCTGTTGGATTCTTATCGTTTTTGTGCTCCCGAGCCTGTGTTGGGATGCGGAGACCTGAAAGAGTGTGGACAGTGAAATGCTCCTCCTCTTCCTTTCCTGTCGGGAGCATGACCGGACGCCTGTGCCAGCGGGAGCGACGTCCGTCCGTAGAAAAACTGTTCGGCCAACTCTCGTCCCATTGGTTTGTTTGTTTTGTTTGTTTGCGTGTAAACAGAGCACCAGTAGTGTCTTGAGTCCATGTGTCTCTCTTTTCTGTACAAAAGTATAAATATATGCTCTCTCTCTCTCTCTCTTCACATATCTAGGACGTAGTAGATGAACAGTAAAAGGGGGAAAAGTCTGCGGTTGTTTGGCTAAGTCGCCAGTGTTGCAGTAACTGAGCTGGTTTTTTGTTGTTTGCTGGCTCGTGTCTGGTTCGACTCCTGGGACAGGGGTCTGTTTGGTGCGGGCATTGATAGTCTCTGCATAAATAATGTGTGTTGCACAGTCCTGGGCCACTGGGCCAAAAACAACCATTTTGTCCAACTACAGCAAATCCATTTTGGGTCTGTAATGCAGGAGCAGGGGAGATTTCTGGAACAGAGATATGCACACGTGCAATGCACACACACACACACAAACACACACACACACACACACACACACACACACACACACACACACACACACACACACACAC
>JBBIGC010000125.1:4249905-4260420 GCA_037576955.1 Lepidarchus adonis | reverse complement strand
TATAACTGTCTTCAGAAATCAGAGGCTGGTTTTAAGCCGTTTCATACGTTTTAGGGAATACATTTTGTTAAAAACACCGAGGTCGCAGCCGCACATGCCCGCGAAAGGGGGAACGAATTTGGGGGGGGGATTTCGGAACAGCGGCGTTGCGGACACATGACATCACAGACTACGCTTAAAACTGGCAGCGTGAAGTAAATAGATTTTAATTCAACCTAAACGGCTTATTACAAAGACGAAAACGAAGGACGTTTCTGCTATAATATTAGTTAGTTTAAGTTCGTTTTGTATACACAAATATCAGTTTCAGTTAGCAAAAATGCTTTTTCAAATTCTAGTTTTAGTTTTCTCGTTCGTTTTCGTTAACTATAATAACCTTGGTGCAGTGGTGTATTCACAATGACAGAAATTTACTTTTCACATTCAAACGTGTTTGTTTTTTTAAGCCAATGACATTAGTCGAGTACAACATAAGTCAAGGATCACTGCACTTCATAATAGGACTTCTGTCTGGAAGAATCTGCACTTGCGAGAGATCACGATCATGATTCCAGTGGCAACTCCAACCTAGATGATGAACTGATTTTGATTTTGTGTAATAGATCATAAATCTCAGAGTGCCAACTGCAAATCCCTTAAAATACCTTAATCTCACTCAATCCCAATTCATCATCTTAAAAGAGTGAAATCCCTTAACAAGGCATGCATTGTTATTCTAAACCCCCCAACAGTGCTGTACAACCCCCAGAGAAAACACAAGGAGATTCAACATTGTCAGTTATTATTGGTGTTATAACGTCTTCAAAGACCACACACAAAGGGACTGTCACTGAGGGCAGTCTCGTTTACAAGTGTGCGCACACATGTGCATACATAAACACACACACCACTCTTAAATCAAACAATAAAATATGCAGTCCAGTCAAGCCAGAGATATCACACAACAGCAAGAGTACATTTTAGTATACTGATAAGCTGCATAACTGAACTTTGAGCCAGCATTGTCAATTACTTTCCATATGGTTCATGCTTTTCTTACAGAAGAACGTATCCAGACACCTTGTTTTCTCTCTGGGTTTAATTTTATATCTGAAATTCAATCTCCAATAGTTTTCTGCAGACAAACTGTATATTAAAAAAAGAGACATTATCGACATCGCCCAGACTAAAGCAATCGTGTCAATTCTGTACATTTTACAGTAAATAAAGGGCAGAGGTCTTTATTTTAGGCACAGTATTGTAATTCAACAACATTCTTCAGTAGGGATTGAACTTACAGTAAAATAGTGGCAGCTCTATACAAAAATTACAGAAAATATCACAGTGCTTTATTTCAGCTCTCTTTTTAAATAACAACAAAATTACCACAATAATTTCAGACACCACTAAACTTAGTGTGGGCAGTAGGATATCATCAAAGACAACACAACAGACACTTTAACAGTGACGGGAACTTAAACTTAAGATAACCCCATATATGGTAGCAGGGTGTTTAGATTAACTGGCACACAAAACACCACAGACATGCACAAACGTGTCTAACCTGCTATGAATACCTTATTAAAACACCATATGGAACGAACTGTAGATGCAGAAATGAATAAACAGAAGTTAACAAAATTCCAAGCAAAGCTCAATGTTGTGTGACTGTTGGCTCAAGGATGCACAAATGATCAGCCATGCTCCAAATAAACTCTGCAAATAACAGCTACTTATTGTAAAATGCAAACATGGTTAACAAACTTCTGTAACAAGAAACTTAATCCATATCTTTATGAACGTTCCACAGAAATGTGTTGTGTTTAAGGAAACTAATGCTTCTTCTGTAAGCCTGCGGTTATTTACAGGGTGATCTATACGCATTGAGCCTAAAAAAAACCCTAAAAACTCAAACCAATCACATCACTTACACACATGTACCAGGACCAGCCCAGCACATGTGATTGAACATGGGATTAATGAATCATCCATCGGGTTATTGAGGGGAATGTCAAAGGCAGAGCCTTCAGTAAAAATCACTACAAAAGAGACACGGCTTTGGCAATAATGAAGTCTGATTACATCATTTACCATTCATGTCATAAAGAAACTGATGTACTACCCAGGAACAAGCTCTACTTCTGGTTTGCCAGCACAAATGGCTTGATCGATGCTTTACACGCCTTCGCAGCACCCACATGACACGCGGCAGAGGAAGAGGCCTACTATGGGAGCTGAACAAAACACTTTGTAAAGCAATGCTCTATGGCACATATCATCACTCCTAACAACAATTGACAATATAGAAAATAAATCAGGTTTACATTAACAAATGAATGAAACCAAGAATCTGAGAACTGCAATCACAGGCCATGTTGGCAAATCACATTGAACTGCCTTGTAGCACCTCATACCAGCGCAAGCTACAAACTGCTAAATAACTAGGCTAAGAATTTAGATCAGCCTGGTCTTTTCTTTAAATACATCCCTGGAAAATTAACATTACGCTTATGTGTCACCAATGCCCATGTCATGTTTTTTAAAACATTAATTATGTCAGTGGGAATAGCTGTCTACATTGCTTAATGCCTGACCACAGGCTTTACCCGTTTTAGAACTCGCTTTTCCAGACGCGCACCAAAAACACAGGCTGTACGGACAGCTTTGTTTCAACTGAAAACCTTTCAGCTGCCGCCAGCAAACTGGAGGTCGCAACACAACACAGGCCTCACTGAGACCACCTTTTCAAACTGGGTTTTGAACTTTTCTCCCACATGGAGCACAGGTACAAATGTTTAAGCAAAGCTAAACTCACTGATGATGACAGACTGTCATCTACAGATTCTGATTCAGTCACACTTCTGCAAGAGGCAATGAAGCAGAATGTTTGGGAATTACCCAAAAGGAAATTCACTCTCTCTGTATAATAGCTAAAATGAAGGTCATTCATGCTAGTTTCATGCTAAATGTCTCACTTTAGCACAGAGATACACAATTCTGGTCCTGGAGGGCCAGTGTCCAACACATGTTGGTGTTGATCACCTGTTAGTCGCCAGGTTTAGTGAGCGTGTTTGGTGAGGTGGCCAAACTGGACTCCCATTCTCCAGGCCTGGACTTGGGCACCCCTGCACTAGAGAAACTAACCAAGTGAGCATTGTTCAAATTGGTGGTGACATGAACCAGGTGTGCTTAACACATCTTAAAGCCTTCTGAAATCTCTCACAGAGAAAGTTATTACACAAAATGGTTACAAACACACAGTCTAAAGCCCAAACCATTGAGCCATTTGTAAATACTTTCACAGAGGAGGTGGACATCCTGGTGTTGAAAAGCAAAACATCACCATCATCATAAAGAAATCAATAAATCAGAGGCAGCAAGTCTCTCTAAAACACACTGAACAACGTTACATCTTAACCAATGAATTATGAATAAATTGTCAAATTGCCAGATAGTACCTTACAGCTTTTACAATTTGTGGGACAAATCACAAGCCTCAAGTATAATGGACAGATTTTAAGAAGAATCAGTGAAGTTTAAGGTTTGCACACCAGTTATGGATGTATCAAGTTGCATAATACAGTCATTAATGTGGGATTATGAGCAATTGGCTCATTAGGCCTCATTCAACAACTGCTCTTAAGAAAAAATTTCCTCCCAAATTGCACAGTTTTCACTGGCATTGACATTCACCATGATTTTATTTGCAATTTTGTCAGTAACAGTTTTCCACACACTCAAGAGCACACCTCTGCACATGTGTTTGAATATGTTTGTGCAGAGTAATTGGTTATAATTCTGATGTCGATTTCATGCAGATCATTCTTTACATAGACCTTAAAAACATGAAGTAAAGGAGGCCCTGTGTTTAAGATGGCCTCAAGCAACCACTTGGCATCTTATACAACCAAAGTGCCAAAAAGAACCAAACTGACCCAAATCAGATCTTGCCATATTGATCTCCACAAAATGAACTGACAGATGAACCACTTATGGAACCAGTTCTGCACACTTAACAAGCAGGTCCTTCTGGAACAAGCCAACCTAGGCTTCATACTACCAGACAATCCTCAAAAAAGTTGAGTTTGTGCCAAAATGGAGACTCCTGATGGGATTAGGGTGAATGACAGAACATCACCCATCCACAGCTGATTGTCTTGATCTACAAGCCAGCAGCAAAGATTGATTCCTGATGTGGCTTCCAGCCAACCTTGAGGGCTGACAGCTTAATATTGCCATTGCCTGGCGAGCTCTGCCAGCTCCTTCTTCTGCTGTAAATCGTTCGATGCATCATTACATGAAGGTATCTCCATCAAGCCCGACTTGTTGGCTCCTGCTGGTTGTGAGACTCTCCAAGGAACAGGTTAGCCCGTTCCATCTCCGGGCTTTAACTTTCTCTTATCTCGACGTGTGGAGCAGTCGATGGCCTTAAACGCCTCCTCGACAGCCCAATGGCAACTTTTAACTTTTAAAGCCCTGTAGTGGTGGACGGAGCGGGACTGACGGCTCTACCCCCCGAGAGAAAATTCCAGACTAAAGAAGAAAAGACCCCGCGTTCCCCACCGAGCAAACCACACCGCCTACAGCCCAAACACACGAGGGCACGTTTCACCCGTTTCTGCCAAACTCCTGCCACTCGAAATCACACTTTTTACCCCCCTTCGCGACAAAAGAGAGCAGCCCGGTAAGGAAGTGCAGGGCCCGGCGTCGCCGTACACCGCGCGACCGCGCAGCCACACGCACAGAAGCAGCAGCAGCCTGTGTAGTAGCATTGCAAAGCTACCGCCACACCAGCCAGCGGAAAAGCAACGGAGAATCCAATGAAAACTCCGAGGCCGGGGGCCCAAAACCCATGACGAGATGCACTCGTGCAGCAGCCTGCGCGTATTCGGTCAAGTTAAAGCACACAAACCTGTTTCTGAGCGGAGCACTCCGTTGGCTACCGGGGCTCGAATCCGAGTTAAATCCACTATCAGTAAAACAAAGAGGCGAATTTTGCCGAGTGCTTCCGAAAGAGGCCGAGGCTACGGGCCGTGCTGCGCATGCGCAGAGCGGCAGGAGGCCTGGCGGACTGAAAGGGAGAAGGGGGTGTCACAAGGGAGGTCATCTGCCTCATTCACCTGAAATTGGTATTTTGTTTTTGAGAGTGAATACGCATATGAGGTCAGTTCTTGTATAGTTTTTGCATACTCCGCCTCAAATTATTCAACACACTACAAAATTGGTAATGATCTGACAATTGATTGATTTATTAGTTGGTAAATAAACGAGCTAATGTGTAAAAATCAAGTAAGTAAGGAAATGACTCTGACTGCAAATTACAGCGGGGTTCCATGAAAGACTGGCATTAGGTTAAATGCAGTGAATGATTTAAAGGGACAATGCCAAAATTAAAGTCCCTCCCAGTATTTTTTTTTAAACTGATGTAAGCACATTTTTTCTCTTTTACATTCTCTATCAAGTCAATATAGCCCATATAAAGAAACTAAGCTGAAAAAAAAACAAATAAACACCATATTTACCTAAATTGGTCTATTCAGTCTTCAGCTCTGCCCATTCACATAGAACTATGGAGAGAGTTTCAGCCCACATTGCTGATTTGGCAGTGTAAGCTCAATACAGGGCAGCCAGTCAGAGCATAGGTCATTTACATATGTCAGTTGTAAAGGCACAGTACCGAAAACAACATGGTTAATTTCAATGGGTAATGAAAAGTAACGTGAATGCAAATGATGGTTTTAAACTGAAACAAATGTAATGAGTGTACTTACATAAAACACATGCAATTAGGTTATGAGACCTTGAATTACTAAATACACAAAATATAATTAATAAAATAATTGGTAAAATAATAAAAGACACAATGCTATTTGTAATAATCAGCTTTGAATTGATAGTTTATTACTAATGTTTTGACTTGGGTAGTGATATTTGTATTTCTTTATTCAAAACATTGACACGTGTGATCTGCAGAACCTGAAAAGTCTGTTCAAAATCCACATACTTTAAAATAAACATCCTGTGCTTCATCAACACACAACAAAGCGTCTTGAAGCAGTGTGGATTTGCAAATGCGAGTGTGGGAAATTGAAGGACATGCAATAGGTGATATTGCCCACGAGGCTGACTGTCATCTAGGCTTGGTCCTCATCTGGTCCAGATCAGTAGTGTGAGCAAATCCAGATTATCTGTGATCCTCGTCTTGGCTCAGCTTTTTGCCTTCACTGTGCTGTACATGTACATGGCTGCTCTTAGTCACATTCCCACTTGTCGGCTGGGTGAAAGGGTGTAATGATCTTATTCTAAATGAGGTGGAGGAATGAAATGGGCAGCTAGAAAAAGTGGTGAAGGCATGTTCTCAATGTCCTTAGCATAAATGACACCTTTGAGTAACCATATATGTTTACATCAGGCTACGTATATGAGGTTGTAATGAATGCATTAGGCTGCAGGTTTGAAAGCAGTTGTAGATGAGGAGAATTATGAGTAACTGGGGAATGAATAGGTGTTTCAGGAAGTGTGTATCACTGGTTAAGCAGTTGGGTCTTTTTGTGGGGACATGGGTGCGCAGCTGTAGCATTGCCTATACAGGGAATCCTCATGCTACATCACACTTGACATATGACAATTCATGGTTATGTAACTGGCTGATTTTTTTCATTATGGTTGTGACATAAAAAAAGTTTGTGCGGCAACTAGTTGGTGAGTGGAGCGGACGAATACACTCTACACCAGGTATCACCAACATGGTGCCCGCGGGCACCAGGGTGCCCCCACGGACCACATGAGGTGCCCGTGGACCTGTTGTAATAGCTGTTGCTATTCTTCTCTAATCACGTTTGCATATTGCATAAATACAAAAAGCATTTAAAACATGTTTATTATACATGAATTATAGATAAGTTAAGGTAAACTCTAGTTCTATTTTAATTGTCAGTATAATGGTGGAGAGTAAGCTAGCTGGCACAGTGAAGCTGGGGAGCTGAATGTGGTTTATTATCCCAAAAAATGGCAGAAAATTACATTTGCTGGTATATTATATAAATATAAATAAATATAATTAAAGTGTAGAATAGTGACATTAAATGTTTCCCACCTTGTTGATAAAATCATAAACGGGATCAGTGTCTTCACATAGGAGATAATAATTAATCATTAATAATAATACAGTATATAATTAAGGTAAACTGAGCAAATCTGCTTTTTAAGAAGCATGTATCAAAGCGGTCGCCCTTCGTACGGCTCAGTACCCGTGAAGTAGCTCTCAGTTTCAAAAAGGTTGGTGACCCCTGCTCTACACTCTACACTCTATACGAGGCTGATGGCATTGTGACATTCAGTCTCTTCAGTTTGTGTTGCTTGTTTGGAAACGTCATTGTGGCTCCGTACAGCGTATAGTAAAAACCAGGAACTATTTCACTTCATTACTGATGTGTATGTGATCCATGTGTTTATTTTACCTGCGGTCTTGCCACTAACGAACTACGACTCCCAGAAAGCAACTCTCTTTCCACCCGTATTACCCACCTGTTTTCCCACACCAGACACTGCACAGGCCACATGCATTGCTCCCTATGAAACATGCCACATCCCACAACAAATGCCTACGAGAGAAACTTGTGTTAGCTATATACATGCTACTTGTTCAGGTTTAGTACATATATGCCACCATTACATGCATGAATTCCGACTTACGACGTAATTTGTGTTACTTCGCATTCGGACGCCCCTTAACTCAAGGACCCCCATCCCCGTATGAGAACATCAGCAAAGCAGTTGTGCTATTCATACAGTCATTCATACTTAATGCACGCACGTTATACTTTAACCAGGGCTCCAGGCCATAGGTTTCCACTATAGTTCAGACCAGGAAACGTTTCAGTTTTCCAGGTTCCGTCTGAGGAGAAGTGCGCGTGCGAACGCGCTGACTCATACGTCACGAGGGAGAGGGCGTGGTTACCGTGGTTACCTCACCCTAACTGGAACTTCCGGCTTGGTCTCCGTACCTGCCCTCGGCTCGGGCGAACAGTGTTCGCGACATACGGCGAGAGAAGCGTATCAATCAGCGACAGTCTGGATAAGTGTGTCGGCGTAAAGTTATCTGCCGGCCTGACATGGACCCGCGCTGCAGAAGCGCGCTGTGAGTGGTCAGCAATGCTTCCTCCTGCCGCTCTGATCTTCCTGTGGGACCGCAGCGCGCCGCCCCGCTCGCCCAGTCTGACCCATGGAGGATGGAGGAGCACTGAGCACTGACCGCAGTCCGGTGCTAAGAAGAACGGGCGAGTTCAGAGCGTACAGAAGACGATGGTTCATCCTGAGTGTACTTTGCCTCCTAAACTGCTCTAACTCGGTGGTAGGTCTCAAAAGAATGCCCGTCGTTCTGCTGTGACTCGTTGTGCTGACTTTAGCCTCAGAAAACCCGGGTTTTCTCCGGGGAGTTCTCCTTTAATAGGCTCTAAAGTGAAGAAGATACTATAAATAGACCACAGCCTGCACATACACTGCTTAATACCCAACACACTGTATCATATTAAGATGGTTTCCCATCTTACCTTCGCCCATCTGTTGGCTTGGCTGAGATCATCAGGTTTTTATGGACTGCTTTAGGGCAAAGACCTCTTCACTCTTCTCATACCAACAGAGTGACAGGGGTCAAACTAACATCACCAAATACAAAGAAAGGGTTCGAGTCGAGAAGAAAAGTGCATGTGCTAGTTCCTGCCAGTGGTGAAAACAGAGGTCAATGACATTCCAAAGTGTAGAGAACGGCAGCTAATCACTCGGACGTTCAGCACTTTTCATAGACTGCATGTCTCCACACATATCTCAGTAGCCCGGCCAGACGACATGACTGTTCAATCAAATACTCCAAACTCCAATCCTGAGGAGCAGAACTGCTGACTGGACCATCAGCGAGATCAGGGTCAACACTCTGCTCTGGCCCTCGGTTTGAGGCCTTTGAACTTTAAAAAGTAAAGCCAACACTTCTTTCAATGTAGTTTTAAATGGTAGTATATGCACATAATAGCTATATACACTGATCAGCCATAACATTAAAACCACCGAACTGATGTTGTGTAGGTTCCCCTGATGCAGCTGAAACACTGCACTGTGTATTCTGACCCCTTTCAAGCAGAACCAACATTTTGTGCAGCAGGAGCTCCTTTTTAGATCGGAACAGGCAGGCTAGCCTTCTCTCTCCACATCAATGAGTCTTGGATTCCCATGTGGCAGATGACCCACGAATGTCAGTGATTCATAAGCTGTTCTTATTTGGCTCAATTTTGATACTAACCACTGCAGAGCTGGAACACTCCTGCTGTTTTGGAGATGCTCTGACTCAGTAACGCATCCATCACAATAAGGTCCTTGTCGAAGTGGCTCACTCGTTTTTTACTGTTTCCACCACATCGACTTCAAGATCTGACTGTTCACTTACTACCACTGTAATGAAATAACTAGACAGTCAGTGTTATTCACTTACCTCCATGAAGATGGACCCCTGTGTCGTGCAAAAAGTATTGAGAGCATCACCTCTTGTTTGTGCTGTAAAAAGTGTTTTGTTTAGGGATTTGAGTTATTAAACTCTACATTTTCTGTCCAGTGACATCACTCAGCTCCCCAGTTCTTTGAGCTGTTGAAAAATGTAGACAATTTGTGCTGCTATATTTTTTAATAGTAGGCTTTATTTGTCACCCACCTTGCCACTGTCGCTTTGGCTTGCTCATTGGGGGCTCAGACCCGGATTTTATAATCTCTGTAAAGCTGCTTTGTGACAATGTCAGTTGTAAAAAGCGCTGTATAAATAAATTTGACTTGACTTGACCCAGCCCTATCGCCATTTGTGCTCCATTTGTACATTTATGAGCCTATGTGGTGTGTGCTTAGGGTAACCACCTGTGGGGTTAGCACTACCTCATGTACAACATGTAAGAGCCAGTATTACACAGTATGTGACATTTCAAATGTAGTAAACTGCACAAATCAGCACAATTGATTGAGACTATGTTTGAAATTCTTGGACAAGTTTGGGGTGGGGGTTGGGTGATGTCACTTGTGACAAATAAAGCTTAATAAATGAAAAACGTCAGCAGCACAAATGTTTTTTTCAACAGCGCAAATGAGCACAAATTATTTTGGTGAGATCTGGAGAAGTTCTGAGGGTTGGGTGACGTCACTGGTTTAATAACATGAAACATTAATAGCACAGATGTTAAACCAGTACATCTGTAGCCTGAATGATGCTCTTATGGCTTTTTGAATGACACAGGGTCCAGTTATTCACTTCACCTTTCAGTGGTGTTAATGTTGTGGCTGATTGCTCTTCAGTAGCTAAAGTGAAGTTTCAACAGAACATTATTAGGTGAAACTGCCTGGTAGCTACATTCACTGTCCATGTGTTCAGCTCCACTTCACTCCATCTGCTGCATCAGATGGATTATCATCAATAACTTCATATCCACACACACACACACACACACACACACACACACACACACACACACACACACACACACACACACACTTCCCTATCCG
>JBBIGC010000125.1:4198619-4248121 GCA_037576955.1 Lepidarchus adonis | reverse complement strand
ACACACACACACACACACACACACACACACACACACACACACACACACACACACACACACACACACACTTCCCTGTCAGCGTCACTGCTGAGAATAATCCACCACTCACATAATGCCTGCTCACTGGTGCCAGTGGTCTTGAGCATTGATGAAGAGGATGAAGGGGGGCTAACATATGATGCAGGAAAACAGATGGACCACAGTTTGTAACTGTAAACTACAAACAGCACCTGTTCAGTTTGTACAGTAATATTTTATATATTACTTTGCATAAAAACATCTGTTGACATCTGTTAAATAAATACACATAAATACATTGTGCATATTTGTAATCCAGCATCTGCAGGTCTGTACTTGAAAAAATATTTGCTGTAAGTGCGTCTGTAATCTTTCTAGTATAATATCTTCAGCTGTGTTATTGTTCTTTATTACTGCTGTCACATGATAAGAGCAGAGGCACGGGACAGATGATTAGATTTGACTGATATTTCACAGCAATGTGTGATGATACATTTATGGCTCTGGACGTCCAGAATGTTTAGGTGACAATGCAATACCATGCTAACTACTGTCATTTAAAACTTCTATAAATAAATATGAGTTACATGCAAGTTATATAGTTCAAATTCAACTAGGTTGGGTCCCAGTATCTGTATTATTAACATTTATTTTCATATCTGTATTAGCAGATTATATACAGTGGAGGAATGGTAGTGTAGCGTTTTGGGAGTTGTCCCTCTGATTGGAAGGTCACCCGTTCCAATCCCAGACCGGTAAAGGTTCCTCTGAGGTTCTCTTGAGCAAGGTCCTGCTTCTTATTTTATTTTTATTGGCAGATATGCACAATGTATTGTTGAGCCCTGGTAAGATCATTATCAAACTACAGCCAGAGGTCACTTTGAAAGTTCAGACTTATTACCAAAATTCTGAAAGTGAATTTAAAACATAATGTCCTTAAACCATCATCAGCATGAGTGCTAGTTTACCACAGTCTGTTTATTGGAAGATTCATAAAAACTCAACCCTGTTACTTTCAGTCCTGTTAGTAAAAGAAATTAAGAAATTGTCAGAAAAAGCATGCATTCATAAACTAATCAATAATTTCTGACTTGGGTTAATACATATTTTAAAGAGTTAAAGGGAATGTTCTCTTAACTGCTGTCTTCTCATCAACATCTAAAAGTTTGACAGAGCAGTACACAAGTGCACCAATAAAGGCAAGTGTACATTTTGTTGGCTGAAGTTGGAGTGTTCTGATCTGAAAGTGCTTGTCAGCAGTGTGTGATGGTACGAGTGAACAGTGGTGCCATTGTGAAATCATGTCAGCTGACCAGAGTCCTCCACTTGGCTGCAGGAATCCAATATTTTGGAAAGTTAACAAAAGCCATTGTTGTGGGAGATCTCATGGAGCGCTGCCACTCAGCTACTGAATTGCTCATGATGTTTCAGTTCCAAAAACATGGGCACTGTCCAGTCATATGAGTGCGGCTTATGCTTTTCTGGTTTCACATCATGTTATCACTTCAGAATGACTGGTAACAGCTAAACAACACTGCGGAAGTTATTCATTTAGCGTTCTGTTTCGTAACAAATGCTGCAGTATAGGGAAAACAGAAAAAGCAAACCAGAACTAATCCCAAATGGAGTTAATTACATATCATTAATATATGTTTGTATGTGATATATTTATTTTTTTTATATTTATGTTTGTATGTATGTTCTATGTAAAGATGGAGAACTAGGATTAAGCACTAAGAACATGGTCATAAGCATCAGCATCACACAAAATGAGGACATCATGGAAAGCTTATGTACTAAAAATTGGGCCTGGGATGTGGTTTAAAAGCATCAATTTGATTATATATCATTAGTTTTTTAAAAATATAAACTATTTTGGTTCAAATTAAAATTTTGACTATGTAGTTCACATTGGGTGGAGATGCTTTACTTTGGCGCAGAATTATGCTAGAGGAGACATCACCAAACCTCTAAATGAGTCTAAATCAGATTGTTCAGACAGTAGTTTTCTTACTGTGTCCTTATGTGTTCAATGATTTATATGCATTATTTTTGTCCATAATGATATGTTTGAATGTAAGAATGCCACGTTTCTCTCAAATACCCAAAGAACAGCTGTGTTTGGTCAGAATGAAAACATTCAGTGATTAGCCAAAGAGCATATTTACATATTGCTCATATTGCTTGGGTTATATTATAACATTTGGCATATTTCAGTAGTGAGGGATAATTTCAGTGCAGTAAATAAACATCCCTTTAAACACTCTCTTACTGACATTACACGTCCACATCAGGGACAATCATAGGAACCTGTCTAGACAGTAATTGTTTTTGTTTTTTTATAAATGATCCATGGTAGTGGATGATACAGAATGACTTGCTGCTATGTTGTATGTGTGTGTCTGTGTAGCTATGGCTGACCTTTGCCCCTGTTGCGGATCAGACAGCAGAGGGCCTGAATGTGACCCTGGACCAGGTCAACTGGCTCTCTCTTGTCTACATGGTGGTGGCCATCCCTCTCAGCTTCATCACCACATGGATGTTGGATGTGCTGGGCCTGCGACTGACCGTGAGCAGAAATACAAAAGCCTGCAGCACATGCTTTCTTTTCAAACAAGCTGAAAGATTCTACTAGCAGATTTAATGAACAGCTGGTACTTTCATAATTTCTGTAGACAGGGTCCAGATTGTATACTACAGCAGAGAGATATTAATATTTAAGCATATTTTAAGTGATTTTCTGGATGACTGTATGTGTTTTGACAACTTCAGGGTTATAGCTCAGTGAAATAGTCAGAAAGTTTTGATTCCTAAATGTTCAGAGGTGGTTCTGAAAATATGCATAAGAATATATGAAGGGTGTCATTGCAAAACCCATTAAATGGTACATTTGTCATTTTGTTACATTTTTGTAAATGTGTTATTACATCTTTCCATGGGACAACACTGAAGATATGACACTTTGATACAATGTAAAGTAGTCAGTGTACAGCTTGTTTAACAGTGTAAATTTGCTGTTCCCTCAAAATGTCTAAACCCCTGGCAACAAAAATGAGTACACCCCTAAGTGAAAATGTCCAAATTGTGCCCAATTAGCCATTTTCCCTCCTCGGTGTCATGTGTGATACAAGGTCTCAGGTGGGAATGGGCAGCAGGTGTGATACTATATATTAGGACTTTACACATACAGGAAATATACTGTAATAGCCATATTATAATTAATGCTGCCTTTGTTTGAGAAATCTTTTCAAAATATTTTATATAAAATATTGTTCCAAATGGATAGACAGCATTTTTTTCATATCTCACTTTCTTTGTATTCACAGGAATCTTTTATATTCTGTCTAGTTTGGAATGTGTATTTTTGTTGAGAAAAATCTTAATTTTCAACAATAGCTCTTTTTCTTCAGATTAACTTATCACAAGAAAAAATGTGATGGCCTGTTTTGTTTTCATTTACAGTGACATTGCTTTCTTTGAATGTGCAAAAGGCTGCATTTATTTTTACTGTATGTTTTTTCTTTTCCACAAGTACAGTTCTGTGCAAAATCTTAGGCAGATTGTTTGTTCTCATTGATCTCAGCAGTGTGTCTTTCTGCAACAAATACACAAATTATATTTGGAATTAATGCAAACAAACAAACAAAAATCGAAAAGAGTTTTATGTGTAAGAAGTAATTGATATGTGTTGGGAGCTGTTAGAACAGTGTGATTCCCCTTCAGTCGTTGCATGGATGTATGAAACTCTCTCAGCAGCAGAACTTGATTTAACCGCTGATTGAGCCCAAACCAGGGATTTGATGTTACTTCCATGAGGAGAACTCTGAAAATTGGAACCCAACACATTGACAAACATGTACTGTTCACTGTATTACATTTATTAGTATTGATTCTAATATTAGTGATGGGAAAAATGTTTCCTGTAGGTCTTCACCAGGTTTGCACACACTGGGACATTTTGGGGCTGTCACTGGACAACATGGACTTTCATCTTCCTCCACAGATTCTCTATTGGATTGAGGTCCGGAGACTGGCTAGGCCACTTCAGAACCTTGAAATGCTTTTTATGAAGTCACTCCTTTGTTGTGGCTCATCCCAGTCTTGTGCAGATGTACAATCTCGTCCCTGGTGTTGTTAAACAGTTCTCTGGTCTTAACCATGGTGGAGACTGGAGTCTGACTGTTTATACCTTTCTCTACCATTATACTATATTATAAATAATTTTTGTTTTAAATTTTAAAATGTGATTTCCTGATTATTTTTTTACATTCTATCTCTTGCCGTTTAAATGTACCTATGATAAGCATAAAGAACTTTCTCATCTTTTTAAGTGGGACAACTTGCAGAATCAGTGGCTGCCAAATACATTTTTGCCCCATTGTACATTTCTCAGGAGCCTCAGACTTTTGCACAGTACTGTAGATTTTGTTGCTTTTTTTGTAATCAGAGGACAAGAATATTGCTAATGCAACAGATCAATTTGGTTTATCAGACTCTAGTTTTGGAGGTTCAGAGCTCTGCAGAGTTTAGAACCTTACCTGACTTTAACACAACTGTTTCAACTCTTCTGTTAATTAGGAAGGCACATCTTTTCACACCTCTGGTTTAGGGCCTAAGAATTACAAAGGCCTTATTTATCAACTGTTCTTTAGAAGACATTTGTTCCACAAACCCACAGGCACAGTTTACACCATGATTCTGACATAAACTAATTTTAATAACACAAGCTCAAGAACACATTTTGTCATTTGAGTGCAGACTTGTTTTTCAAATGGTTTTAAATCTGATTTATGCTTTTTGAAGACTGCACTCAAGAATCAACTTAATTAGATATTGGTGAATAAGGCCCATTGTGCTTTACTCTCATTATAAGATTAAAAGGGCAAGACCTATGGATATTATTAGACAAAAAGATCCAGTCCAGTAGCAGTAGGCCACTAATGATTACCAGTTACCACAACAGGTTACTGGTTTCCAGAATGCTTTATATTTGGGTCAGTAAAAAGTGTTTTGGGGATTTTATGAAATACTGATGAATTTTCTTAGTGAACTGTGTTCACTTTGTCTTTTTCTGGTTTTCTCAGCTGATCCTGGGCTCCTGGCTCAACATGGTTGGCAGCATAGTGCGGCTGATAGGAGTGCTCAGCTTTGTCCCAGAGTGGGCCATGTTCTCGGTGGTGATGGGAGGACAGACCCTGTGTGCTGTGGCCCAGCCTCTGGTCATCTTTTCTCCCACCAAACTGGCAGCCCTCTGGTTCCCGGAGCACCAACGTGCTACAGCTAACATGATCGCTTCAATGTGTGAGTCACTCGTCAGCAGTTTGGTCATTGTTGTAGATGATTCTGAAAGAAAGTGTCACAACTAATAGCGGTATTTCTCCTCCAGCGAATCCTCTTGGGCTGCTTTTTGCTAATATCTTCTCACCTATGATTGTAAGCTACACCAAAAACCTCTTTCTGCTGGTAAGTTGGAAATGAAGTGTCATTATGTTTGAGATTGTGTGACGTCCTATACCTTATACTGACACAAACTGTCACTGCTGCAGCTCTTCATATACGCTATACCTGCCACCATAGTCTGTTTCCTAGCAACGGTGGGGATCCGGAAGAGTGTTCCCCCAACGCCCCCATCCGCCAGTGCCGAGACCTCCAGCTCCGAACCTTTTCTACAGGGCATTAAACTGGTACTGCGCTCACCTGCATGCAGTGCAACACATGCAATTAAATCAGGAGTTACTGCATAATGATCTTGTAATGTTGCAAACTTTAAGCCAAGGTATTTACAATTAAATTTAAAGCTTTTTTCGTACTCCAAATGTACTTACATTTTACACATGAGCTGCCAAACAAAGATATCTAGCAAGTGATCCATGACTGCATGTTTACGTGTTTTTAAAATGAATAAATATGTTTTTTTACACATATGCTATGCAGTGTCAGAAGCCACATAAGCAAGTCTGTGTGAGTTTACCTAACAAAGAAACACAGCCTGAAGCAAGATTGAACCATGCTTGGCTACTAAACTGATCAGTCATAACATTAAATCTACCTGTTTCATGTTGTGTAGGTCCCTCATGCTGCTGAAACAGCTCTGACTGTGGTGCACTGTGTTTTTTTTACCCCTTTTTATCAGAGGCAGCATTAACATTTTGTGCTACAGGAGCTCCTCTCTGGGATCAAACTACACAGGCTAGCCTTCACTCCCCACATGCATTAATAAGCCTTGGGTGCCGATCCTTGGATTACTTTTGGTACTAAATACTGCAGACGTGGATCACTCCATGAGACCTGCTGTTCTGGAGATACCCTTCACAATAGAACCCATAAAAGTGGCTCAGAACCTTACTCTTAACTGTTTTTCCTGCTTTCAGCACATCAACTGTAAGAACTGACTGTTCACTTGGTGCACCATGACAGGTGCCATTGTAATGAAATAACTAGAAGGTCAATGTTAGTCACTTTACCTGTTAGTGGTGTTAATGTTATGGCTGATTGGTTAATAAGTTTCCATTATACATCAGCTCCTGAAAAATCCCACTTCAGACACTGAACACGTCTTGGCCAGACAACTACATTAGGGGAAGGGGGAACATTTTGGGGATTGGTAAGCACTGCCTTCAACTAACTGAGGAGATGCTGTGTGTCTGTCCAACAGCTGATGAGGAATAAGGCCTATGTCACTCTGCTGGTGTGCTTCGGCGCAGGCATTGCTGTCTTCACCTGCTTCTCCACACTGCTGGAGCAGATCCTCTGTGTCAAAGGCTACTCAAATGTAAGGGAACAGCACAAGTCTAAGTTGCTTTTAGAAGGTTTAAAAGGAGTTTTCTTCATTTAGCTGTGGAGGTGTGTGAGGCAACATGTTAACTGAATATAGTTAGATATTTTTAGCCTGGTGTATTTGTAATATCAGACATACTGGAGTGAATGTATATATACACTATATTGTTGCTGTCAGGACAACACATTGTATCTCCATTTAATATTCTTCATTATGTAATATGATTATATATTAATTTACATGGTATGAATGTTTTATGATGAGTCCAAAAATATTCTGATTTTAACTTAACTAACCATTATAAGTAAATATGTAGAAGCTTTTTTCCTTTGTGAAAAATAATTGTTATGGAGCTAGAATGTTATGCCTTTATGAAGTTCTATTACTACCTATTACACTTATTCTTCAGATATTTTTATTAATACAATACAATCAACTAGTTTAATTAAAATTAATGAAACATTTAGATTTTGAGGCTGAACTGATGAAAAAATGTGCAATTTCATTTATACTGTGAAAAGGGGACTGTTTTCTAGTTATTTTCTAGACCTTTCTTCTTATTCTAAGAAAACAAAGGGAAAACATAGTGAATGATACTGTTCACTCAGGTCTGCCTTGGAAGACTTGGATATTTCAAGTGTTCTTATATATTTGATAATATATGTTAGCCAGTCTAGACTGTAAAGTCACTGCTGGATCTTAAACTGTATTGATCCAGGCTGGGAACAGAAGACTGTGCCACTTAGTTTTAATTTATTCTAGAGTTCATCTGACATCTCCACTTACAGTACAGGCACATAACTGCATTATTGTCATACATTTGAATTTGTATTCTTTAGTGATGATGTACTGCTGAAAATAACTAAATGTAAGCAGTATAATATGAAAAGTAGTGGGAATGTACATATACTTTACTCTGAGTTTACTCACTACTCAGTACTGTTGTGCAAAAGAAGGATAAGTTGGTAAACATTATCATTACATATACAGTTGTGCTCATAAGTTTACAAATCGTGACAGAATTAATTATTTCTTGGCCATTTGTCAGAGAATATGAATGATAACACAAAAACTTTTCCTTCATTTATGGTTTGTGTTTGGCTGAAGCCATTTATTGTCAAACAACTGTGTTTACTTTTTTTTTAAATCATAATCACAACAGAAACTACCCAAATATTTCAGTAAATTCTGCAGTTCTGTAAAACAAAAAAAGGGATATAAGAAAATATCAAAAGAATTGAGAATGCCAATCAACAGTGTTTAGATTCTAATTAAGAAGTGGAAAATTAGGGGTTATGTTGAAACTAAACCACGGTCAGGTAACCAACTAAAATTTCACTCACAGCTGCCAGGAAAGATGTTCAGGACACCCCCCCCCCACACACACACACACACATACATATACAAATAACTTCTGTGTAGGGAAATACAGGACTCTCTGAAAAATGTGTTGTGGCTGTTTCAAGATGCTCAATAAGGAGGCACTTGAAGAAAGATGGGTTGCATGTTCAAGTTGCCAGAAGAAAGCAACTTGGCAAATGCCACAAAGTATCCAGCTTTCAATACGCCAGAGACAAGCCTCAAACCTTCTGGCACAAAGTCATTTGGAGTGATGAGAATAAAATTTTACTTTTTGGCCACAACCATAAATGCTACATTTAGAGAGGAGTCAACAAGGCCAATGATGAAAGGGGCACCATTCCTACTGTGAAACATGGTGGTGGATAACTGATGTTTTGTGGATGTGTAAGATACAAAGGCACTGGTAATTTGGTCAGTATTCATGGCAAGATGGGTTATTAGTAATACTGGATGAAAAGTTGCACTCATCAGCCCAGAAGATGCACATGGGACGTACTTGGACATTCCAACATGACAATGATCCAGGACACAAGGCAAAGTCGACCTGTCATTGGCTACCACTAAATAAAGTGAAGGTTCTGGAGTGTCCATCTCGGTCTCCTCAATATCATTGAGCCAATCTGGGGAGACCTCAAACATGCAGTTATGGAAGCTTTTGCAGCAAGAATGGGCAGCTTTACTGTCTGAGAAGATGAAGAGCCTCATCCACAACCACAAAAGACTTCAAGCTGTCACCATTGTTAAAGGGGGCAATACACTGTATTAAGAACTGGGGTATGTAAACTTTTGATCAAGGTCAATTATGTAGTTTGGGTTGTGATTATGATTTAAAAAGAGTAAACACAGTTGATTGATAATAAATGGCTTCAGCCAACCAGTAACCACGAGTGAAAGAATTCTGTCAGGGTATGTAAACTTATGAGCACAACTGTACACTAGGAGTATGTAAAGATCTATGCATCCAAAATACTGCAATTAGCTGCTTACTGCTGTAGACTGGGGGAATTCAGAAAACAATGGATGATGATTACATGTAAGATTTGAATCTGACCTGTAACAGGAGATGCATTTAAAATATCCTTGTTATTTTGCCAAACTCATATGAAGATAATCTCTCTTTTTATTAACTGAAACAAGGATTCTATAGCACCCCTGTTATAGAAGCATACACTATACACATGGTGCATATGTGGCCTATAGCTTCTGCTGTAACTTAAGTTATATCTTTGACAAGGTAAACTTAAAAAAGAAAATAATTATAATTTCATTGTATGTTAACATAAAATTTGTGTTAAATTTAAAAATTGTAAAATTTCTGTAGGTCCATTTATCGTTAGACGTTAACAACATAAAGAAAAGGGCAGCTGGTGCACTGTTTACTGTTAAATCATTTTCAACCATCAGTTCTCTAAAAGAGCAGGACGCTACATTTCATTCTGGCAGTTTTGATTTTCTGATATTGCGGAAAAGGCTTTTAATATTAATCAGCAGCATTCTGTATAAGATGGTGAAGTGTGTGATGGGAATTTCGTAATGAGGCAGGTAAAAAAGTCTGATGAAAGCACATTTTTAGTTGAATACTGTATCTGACTATGGCAGGATTTTGCTGGGTTGTGTGGAGCTCTCTTCATCGTGTTCGGGGTGTTCGGAGCTGGAATCTTCGGCCTTTATGTGGACAAGACAAAGAGGTTCACAGAGACCACGAAAATAAACATGTGCCTTACATCTCTGGCCTGCACTGCCTTCGCGATGGTGAGTAGAATCAGATGCTTAATGCTTTTAGGACAAGGGTGTCCAATCATTTTAGCATGGTGGGAGGCCAAAGAGAGTCTGTGTGAAACTGTCTACACTGTCTGCATAAATAAAGGCTTTTGGTCTGGAAGGCCACAGACTGGTCACCCCTGCATTAGATCCTCTGTGTTACACATTCTGTAAGCTTGCTGTCTGTCTTCCACCAGGTTTCACAGATGAGGGATCAGAAAGCTATCGTCGGTTCAGTTTGTGCTGTCTTTGGCTTATTTGGGTTCGCCATCTATCCAGTTGCCATGGAGCTGTCGGTGGAGTGCTCCTATCCAGTTGGAGAGGCAACATCAGCTGGCTTAATTTTTATTTCAGGGTATGTATCTTATACTATACACACAATACAGTTACTGTTGTAATATAACCATGTATGTCCGACAGGGTCATCTCACAAAAGAAGGAAACCGTCATTTCAAAAATGTTTATTACCGGTTATTTGGACCCTTTCTGTCGGTTCAGTCATTATGAAATGTTAACACAATGTGAAGGAAAAGGCAGCTGGCATTTGTCTATCTGCGAGTGTGATGATATACAGGTCTTGGCTGGTTTATAAAGGTACTGGCCTCAGTATTTACTCTTTCTTTGAATTTCTTAGGCAGGTCCAGTCCATCATCTACATTGAAATTTTACAAGCTCTAACCAAGAAGCTGGCAGACACCCCTATGTCCATGTGTGCTGCTGGTGGTGATGCCAACGTCAGCTGGAAGGGTGAGTTTACCAAATGATAAACCCTCATGGGACTGGACGATAGTGTATTGAATTTGCTCAGTTGTTTGTTCTATTTGATTTAACAAATGACTGGGCTGTGAACAATCAGTATAAATTATTATTACATAATTTTGTAAGCCACCTCTCTCTGGCTCGCACATTAAAATAGTTAATTAATAAACATAAACAAAAATATTTCTGTGCAGACAAATGCTACACATACATCAGTAGAGCATACTGATGTGATTATATCCATCAAAGGATTAGAACCAGAAGTTTAGAGCAGAAACTTCAAGATGTGTATTGTGTATTGTGATATCGCTTATAGATATCACAATGTTATTTATAGGCCATATTGCCCAGCCCCTCATGTGCATGAAATGGTAAGAATGCAACATCATCCAAGTGAATATTATAAGCACTTAAGCAAAACTACATCAGTTCAGAATGGACGTATTTAGAAGTTTTGAACGGTTTAAATCACATAGCGCCTAGTGTGAATCTTAGAAAGTAAGTATCAGTGTGTTACTTTCAGTACTGCTTCAGCTAAACCACAGATGAGTGAAATTCACAGCCCAGGGTGTTGGCTCATTTGGAGGTTGTTAACCTAATCTATGGCTCTGCAAGTGGGCTGAAAGTGAAACCCCAAACCACACAAGGGCCAATGTTATATACAAAGCATCTCTGAATAATAGTCAATGCAGGGTCGGCCTCTCTATTCACCCCACCACTCAGTTGTATTTGTTGTATTAGCATATGAAAGGCTGAAAAAAGGATCACACCTCAGCCACTCACTGTGAAAGCTTGTTACACACAAGCCCAGTACCAATATAATAAAGTTTCACAAAAAATCTAAGTTACAAAAATGTCTCCTTATCTCACAATGAGTCGATCAGTCTAAACATCTTACTTTTGCACTGGTGCTCCAAAATATTGATGCTTATACAGTTGCATCCACAGGCAAATGACATATTTTTTGCTTTTCTAAGTGGATATAAATGAATTCAATATTTACATGTATTCCCTGTTGAGGATATCTCTGCAAAGCTCTGCACACAATTTCGGGAGGTGTTTTGGGTGTTTTCAGGAGGTTTGTGGTGTTTTGAGGAGAATTTCTTAGGAAGTTTGGGGTGGCCAGCAAAAGAGATTCAGCTTTCAAATTGGGCGACGGTTTTCTTGAGTTGGGATATGGCTGCTTTAAAGAACATGTAGTTGTTTTCACTTAGAACATCAACAGAAATACTGTCATTTGACCAATTAGGCCCATCTGTGCTGGACACCCACCCTCCAGGACTGGAGTTGCCCACCCCTGCGTTAGGCTCTACCCAGCAAGCAGTACTGTACAAACATGCTTTATACCGCATTGGGCCTTCACCAACCATTCTTTAGAAGAAATGCCGCCCTAAAACCCAGTTACATAGTTTTTACAAAGGTTTTCATGTTCACCATTGTTTTCTTAAGTGAGATTAGTTTTTAGGGGAAAACAGGAGCTGCACATGCTCAAATGTGCAATATATCTGCTACAAATCAGGTGTAGACCCCTTAAAGGAGTATTCTCAAGAACAAATTTAAGTACAAAATTATTTTAAAAATGTTAGAGGATGAGGCCATTGTCAGTAATTAACCTGAACTAGACTTGGCCATTCAGTTTCTGACACTATATCACATTCTGCCTGCTCTATAAAGTAGCTGTTGAATCAGTTCAAGTCCATTTTATTTCTGTAATGTCGAACTGTCATTGTCACAAAGCAGTTTTACAAAATCCAAATCCAACCCACTAAAGAACAAGCCAAGGGCAACAGAGGTTCGGGTTGGGAGGCACAGAATGGGAACCCATCCTCCTGTGGTCAACACTGGATAACAATAACAATCAAAAGAAAAAGGAAACAAAAGCTACTTTTAGTTTTTATTCAGTTTTTGTAGTTTTGTAAAGCAGTATGTTGTAAACGTGTTAAGAACATGATCCTCGTAGCTCCAGTGCAAAACTAAAGAACGTCTCACAAAGAATAAGCATGAACATCAAGCATGCCTTGACTGTTCTTCTATATACTGGGGTAAGGAGACCATTTTTTTGCACAGCATATTTATCATGGAGACTCATACAGTAGTTTTACAGTGAAGATCCATTGTCTATAAGAGCAGTAACATCATTTACATTTCCACTGCTCCACACGGTCAGGCAGTCTGTGTGCAGGGCAGCAGTGAGAGGGAAAGGGAACAGGCCAGGACTTCCGCTGTGTTACTTGGCCGGATGCTTTGATAATGATAGTGTTCGGATGGGTTCCAGACATTGATTTGTCTCATCACACTCTTTTTATCTCTACCTACACACACACAGTGCCGGTGCTGGTCCTGGCAGGGCTGTGTTGTGTGGGTTCCTGCTGCTTCGTGATGTTCTTCCACACGGAGTACCGCCGACTTCGCGCCGAGGCTGCAGCAGCTGAAGACGTCTCAGTTCACACAGAGTCAGAGCACACACTGAGCAGAGAGACGGACAACACTGTGGATTCATAGACACATGACCTCCAGCACAGTGAATGGACTTACAGTACAAACTGTGCTGCACTGTCTTCTTACTTGGCCTCGGTGTAATGTTTACAGGTTTTTTTCAGGGTTTCTCTAGAGTCTAGACTGTTTTAATGTTCTTCATTAATTCAGCGATTTGGTTAAGAGTTAATTAGCTACTATAAACAAATTCCTTAACATTCCAAAAAATATTGAAATGTATTGTATATATTTAATTTGTAACATTTTAAATTATTGAAATTTTAGCTTCTAAGCCAGTGACCCAACTCCAGTCTTGAAGGGCTGGTGTCCAGTACAGTTTGGTAGTTTCCCTCCTCAAACACATGCTACACCTGGCAGTTAAACCACCAAACTGGGCTGGACACCAGAGCTGGGCATCTCTGTTTTAAACAATCTAAATAATAATTAAGGAAACCAATGGGTTGAAACCAGGTACTGTTTAAATAATGATGCCAGGGGTTTAGTAAAGTGGAGAATGTTGGAAAGTTATCCATGCTGCTCTCGTCAGTCATACTGCAGGCAAATACATAAAATGGTACTTTTTTGCTCTTTTTTTACTCCAGCAATAAAAACTAGGCCAAGTTTCAAATGTGTAGTGTCACACTTGGATTCATAATTGTAACGATTACACTAAGGATTAGGCACTTGAGTAATAATCCGTGATTATTTGCTACAGGCTTGGATGACTGATGAATCGGACTCTGATCGTGCTTCCAAATTCAAAATACAAACCTCGTGAAGTGTTCGTTTCAAGCAGTTAAGACATGTGTACCTGTTGCAGAAAGCGCTCTAGTCATTCTTAAACTCTACATCCTTAAATTTGAGTGTGTTGACAAAAATACAGCAAATCAGTGTTTATCTCCAGATTTTGCTTATGGTACATGTGCAAATGTCTTCCAGCACACAAAGAGGACACCATCTGCTGGTCAAACAGAAGTACTATTTTGATTGTAAATAAAGACTAGTAGAAACAATTTACATCAGTCCTTTTTAGCGATGAAACAAATATGCTTTGAATGATTTTTCCACTTTATAAAATCTTCTAATAAGAATAAATGTAATTACTTTCTGCAGACAAGACCATTTTATAACTGTGTTTATCAAAGTACTCCAGTACTTCATAGTGTATTTCTGTTGTAATACACCAGCTCAGGTTATTAACAGGCCCTTCCTGACTTGAGTCACATGTGCAGGGCACTGGTACTACTGAACCAGGTAAGTTTATCACAAATCATTTGCATAACAAAAAACAAGACTCATTCTTTTTCTTAAAAAAGGAAGACATTTCAGTGTATTTCTTTACAGTTTGAAAATACCTCATTACAGTGGCAGAAGAGCTTAAACAATGCAGGCCGAGACTCGCAAGTCATTTTAATCATTTCCCCATCAAAACGACATAAAATACATATAAAAATGCAGACAATTCTCGGGATCAGGCTTGTTGGAATAAAACTGAAAGCCATCTTTTGTCCACTGCACACTGGGTTTAAAAAAAAAACTATTCTTTATAGCCAATACTGAACTATAACGGTAAAAATGGGAAAAAAAATGTTTAAAGAAAAAATACATACACAACAAAAATATCAATGGGCATTCAATACCACTTTTGAAAAGAGAACAAACTCATCTCCATCAAGTTTGGTGAGTGTTGCAAACACTTTGAATGCCACAAAACAAACAAGCAAAAACTAAAAGTCCAAACCGGGTGATGACTGGCTTGGCTTAGCATTGTTGCCGATATGTTGATCAAAGCTGCAGGGCACAAAATTGCTGGTACACAGCCAGGATGTGGTGGTCCAATTCAGCTGTGAACAGCAGGTTCTCCAGGGTGCCCATATACTGCTGAATGGTCACATGATGCTGCCAATCACACACAGACAGAGAGGAAACGGTCAAATCAAGACTGAAGATCTACTGCCTTATTAGCTAAACATTTTTACCAGAAGCGCTTAAGAACTGCAGTACAGTGGGTCATTATCCCCAATATCTGCAATTTCTATATAAAAAGCCACAATTATCTAAAGCTTTTTTTTCTCAAAAGATCTGTAAAAATGGGATATTTGTCAAAACATCTTGTTTTATTCAATAAATATATAGAGTACCATTAGGAAGATCTGCTGCAGTCGCTCAACACAGTTCTTATACCAGCAGGTGTTGATGTCTACACTTCCTGTCTCACAGCGAACCAAGTGCTCAGTCAGCAACATGATGAAACGCTGAGAGAGAAAAAAATGAATAAACAGTAAATCATCAGAAAACAGTTTCAAAGTTTCCTATGCTTTCTTTCATAAGCATGCATTTCTACAGGCTAGAGTCACATAAACCTAAATAAAGCCAGATTACTGCTGAGGTGGCCTTACTTGGAAGATGACCAGGAAGAGGTTCTTCTGTTCACTTTGTGCAGACTCCACTTTCTCTTGCAGCTTCTCGATCTGCTCTTCCAGCTGACCGTCCTCGTCTTCACTGTTCTTCTCCATGTCTTCTTCATCGCCACTATCCTTTTGCTGAAAATCCAAACCATTGTAGTCAAAGTGTGCTTTTATTTGTACCCAGGACTTTCCCTACTGCTTGTAACGTTGACAGACTGGCAGTAGTCAAAATGTACAGAAAATACTACATACATACTCATTATACAATGTTGGTGTTTCACAAATGCTATGAATTCATATTTTAAGACCTGTAACTGTGCCAGTTTTTCTAAGCAGTCTCCTACCTTCTTGTGCTGCTGTTTCTCCAGCTTGTCCTTTGCTTCCTCCAACTCCTTCTGGATCTTCTGAACATGTTTATTCATCTTCCGGATGGTGGAGTGAAGAATCTCCCACATGTAAAATCTGAACCATTCCAAAAGACATAATGTAAAGAACTCACAGGGTAAAAAAAAATATTAGACAGGGCGTGTCCTGAAGATGTACCTGGTGAAATCATGAGCCATATCAGAAGAGAAGATCCAGTTGGCCACAGCAGCACAGTCAACTATCTGAGTACGAATCATCTTATCCACCAAAACTGAGATCATCTGAAAAGGCAAAAAAGCCAATTATCAACTGGAGGGAGAAAGAGGCTGATCACACGAATGAATGAATAAAACCCTAATTTTAGTACTGATGTACTCTATTAGATTCAAATGCATAAAGCTGAGCATTTTCAGTTTTCCCTAACTAATTCTCCTGGGTAGTCCATGCACCCAGTTCATGAATACAGCTGCAACCATTGGTCAGCAAAGGTGATAACAATCATGAAGAAAAGTTGACATTGGGATGTTTTAAAAATCAACATGATTGATAATATTGGCCAAACTAAAGGCTATTAAAACATTTTCAGTTCCTTTATAAAAATGCATGAAGTATTTAGGACTGCATTTCCTCTATTACTGCACAAGCAGATGAGGGGAAAAATGCATCAAGCTAACCTGTGGGTGATTCTTCCAGGCCTCATAAACCACCTTGAGAATGTGCAGCTTCCCTTCATCACTTTCAGTCAGATTCTTCAGCACTTCATGGAACCTGAGAGAAACAAAAAATAAACTTAAGATAAGTGAGAGAGATGCAGCTTGCGTACAAAAAACAGCTAAAACCCACCAACAGACAAGCAATCACTGATTCTATTGCTTAGAACATCAGAAAATCAAGATACCCCACTACAAATTCCTCCTATTTACAATTACGGTTATTCTTCAGCAGCTGGCTGCAACAGTAAAGACAAGGAGAGAACCTTCAGGGCTACTGGTCAGTCAGTGTGGGGTTCTGGAAGACTGTACTCACTTGGCAAGGGCACTGAAAGAGTGACTGAAAGACTTGGCAGCCAAGTGGAGCAGAGTCTGCAGGAACACATCTATTTTGAGTGGGTTAAAGCCATCTCCCTCATCTGGAGAGGAGAGGACTGGAGTTAGGAAAACAACTTCAACATGACTACGCTTACCTTAGTGATAGATTTCAACAAAATAAATTATAAAAAAACAACAAAAACGCAAATATAAACATATCTACAGACATTTTAAAGAAGATAAACTAGCTTTAAGCTTCAGAATAATTCAATGAGAACCATGTCTTAATAAAAGAAGAATATACCACACCATCATCATCCTCCTGGTTAGGATTGGGAACATCCTTCAAGACGGTGAGAATCTCCTCGTTTGAAGCACGGTTTTTGATTGCATTTGCGACCGTTATTGACACAGGATATCCAGGCAAAGAACCTGTAGCACAAACAATATTTCTGCATACTTTAAAGAAGGTCCAACATACTTCATTTAACAAATCAACTAATCTTCAAGCCAACGAAAGAACTGGTTCCAGAAGCACCAGCAAAGGTTAGTGGCATAAAGGTTTCAGTGCCCAACCACTGCAGCTTCACAGGCAGACAATGTTTCTGTGGTGTACTGAAGTATAATTACAAGCATTTAATAAGTTTCAATGGCTTTTACTGACAATTACATCAAGTTTATGCAAAAAATCAGTATTTGCAGTATTGGCCCTTCTTTTTTTCAAGACCTCTGCCATTTGCCCTGGCACGCAGTCAATCAACACTGTGCGTGCAGATGCATTCACACCTGCCTGCTGCCATTCCTGAGAAAGCTCTGCACTGGTGGCACCCAGATCCCACAGCTGGATCATCTTTAGGAGATGGTCCTGGCACTTGCTGGAATTTCCTGGGCACCCTAAAGCCCTCTGTACTACACATGAATCTCTCTCCTTAAAATTTGTGATGATCTGATAAATGGTTGATTTAGGTGTTCTCTTAGTAGCAGCAATATATTTGCCTGTGAAGCCCTTTTTATGCAACACAATCATGACTACACATGTTTCCTTGCAGGTAACCATTGTTAATAGGGTAAGAACAAGGATTTCCAAAATCAGCCTCCTTTTAAAGCATCCAGTCCGCTATTCTAACTTAACATAACAGAATCATTTCCAGCCTTGCGCTCGTCAACACTGTCACTTGTGTTAACAAGAAGATTACTAAAATGATCTCAGCAGGTCCTTTTGTGGCTGGTTTTGGGGAATTAAGTTTATTTTCATGGCACGGAGGGACTTTGCAATTCATCTGATCACTCTTCATAACATTCTGAAGTACATGCAAATTGCCATCATAAAAACTGAAACAGCAAAATTTATGAAAACCAATATGTGTCATTCTCAAAACTGTTGCCCATGATTGAACATGCATTGAAAAAATGCAATTTTATATAAGGTTTTATTTTGAAGTCCAATTACAACAATTGTCTTGGGCAAAAATGTTTTTTATACATTACCTATTCCAAACTGTAATCAAAGTAAAGAGTTTTAAAGGCTATTTTTGGTACTAAGCCTTTTAAATGGACATAAGTAAATTAACTCATTCAGTGATGACCTAATGATTTATGGGAATTTTAAAAGAATATTGTCCATCATCTTTATTTAACTTTTATTCAAAAGAATCTTAATTGTGTAAACTTAATATTACTGCAGCACTTGCAATCATCAGCAAAAGGATTTAGAAAATTAACTTAAGACCTGCCTCTAAGCAATGGATTGAAACAAAGCTTCTTGCAATTTCAGTGAATGGGAGGGGCTAAACTGCTGTAGGCAGAAAAGGTGGCTACAGGTAAATGTGTTGGTTTTCATGATTTCACACACATTTATTTAAAAACAAACCTTTTTGCTACTTCTGTTTCCCTATTTATGGACTGAGGAATCAACAATACAAACGAACAACTAGCAGGTGTTTAATACATAATCTTATTTGAAACAAGTACGAAAATGTCTTCCACTGATGTCCTTTAAAGAAATATGAGAAATCAACATTTAGATCCATTTTTCATTTACTCATGCGCATGCAGTGGAGGGACTTTATCCTTTTAAAGACAGCCCTGCTCTAGAGCCCTACTCCATCACCCAAGTCATGTTTGGACCAGATAATTTATTTAAACAAATCCCCTCAATCATATAAGTAATGATCTACAATCAATTTTTTGAGACAATGACCATAATAAATGTGCAGGAAAGTTTTGTGAACAGCAATTAGTACTGGTGAAATGAATTGTTATTTACAATAACTGTGATATTTAAAAATGAAATGGTGTTAATACAGAGAGATGTTAATGTTTTTTTTTACATCCCTTTACTATTATTACACATTTATCAGAAATCCTCTTAAAAGGTTTTTTAGACTAACATCAGCTTTTCTGCTGGTATTGCTTTGATGTGTGCCATGTGTACCTGACAGCTGGGCATTTATTTTGACACTGAAGGTGCATTTATTCCACTTGAGTACCTGTGTGTCTGTCATGTTAGCCTCACAGCTCCAGTTGTAAAGCAATAAACACAAATGTGTTTGACTACATCTGGGGTAAAGAGAACTTGAGAACTTAAAACTTGCAGAACTTACTGTTGATCTCCTCATATTTATACTGGAACAATGGGTCAGCTGGGATTAAAGCAGAAAAACTAGGAGGCACAATGTCTACTATACGCTGGTGATAGGACAGCCTATAATTAAAAGAAAAATACAAAAATTAATACAAATTAGAAAGAATAAGATAGGCAAACTAATCCTTATTTAGAGAGTAAAGAGTAAACCACACCTCATGCTTTTCTGTAAGACCTCTCTTACAAATTTGGGTTTAGGTTTTTCAAGATCCACTGTCAAACAGTCAGCCCTATAAGAACGGAAAAAATCAGAACAAGATTGATTGCATTAATGTGCACCAATAACTGAATGAGCAGGAGAGAAATCCCTTCTAACCCATATATAACTGCTGTAATTTGCAGGGTTGTTATTTTATTGTAATAAGATCTTTCAAACTGCAGGCAGAATACTACTACATTACAGCACAACATGTAGAAACGCTAAAGAAGAAAGTACAGCACTTTTACTTTGCTCCCAGTTTTAATTTGGTTAAAGGCTTTTAAACAAAACCACTCACTGTCACTATCAACTTTCACAACTCAAAACTAGAAAGTATAAGGAGTTAGAACCAGAACTGCAAAAACTGGAAACAGACTTTTTTTTTTTAAAAAGCATCTATTCTACACACTGTAGCTTATTAAATGCAGGCATCTCACCAGTCGTCCCAACTCCACCGGAACTGAAAGTTGCTCAGATGATGGGAGAACCAACTGATAAATCTAAAACAGAGAAGTATGTTGAATTTGTTGCGTTTCAAAACACAGGTGTGTAAGGAATTTATAGATCAAACCCCAGGAACGTCCTATTCAATCATTTGGGAGTCACTAAAGGCTTCCCTGCAAGGGATAACCATTTCATATAGTGCACAGTTAAGAAAAAAAACATTAAACACAGTTAGGGGAATTAATAAGTAATATTTTGCAGCTAGATACTACACAGATCCACATCCCATGTTGGCTAAACAAGGAGTACTTTTACAGATAGAATTGAATCTACTATTGACAAAGCAGATTCAAAATCAAAATCAAAAAACACGTCACCAGACCTAGGAGTATAAAAACCATAATAATAATATGGATTCAGGTTCTATACTCTCTACTTGCAGTAATCCATACTAACAGCAATCTATTATCATACTTCGCTTGCACAAGGCACCAGACAAGGATGTCCTTTATCACCCCTCTTGTTCACTGTAGCAATAGAACTCTTAGGGTTCACTTTCAAGAGAGACAAGTACTAGAGGGATTCTGAATAATGGGGTTGAACATACATTCTCCCTTTATGCAAACAATATGTTTCTTTATATCTCTGACCCTAAATTCAGTCTGAAAACTGACTTTGGCAAAAATCTCTCAAAAAAACTCATGCCGATTATTCCCACAGATACTAGTATTAACTCACATTAATTTCATTTCAAAATAAGCCAACATAAACTGCAATATATAGGAATTTGAAATCACACAATCTTAAAGATCTTTACAAGAAATTTCACACCATTGATCATTTGTTTTAAAATCTGTTTCTGTGTATTCATATTGTTTTGACAAAGTCTTTCTTTCTGACAATGAAAAAATTAATATTTCAGCTTTATCTAGAATAAGACATAAATGTAAGGATAGACCACAGAGGTTTAAAATAGTACACTGGTTACATTAGTCTAAGCTGTAGGTTAATTTAAGCCAAACATTATTTCTGAATGTGACAATTGCCAACAAACACCTGCAACATTCATGTTTTGGTTTTGCCCCAAACTCACAACCTTTTGGGATTCAATATTCATAGCTTTATTAATATTGCAACGGTCAATAAAACCCTCAAATATGAATGCAATATTTGGAGCTCTCTCCACTAATTCCATTTTAAGAAATATGGTCTAATAAAACATCTGATTTTGCCTAAATAAGCTGAGACAAGAACTCCATTGGAGCAGAGTGGGTTTTCTTTGTTTTGATTGCTTATCCTCTTAAAATTTCAGTAAATAATACTTTGACCAAAAAACAATCAAACCCTCCACTACAACCCACCCACACACAGGTTTATCATCAACCTCCAGATGAATAGACTGTTAATGAAAATGCTTTAAAAAAAGTCAGATATTCACTTACCGGTCTATGCATGTTGTGTTCATTGTGTCCAATCTCATGTACATCATCTCTGTGGCTTGAGCAAGCTGAAAACAAGCTAATGTTAAGGTTTAATGAGCATATTTTTTAATCAATATTAAGTTATAAATAAGTCTCGTTCCCAAGTTAAGTTCATATCACACAACCCATAACGACAATCTGAGTGTCAAGTTCAAAAATCCAGCAACATATTTTTAAATACTTTTCAGAGGGATATTTCTCCCATCCTACAAAACTAAAAAGACTTAGACAATGCAGGCAAACAAGGAAGCATGCTGAATGTGAACTTCTGCATTTGAGTCCAGCAATAGGAAAAGATACAACTTGAGGTAATGATCCAGGCTGCAGCTTGCAGAGCTCAATCAGTAATGATGTGTACATGACATCAATATGAGGAGGTGCTGGCAGCAGAAATAGCTCCCCAAAGATCACCTAAATGAAGACATAAAAGGCCACCCCTAAAATTAACACGACTATGAAAGTCAAATCACATTCTACAAAATCAGATTCATTTACTGCTGGAATGCAGTACTCATGAAATGTGTTTCTAAGTCTTTAAAAGACATTGTGGAGAAAAAAAGATCAAAGTGTCAGTATTACATGTGCTCATGAGAGCATACCTCAACAATATGATAATTTAGAGGAATCTTGTTTTTGCCAGGATAGCTCAGCAGCTGAGCAGCACTAAAAACAAACACAAAAAAGACAATATAAAACTTAAAATAGGGTAATTGTGAAATAGAATAAAAGTACATAAGTTATCAAAGCTCTGCAGTCAACATTGAAGTAGATATGATACTATGGTTGTGATTTTTTTTTTAGATAGTTAGTGCTCACCAGGTCTTCCTCTCTTTCCAGTGAGATTTGATGATGCAGTGCAGGTTCTCTTCAATCACAAATCTCTCCACAGAGTGACTGCCAGGCATGACAGGGCCCTAAGACCAAACAACACACACAGTGTGTGCATCAACCTTGCATTCAGTTGCATTCAAATATTTAATGTACAGCATCCCCTAAATTCAAAGTACTAGTCCCATCTTGTACCATGTCTGCTGTGACTAAAAGATATATAATCACACAGAACATAGAAAAGACCCATGTAGGCGTTACTGAGATACAGTTAACAATTTAAATGCGAAAGATTTGATCCTAATCAGCTTGATTCTGAGAGACCTAGTATGTTTTTTTATTGCCCAGTCCTGTTAACGCTGAAAGGAAGCGGAAAGCATTTACAATAAATGAACAGTGTCAATATGTGCACTTCACTGACGATGCTTAGATATCTTAGAATCTGCCTTTAATTGACGTGTTTACTATAGGGCTTTGAATACATGGTCATTCTGGCCTTTCTATCTTTAGATGGGTAGGAGTTTCCCTGCTGCCCTCACCGTTGACTGCAATACAGCCCTGCCCAGGACGCACCTCAGGAGCATCAGTGTAGTCAAACATGCGAAAGACGATGCGTGGCATAGGGTAGATGGTGTCATCAGAGTGGGCGGGTGGGGTGAAGGGGGGCAGGTTGTGCTGCAGAGCCTCACACAGCACACTGTCAAAGGCAATGTATGGCCTCAGGATGTGACGTTCTTGCCAGCGATCCTTCTTCAGCTTCTGCACTTGAGCCCACAGACAATCCAAATACTAGAAGAGAACAGAGGAGATCTAAAGTGAAACCACCAGCACAGAATCTCAAATTCTTCAAACCCTGATGAAATTATAGTGTACAGTACTCATGTGTGTATTCCTCATTTTACCACAAGAAATGGGTAAAGAAACAGGTGGTTTTTAAAATAAGGTTTTACTTCTAGTGTTCTCACCAGCTAGCACATTCTCATAGACTGAAGTCTCAGAACAGTGCCCATGTGCATCATTCACATGATACATCTGACAGTTGGCAAAGAGCAAATGAACGCACCATGATTATATGCTACCCTGTAGATACACTGTCCCTGGACCACTAATGTTAGAATTTCACACCCGTGCTGCTTAATACTCATAACTGTCCTTAGCCAGTGTGTCCTGGTCCCAGAGAGGAGTTGATCTCACCTCTTCTTGAGGGTGGGGCTTCTCTGCTGTCCAAACCTGCAGCATGGGCACATGGATCTTCTGCCGCCTCCTAAAACACATTTCACATGATTTACCTCCAATATCAGAGTCCTATGCCACATGCACAGTTATTCTATTGACTCAGCAGTGAAGCATCTGAAATGTGTGAAAATGCACATTGTTTTGCATTGTATTCTGAAATTCATTATAATGAAACTAATGTCATTAGTTTCCTTCAAGTGTCGCAAAACAAGAGTAAACAACGCACTTCAGATATCCATCAATCTGGTTAAGAAGACGATCCATCTCCACATCCTTCTTCTCATAAAGCTCTTTCCCAACCCAGGGCAAAGAGGACAGTACAGCATAAACATACCAGTCAGAGCGAACCTGGAGAGAGAAACTATTTAGCTATAGGTCATCGCTTTCAGCACAATACAGTAGTTTTCTAATTCATGAGGAGAGTAGCATGCACTGTCTGAATATTTTTGCACAATCACCTGTGGTATGTCCTCCTCCTGCATAACACTAACAAAGTTTTCAAACATGGCAACCATGGAAGGAGCAGCAATGACATGGCAGTTCACCAAGTCACTCAGGAAACGAACCTACAGAAGCAATGAAACAGGTGAGAGATCATTCCAGAAGCAATAGGGGGGAAACCAGCCCACAAAACCTACAGTCTTGTTATTAATGAATACGTACCAGGTAAACAGCTTCAGAGTAATGGTTTGACTTCAGTGTCTCTTTGAGCTGCCGGATCATGGCCTCCACAAACTCTCCACCAAAATTATAGTTCCGTGCATTTAAGAGGCCCACAAGCGTAGTGTACACAGTCAGCTTTTCTGGCAAGAGCCGTGCACTGTGAACACACATTTGATAGTCACATGCAGTGATTTACTGAATTCTGTGCATTGCATTAAATGTATGATAAGGAAACAAAACCTAAACAACTTACACAGCACACAAGATGCGTAGGATTTTGTTTTTGTAATTCGGTAGATCAGCTTCCAAGACACCTGCAAGGCCTTCCAAATTACTTTCCAATGAGGAAGTACTCTAGAAACACACAAAATGTGAAGAAAATAAGCTCAGCTGTGTAGGTTAGATGACAGTGATGAGAATGGCAATCTAATAATGACAAAATCCAGAGCAATCAATAGTGTTTGAACAGTCATTTCAGTCAACCCAAACACAGCAATATGGAGCAGGGTTAAAATGTTCTCCATTGCCTTACTTTTTCTCCAACTCTGCATATGAGAGATTCAAGTCTGTCCTCAATTTCAATCGGTTCGGATGTCCTCCTCCTTTTGTGAGGCTGCGCTCCTTTATTTACAAGAGAAAAGCATGTGAGCATGTGTGTAGTCAACTACATTCAAACACTAACTAGTGCCAATACCTAATAAAGATAGTGTATCTACCTGGGGAGCATGGAAAATTATAATTATGACAATTTTCTAGACATGTAAAACATGTCATGATATTCTGACACATGCAAAATATTTTCAAATCAGCATCAAAAACTCAGGTACATGTATTCGGCACTTTTTATAATGAAAAGGGGATTCAGAATGGGCTTTATTCACCAATACTTTCCAAATATATTTTAAACATCTTCTTGAAAAAAATTGAAAGATGTGTGCATGGGCAAAAGTTAACAGTGAAAACAATGGTGAATGCCAGAAAAAAAACTGATTTAAGAAGAACCTATTTAAGAAGAGTTGGTGAATAAGGTCCAATGTTCTTTAAATGCTAACAGCCAGAATATGCTTAAAAATTAAGCATTGTCTGAAGGGCAACCTATAATTGGCCTACATATTCTCCATTGTGGAATAAAGTATATAGAACTAACATTATGGGAGGAGAACAAGTTTGCATGGAAATATTATAATTACAATAACAATAATAAAAACAAGTGCACTAGTTACTTAACCAGATCAGTCTAAGAAATGGCTCTTGTCTTTTTGCTGCAGAACCACTAGATAATACTGAACTATTTGGATTCGCAACGCTCGTTCGCTTGCGCGCTCGTCCGCCGGTAAAATAAACTGTTCAGGCCGTGGCAAAGGTACGGACAAGCTGTCACTTCACACGGAGCTGCAAGCCAACCGCTAACCCATGAATGCACCAGTCAGGGTAAATGAACAAAATCGATAGGAAAGGGTGGTCTTTGATTGAGAGGGCAGGGAACACTAACCCTCATTTCTGAGGAGGGAACAGCGTGGCTCTCCGCACAGCCCGCTAGCTCGTTTAGCTTAGCTGCTAATTGAACCGTTGTTGGCCAGCAAGCGGTTTCCCCAACTCTATACACGTGCATAAATCCAAAACAAGACCAACTGCCACAGCAGGAGTCGTTGGCCTGGTCCCAGTGTGCGTCTTTGTCCCCGTACAGTCAGACTCAGATTAAAACGCCAGCGAAGCAGCAATCCGAACAAACGGCCTCACACCACCATTCACTCACCATCATTCTCATCGCTGTGCCTTCTCCTCGACATCTTGCCAAACACGGTTATCAGTCTTTAAGTGTATTGAAATGTCCGGTCCAAAGTATCTCACAGAATTGTTTAACGCCAATGATTTTGTAAGCGCCTAAAGCGAAAAGGTCTCAATGCTACGTCTGCTAGCCTCCGCTACAGAAATGAAACGGAGGGAAGGCGGGACTCCTCAAAACCACTTCCGGGTCAGCGCGCGCTCCTCCAACACGGCTGCTGCATGGTGGAGGATTGGGGGGAGTTTAATACCATTTATTTGTTTTAGGTCTTACGACCCGCTTGTGAGGGGTTAATAAGGGTTTGCGTGAGACGGCTATATATGTGATACTGTAGCTAGTTTGTCGTGGTTTAACAGTGTGTGTGGAGGGAGAACATTCTCTGCCTCCAGACTTTACTGTACAGGAGAAGCCTCGAGGCCTCAGAAAATACAACACAATGGATCCTGAAGATTTCACAGAGTGTTCTGTCATCCATGTGGACGCTGAAGTTCTTACTCCAGAGACCCAGCAGCAAGAGAAGCACTTGTTCTCAACAACTCGAAAGTCCTACTCCTGTGTGAAAAGGAGGGTAAGTTTTCCCCCATATTTAGGTCTGCCTTTGGTGGGGAACCCCAGAGCATTTGCGTGCCTGAGTAAAACAGACTCTTAACTATGTAAAAAAAAGTCTATGATCAGTTAAATACATTTATAACACTGTAATTATATACAGTTCACAAATAATTAACTAATAATGCATTCATATCTGTAGAAGTTGGGGGAATTTGTGAAATACCATCCACTCATCACTCACTACTTTGTGCCATGAGGGAATTATCAGTTACATTAACCAGAGTGCAAGAAAACCACTATGCAAGATCACAACAACTGTCTTTCACCATCTACTGTACACAGTATTTTAAAAGATTTGGGCAGTGGGGAGAAATCAGTCTGTGTAGAGCAGAAGTAGAAGTTGGGGGAGAGCAGGGTCTGCTGGGTCGGTGTCCAGCACAGTATTTTGATTTTCCTGGTCAAGTTGAGCACACCTTTAACTTACCTGTCCTGGCAGGTTTAGTGAGTGAGTGTGTTTTTACTACCAAACTGTGCCGGACACCAGCACGCCTGGTGTAGAGTTAGTCTGTAAACCAAAAGGGCTCTGCTGGAGAAACTGTTATGCTACTGGTAAATACAGTCACATGGGTACGGGAATACTTTGGGGAACCATTGTTTGATAAATTCTTTACAGATATGATACAGAGTTCTCTGGGCTTAATCTTATCGCAGATCACCGTTCTAGTCATTTGCAGGAAAATTAAGTCAACTAATTGACTCAAACGTGCCTTCTCTTTTGCAGACCTTTGCAACATTTGTGGCATCTAAACGAGTCCCGACATCTCCCTCAGACATCTCTCCACTTTGGCAGTGTTGTGACGAGACATTCTCAGAATCTTCTTCGATTCATAAGCATATTTCAAACACCCATGCTGATGAGATTGAGAAGCTCACCATTGTGGCTCTGGAACTAATGCTTAGCCAAAGCAATGATGCAGTTTCATTGCAAAAAGACCTGAACAAGTGTCAGCTAATGGACATGTCCTCCTGGATCCCTGATACAAACCATCTATCTGACGTTGAGCTCAGCAAGTAGAGTATCTTCTTTTCTCAGCTTGTAGTCTTCCCCCAGGGTACTGTAGTTACACCATCCTACTGTTATACTTATATGGTATACACATGGGATTAACATAATACATGTTGCACTGTACTGTTAAATCTTAAATGTGGGAGATCACAGTTCATAATTAATACTCACGAGATCACAGTTACATGTACAGAGAAGATTTCATGCTGAACTGAAATTAAATTTAAAAAACAAAATTTCACCCGTTGTATTTCAGTTACAAAGTCTAAGATCAACGAAAGAGCCTTTGCTCTTTTATTTTTCTACTGTAGTTATTAGTTTCAGTTTGGCATAAATTCCTTACATATTTATCTATGCTTATTTAGAGCTTAAAAGAAGAAACTATTTGTTTAAAATCCTATAATATAACCTGTGCCTTTATATTTTTTGCAAATGCCAGAGGCCCAGGTGAAGTTCTCTTGTATTACTGCTATTGCCAGATACAAGATCCCAAACTCATTTGTGCATGGCAGAATGAGCTGTGTTCAAAACTATACCTCACGGGCAAGGTAAGCAGTGTTCTCCTCATGATCATCTGTGGTGGAATTGTTGCATCATGTCTTGACGCTGGACTGGGTTTTATTTCCCTTCAGGTACGTGTGGCCACAGAGGGCATTAATGGAACAGTTGGTGGCACCAACAAAGCCACGAGCCTATACATCAAGGCCATGATGTCACATCCCATTTTCAAAGTAATGCAAGAGGAGGATTTTAAGGTAAACTATCACGACTATTAAACAGATGTCACTCGTGTTATTCTTAAGGGAAATCATTTAGAAGGTGGTTCAATTTTTTGGTTTGTTTTTGTTCCTAGTCTAGCAAAGGCAGTGCAGATTGTTTTCAGGAACTTAAGGTTGGAGTCTATCAAGAAATTGTCCCAATGGGTGTGGATCCAGGTAAAATCTCCTACAGATTAGCAGGTAAATGAGAACGTTTTGCTGTAGAAAAGCATGACATTGTTAATTATATTAACATACTTGTACGACTATTGAGTTAAACAGATTAAGTAAAAGGCAACTACTGTTTAAGGATCACATTTGGACCCTGAGGAATTTCACAAAGAAGTGAGGTGTTTCCTTGAAGATGGGTCTTTAAACAGTAATACAATACTCCTGGACTGTAGAAATTTCTACGAGAGCAAAATTGTAAGTCTGTTTATCATAGTACAGAAAGTTACATTAATGAGAGAATTTGCCTAAAAAACTAAATAAACCATAAACAACTTCTCTTCAGGGTCAATTCAGAAACTGTCTGGCACCCGACATCCGTAAATTCAGCTACTTTCCTGACTACGTAGACAAGAACTTGGATCTCTTCCGTAACAAAAAGGTTCTTATGTACTGCACTGGTGGTATACGGTGTGAACGAGGGTCTGCCTATCTCCTCTCAAAAGTGAGTGTTTATTAAAGCAGACATTTTAAATTTCAGTCATTTTCCTTTCATACATTGACGTGCTTAACTCCACAGAATGTATGTAAGGAAGTTTATCAGCTGAAAGGTGGCATTCACAAGTATCTGGAGCGGTTCCCCGACGGCTTCTACCGAGGAAAACTCTTTGTGTTTGACGAGCGTTACGCAATCTCATTCAACAGCGACATCATCTCAGGTACTACTACTATTGCATACGTCAGTTGTTATTCTTCATACATAGATCCTGCTTGTCAAACTGAACGGTGCCTAGTGGTATTTTTAGAATTTAACGTCACATTTTTATAAATGTATCATGGCCTTTGATATTTACATTTGCATTAATAAAGTTAATTAGTTAATGCAGACTTGATTTAGCTTGTTTTGATTGCTCCTTTCTTAAAATGACACCAGAGGGAACTTTACACAGTACTGTGAACTTTTAATTATTGCTACAGATGCTAATTACTATGTATCACACCTATCGGTAGATTGCAGGTACTGTAGAGCCCCTTGGGACAAGTACCAGCTATGCTCTACCAACTTCTGCTGCCAGCTGGTCTTGTCCTGCCAATCTTGCAGACACAAGGGCCTTACAGCCTGTTGTCCTGTGTGTCAAGCCAAGGAACAGATGTCCAGTTACAGCCCCTCTCATGGACGTGCACTCAGAGAGGAGTGTGAGTGTACCGACTCCCGGCCTAGGATCCCTACAGACACTTTATGACGAGTGTCTCCCCACATCCAGAAGACAGCATTGTATGAAAAACCTATAGTGTTAAAGGGATCATTTGCACGAGTGGAGAGATAAAGTTTTACAGATCAGATTTTACTGTCAGGTTAAAATGTCATTTTAATACAACTACAGTTATTAAAGCTGCTGTTTTGCTTTGCTGTTCTAGGATTGTGCTGTTGAAATAAGAATGAATTAAATGTACAAATAAATTATAATCAACATCTTTATTTATAGTCATTCATTTACATAAATATAAACAGTTTAACAAAAAAGAAATGCATCACACAACCACAAGATAAATGTACCATTCAGTGTACAAGACGAAATGAAAAGGAAAAAAATCATGTTTGGTTTGTTTCACAAGATGACCACAAAGATCTAGACATGAGATGAACCTTACTACATATTTATACGGTTTCATTCTATACTTCATTCTATATAGAACTATACACAAGGCCTCTGGAACGAGAAATTTTCCCTTTGTGAGAAAGTGAACTGTTAATCGATTTGGCAATGTGCAAGCATCTGCAAAGAGAAAGGAGCACATGAGCGTTTTATTAACCAGGTTAAATTGATCATTAGTGTAGAATGAAATGTAGAATAGACGCATGCTACCTGGTGTACGATGTGACTAGGACTCGTCATGCAAACTACCCCCAGTGATAATACAGGTACCAGATGGTGTCATTACTCAATGCTGGCCCAAACAATGGGTTCAGCTGTGCAAGAACAGCAATTAACCAGCTAAACGGGGAGAAAGATATAAGCATGAAGGTAAATAAATACATCACATTTTAACTGTCATGGACAGATGCCATTTGGCATCTATAACTGCATTACATCTGCAATGCTGTAAAATGTACATATTGACAGTGGGTACTGTGACCATGAAACATTACCTTAACTCTGCATCTACGTAATAAATAAGAATGCAGTCATTGGTATAAATCAACAGACGTGTGATTCCAAAACTTCATTCATAGCCATGACCTTAAGTTATCTGGCTATGAAGTGTAATCTAATGATGGCCATGTGTTTTTCAGTTCAGATCAATAATCATTGAAAGTCCAGTACCTAAAGGCAATATCTGACTTTCAGCAAACATGTAACATAATGCAACTCTAATGAGCAGGAAGGTTCTTTATAATTTTGTGTAAAATGGCAATTATTGACTTATACTCACAACAGGTAGCAGCAAACTGCAGTTAGCACCAGCATGGTTACAATAACTCTGGTCAAAAGAAACAAAAGCAAAGGATGAAGAAAAACAGTAATAAATAAATAGAATAAAAAAGAAATGTAATCAATGTAAGTTTAAAATAATGAAATAATATACAAATAAAGTCAGAGATTCCGAAGCTGAATACTCTGGTGTCATTTGACAGTCACATGACTCGTGCTGCATGGTAAGTGTTCAATGGGGAAGCAGACACCAAACACAGGCTGATTAATCTTCACATGAGGCCTGGAATTTCCAGCTCTTGGCTTAAAGAGGGTCACTGCATTAATTCGACACTGAGCATATTTAAATCAAATAATGCTATATTCATTTAATCAAATTAACACTTTTTGACATTTCTTTTAATTTATAGAGTTGAAACCGTATCCCTTAATCAGTTCCAAGACATTTATTTTATTCTCCTAGTGTGTGTGACTAACACAGAATCAGTTAAACGTCGTTAATGTTGAATACATTTACATCATCTACCCAGCAGCAGCAGCTAGCGAGTACACGAAGTTTTTATATAACATTTTACATTTCCACTTTCACAGCATAAAACATATTTAACCAAGTAAATGTTTCACTTCTCGCAGCAAAATCGCCTAATGTTCAAAGCAACATGAATTAACTATAAACTTTTGTTTATTAGCTTGTGATGCTAACACAAACTTACCCCCGGTTTGGTCCTTTGGGAATAAACCACGGCACTACTCCCCCGACAATGCCCCAAAACAGGGTCATTACACACATAGGAATCACAAACGACAGCTCTGCCATAGTTCTTCCAAAACCAACAGAAGTTTAAAGTAGTTTAAACGATGGAGCTGCAAACTTGATACTGGAGCCACCAAAACTTGAGACTAGCGACTGTGATCACGTGACTGGAAATTGGGAGGCGGATTCCGTCAGAGCTGCGGAGTTTCACACAGCAACGGAGAAAAGTCTCTCAGAAACTCACTATTTACGATATTAAACACATTAATCTAACGGTCTTTGTAAACGAAGTTTAAATCGAAGTTGCTAAATGCTAAATGAGGAAAGATCACAACAAAAATTTCATGTATTTTAATTAAAATCGGATCATTTCTACGTGAGGGAGGTGGAGGTAGAAATAAATCACTCAATATAAAACATTTAGAGAAGTACTTTTATCAATGTACTATACATGTCAGACGTTTTAAATTGAGCCTTTGGGGCAAGGGTGAGCTAGCTGGTTAGGATCTTGCAACTGTAAGGTCACAGGTTCGAGTCGTGACTCCACTTTCCTGCACGTACGAGGAGTTAAATGAAGTCGCATTTCGTTGTGGCGCTGTGTTCACAATGACAAACTGTCACTTTCACTTCCCCAGAGAAAACCAGTGGAAGTTTACACAAATATATGTCTCCAGCTAGAACAGAATTGCATCAGCTGTAAGCTGGTAAAATTGGATTTGTTTTCCTGTACCTGTACTTTAGCACTGTCACTTTGTTTACAAGATCCTCCGTCATCGATTTCTGCACATTTACAACCATCTTCTACCCCATTCAGGAGTAACAGACCATCTGATCACACCCGGTCTAAATAGTCGTGATTAAGACCAGTATATTCCATATACCAGTGTATGTATATATATATCACAAACATGGTTAGGAAAGATGTTTGTCCAATAAACTATTAGCAGAAATGTTTTCCCATTTCACAGATCGTGCAAGTCGATGTTGCAGAAACATTTCATTTCAGCCTTTTTGGTTAAAAAAACCCCAAAAAAACATGGTATGGATAAAGGAATTTGTTAATGCCGTTAAGTAACAGACTTTACCTTTTTACTGAAATCAACCAACAAAAATAACCAAACACCCACAGACCCAAACTACACAAGAATGTTTCTTTTTACAGTCTTTTATTGTTAGCAAAAGATAATGTTCACTCCTGCATTTTCTCAATAGTCTCCTCCTTGTATTTTCCCTTCTCCTTGCCGTCTTGTCGGGACTTGGCTTTGCGCTCCAGGATCTTTTTGCGATCCTTGTCGAGCTTCAGCCTGGTGATCACGACCTTGGCAGAAAAAAAACAATTACACAAAAGTCATTATGACCAAAAGTTACTGGTTTAGATAAATTCGCTCTGCACAAGTTTAATCCTGTTATTTGGGAAAACATTATGTAGTGAAAAATTCAAGTTCATTGTATAAAATCAAAGAGGAAAAAGTCACTACTTGGGAAGTTTAGATCTAGAGTATGGATTACACACCAACTACCATACTACATTCAGAAAATCCAGCCAAATATCCACAATTTTAAATGGATGTAACCACAAAATCTATAATCTATATATCGCAATCTATTCAATATACAAGTAAAAATATATGCAACTTAAGTTTGTTCAAGAACTCCAACAGGTAAAGTTTACTTCTCACAAAACCAAGACATGTCGAGCATATTTTTTCCCTCAAGTTTAGTGCTGTAGCAATAAGACTAACACTGTTACTGAACACTAAACACGGAAGTCTAGAACACCGTCAACTCGATGTGGTTTAGGACATAACCATGTGCTAGGGGGCAGTTTTGACTAGAAGGTTAAAGAATATGGTTGGCTCACTCTCCAGGATCAGTTAGGGTAAATGTTGGAGGGATGTGCAAGTAAACATGGTTTGCTTTCCACATCCAAAGCGATGTCTAATCCCTGGATAGTGCATGCCAGTTTTGAGGGGCGTGTTAATGAAGATCTGGATGAACATTTATCCTCTCAGCTGTAGATCTAAAACAAAATATGAATACTAAACACACCTTGAATGAACTACATCTGGGTTTAGAAGAAACTGTATAAATGCCAAAATATTCCTCTATTCTATTCCTCCGTAGACTTGACTATTAATCAGAATTAACATGGGAAATGTTTAGCCATGTATCAGTGCTTCTCTGCATGTTATTTGACAAATGAGCAGGCAACTAAATATTAACACCAGGAACACACAGACCATCAGAGAACAACAAAAATAGAAGCAGTATAGAGCTGGGGTGTTCAGCTCCAGTCCTGGAGAGCCAGTGTCCAGCAGTGTAATGATTTTCCTGCTTAAATTAATTAAATTAAAAAATTACCAAACTGTGCTGGACACAGGCCCTTCAGGACCGAAGCTGGACAAACCTGGTCTAGACCAACATTAAGAACATACAGGAAACTCAACTTGTTACCATCTTGACTTAAAATAGGCATAATGCATATTACATGTCTCTCCCACAAAAAGTCAAATAACTTAGCCCCAGACTATTGTAAGATGTACAAAGATGAGTATCAGCCGAGTTACCCAACAACACAATCGTTGCATCCAACATCCTGCTTGATATACTTTAAACTAAAGAATCCACATATGTAAGATTAAGGGTAGTGTTATTTTCACTTATTGTAGTTTATGGCAGCACAGAGTTTGAGATGGGCACTAAAACTTCTGCTCCTCAGAAAAAATTCAAAATATGCATAACACACACCCCCCACAGGTCACAGCAGCTCATACCTTGCTAGGGTGGATGCCAACATGGACTGTGGTGCCATTGGCCTTCTCACGCTGCACACGTTCAATATAGATGACGTACTTCTTTCTGTACACCTGGACAACTTTGCCAATCTGCTGGCCTTTGTAGTGTCCCCGGACAACCTGTTCACAAAAGACAAAGCAGGAGTCTCAAAATGTATCTAGACTTCAATCAGACCCAGCAGTACAAATCTGTAAACAAGCTAAAGATTTCAGCAGCTGCTAAAATACTTAAAATTAGTGAGGTCCCTTTAGGCAAAACAGTACTTGAAATGGTCAATAAAAACAAAGTTGCAAGAGAAACAGACAGACAAAACAAATGCAACGAATTAAGTTCCATTGTGGGAATTAAAAAACAGCTTTACCTGGACCTCATCGTCCTTACGGATGGGCATGGACCTCACGTTGTACTTCTGGCGGAGCTCTTTGGAAAGAGGAGAAGACATGATCTTCCTGCGGATGTGTGAAGGGGCATTGAAGTGTCTCTTGCGGTTCTTGCGCCGAGAGGAGGTCACGAACGGATTGATCTTCATGATGGCTGTAAGCACAAAGTCGACCCGTTACAACAAACAACGCTACCCAACACCTTACAAGTACACAAGCAACGGCATGCTAATCAGACTCAGCCAAGACAGAGTACATCAGTCTGAGGCACGGCGAACAACATAACCAGCTAACAACAGCCAGTCGTTAGCTTTTTTCTGTTAGCACTTACGTTTACAGTGTCCTTTCAGTCACAGCAAACCAGTTAAGTGGCGTATTTTACACACGTCTTTAAAGAAAGCTCACACTGTCCTGATCTTCCCTCAGCATTCAGCTACTGCAACACCTGCGATATTTAATGCAAATGCGCAAAGCATCTAGACACTTCACACGTCAGGTCCGTTGTGTAAAATGAGTATTTAAGCTTTATATTTCAGTCAGACGGTTCAGTGCCAGGCTACTAGCAACAAGCTAGCTCTGCTAGCTGTTGGGTTAAAATAGCGTTTGGAGTCTATTTATTCATAAATATCCCAGCCGTAGTAAGATTTGTGATGTTATACACTGTCCGTTTTGAGATTGGCTTACACACACGATAAAGTGATGAGGATGGCTACAGATTAAACTTAAACAGCATTGCCAACAACTCTCACCCTACCGAGTATTCCGCTATGGCCGCCGGAAAAGAGACTCCAAAACTACTTCCGCCCGAATTAGTCAAGCACCAAATATCGCGATAGTTGGCAACGCAATGTGTGGGCGTGGCTTTTCTGGTTCGGCGTAGTTCTTTTCGTCATCAATAATAATAATACAGCCCAACTTCAAGTGGCAATCACTGATACTTGATTGATAAATTGTCGCGGTAACACATAGTACACTTCGTAAAATACATACACAAGGAAAATAAATAAAAATAGCCGCGTGCACTCGTCTTCTATATGTCAATAGATACTCGGGATGAATCACAAACGTTCAGTTCAGTTCTCTGAAAATTACACTGGTCATGAAACTGGCTTATTAACCAAAATAGTGCTGTTTGATCTGTGTATTAATAATTTACCTTTTCTCTAATAAGGAATCATTTGTGATCCAGCCATAGAAACAGACATTTAGTGGCATTTATAGTTTACTTTTGTAAAAGATACTTTAAAAGTGTGACCGTGTTGGGATGATCATGCACCAGTTTCTCACTGATTTAATATTAATATTAAACTATTTCCCCTCTGGGGATCAAAAAAGTTTTCTGATTCTGATATTATTTTCCAATCTCCAATCTTTTCAGATATCTAAGAATTGTTCTGGAAGTTGTTTATTTAAAACTCTTTTGGAGGGTTTGCCTGTTACCTGAGTTTTTTTTTTTTACTGAATGCATTGTCACTCATTACTTCACTCCAGCCTTCAAAGCACTCATGCATTCAGTTACATTTATATCAGTGCATTTTTATGTGTTCTGTAAAAAGTGGTGCTTGAAAATTTGTGAACCCATTAACATTTCTGTTTATATGAATGTCACACAAAACATAATCTGATTTTCAAATAAGCCCCAGAAACAGATGAAGAAAATCTAGTTAGAATATTTGTATATTTCGTAATATATTTTTTGAAAAAAATTAAAAGAAGATCTAATTACACATCTGTGTGTACTGTAAGTTCTTTGAATATGTGGTGCAGCACTAACTGCAACTAAAACATTTACAGTAACTGTTGATCAGATTCTGAGGAATATTTAGCCCATTCCTCTTTGCAGGACAGCTTCAACTCTGGAAACTGGGTTTCCTCACATGAACTGTTCACTTTAGGCATCTCCACTACACTTCAATTGGATTAATGTCAGGACTTTGACTTGGCTGTTACAGAACATGTACTTTGTTCTTTTTAACTATAATTTGCTAAAACAATGTCAAGCTTACGTTTAGGATGATTTATTTGCTGCTGTTGATGTTAATTGACTCATTAACATTAACATAATCAATGTCAATGTTACCCAGGCTTTTAGGTGCTTAGGCATTATCCTATTTTCTTTTGTAGCGTCTTGAACTATTACATATTTTGCAGTTGGAGTTTTGTTTGATGGTCAACCACATTTGGTTGAGTAAACGTCTTGAATTTCCACACAATCTGTGTGACTGTCGATGGGTGGAGTCCAAACCCTTTAGTGATGATATTGTAACCTTTTCCAGCTTAATGGTCCTCAAACATCTCAAAAACAGGTATCTCACTCACACCATCATCCCATTGACAGAAAACACCAGACTCTAATTTCACCTTCAAATGATATGATAATTCTAAGGGTTCACTTACTTTTGCCATACATAGGTGTTATTGATTCTTTTTCCCTCAATAAATACATGAGCAAATATACAATTTTGGTGTCATATGTTTAACTAGGTTTTAGGACTTTTTGGATGTTTTATGTCACATTCATATAAAAATATATAAAATTTAAAACAAACTGTCAAGCACCATTGTTTACTTTTCAGTGTCACTTCATTATGTTTATGTGTGTATTATTTGTTTGATTGCTTATTTAGTATATTTAATTATTTTAAATTTAGCTGAAGTATATTCTGTAATTGGCCTCCTGTTCAGGGTCTATTCTGGCCTTGCCCTCAGTCAGCTGAGATTAGCTCCAGCTTCCCTGCTTTCTGGAATGGATGGCTGGATGGTCTGACTTAGTTTAAGTGAGGGGCTCACACTTTTGTCAAAGTGAAGTTTCTCTGTACAGGGGGTCCTCAATTTATGACAGGGTTACATTCCTCAACTCACGTCACAAGTCAAATTTCAAACCCCCCTTTACATAAGCACCAACGTGACTCAAATGAAGCACACACGCAGTTACAGTCAGGTCCATAAATAATAGGACATCAACACAATACTTTTTGGCTTCTATAAACCACCATAATAGATTTAAAATGAAATGATCAAGATGTGCTTTTACTGCAGACTTTCAGTTTTAATTTGAGGGTATTGACATACAAATCAGGTAAACAGTGTAGGAATTACAAGATTTATATGTGCCTCCTGCTTTTTAAGAAAGTCAAATTTCGACTTTAGTCAAAACCTCCTTACATAAGCACCTATGTGATTCAAATGGAGCACATACGAAGTAAAGTACAATTACTAGCCTTTTATTTCTTTGTTGTCCATAGGTGTTTCTCCCTTTTTTGAGTGTTTTATTATATCTACTTTCACTTTTACACCATACAAAAGGGAGGGGGGCAGCATCATAATCATGAATCATACTTTCCTCCACCTCAGATAATAGAATTGCAAGAAAATTATCTTTATTTGCATTCATTTTGAAGAAAGTCTGGTTCAATTTGCTGATTGGCTGAGGCACATAGTGAGCAGGGGTCACCAACTTTCTGCAGAGTCAATCGCTACAGACCTCCAAACTTCATGTGACCTTCAGATTAGCTCAAGAACAGTGTGTAGAGAGCTTCATGGAATGGGTTTCCATCAGATGTAGTGGTGTAAAGCGTCGCCACTGGACTCTAGTGCAGTGGGGATGTATTCTCTGGAGTTACAAATTAAACTTCTCCACCTGGCAATCTGATGGACTAGTCTGGGTTTTGTGGTTGCCAGGAGAACAGCAATTGTCTGATTGCATTGTGCCAAGTGTGAAGTTTGGTGATGGGGTTGTTTTGCAGGAGCTGGGATTGGCTCCTTGGTTCCAGTGAAAGGAACTCTGAATACTTCAGCTTACCAAGAGATTTTGGACAATTTAATTCTCCCAACTTTGGGGATGGACCTTTCCAGTTCTAACATGACTGCACACTAGTGCACAAAACAAGGTCTGTAAAGACATGGATGAATAAGTTTAGTGTGGAAGATCTTGACTATGTGATGAGCCACAAGGATCCATTTTTACTCCTCTTAGATTTGCTCTATACTATCTGCTCCTACTGGATCCTGTTTATCTGAAGCATAGTGTCACATATCATTGTTATGCTCATTATATTCAGATTTATATCCAAAGTTCCTGATCTGAGTCTACCTCTTCGGTAAGGACATTGATGATCTGCATTGGGGATATTTAATGCTGGGTGGCCTGTGTGTGTGTACATCATATGCAGAGCCGCCTCTCAGTCTGGTCTATTCCTTCTGAAAATGCAGCAGCTAAACTGGATCATATCTCCCCGTGTTGGCTTTTCTCTATTGGCTACCAGTGACTTAGAGAATACATCTCTTTAGAGTTCTGCATGGTGCTGCTCTACATTTGGGGCCTCCTGCACTCTATTCTGCACTATGCGGGTCTAACACCCTTTATTACCCCCAAGCCAATTAAATATTTGGGCAACAGGCCTTTCTCTGAATGTATCCCAAAAGCTTTTTAATGTTTTTCCCTTAATATAAGATCTACTCCCTCCATCGACATGTGTGAATCTCGTGTTTAAGGGATTATGTGTAAAATAAGTGTCTCGATTTTCCATTGCTTTTTAGCTTTTTTTCCTTTTTAATTTTTCCACACTATGTATAGCACATTGGATCAATTCGTTGTTTTTAAATGTTCTCTATAAATTACTTTAGTAGTTCTCTATAAAAACACTTTAGTAGATTAAGACTAACATTAGGAAGGGTGAGCATCAGTCTGGGGTTGGGTGGATTATTACAGAAAGTGTTTATCGCATCTCCAAGATCATGAGAATGGATTGTATGGGCATTAAGGTGCATATATTACCATATCCATGTGCTGTTCTCAAAAAAGAAGTTATCCTGCTATAAGCATATGTTCATAAACCATATTTCTGGGTCTGTTCCAGGTGTACAGAAGAGCTGCACTAACATGCCATGGAAGCAGGTGTTCTTTCTTTGCTTATCTCAATAGGAACCATTGAAATGAACATGCCAGTACAAAGAAGATCAAAGAGAAGACACTTGATGGCTCATATTCGCAGTGGCTGGCACCATTCTCTAAGAGGGAGTTCCCAGCATGCATCTGTAGACCTTCAAAGTCTTGGTTGTTTGCTTTATGTGAACAGGGTTTAGAGCGTGCTGAAAAAGGAATGAAAAGCATTTGTAAGTAAAGAGCGGACATGGAAAGCACAATAAGACACAAAGTCTGATGATCTAAAATCTGTGAGCTCATTATAATGCATATAATTTCTGTATTATAATATATAATATTTGTTCTATTCTCAGTATTTTTGATTAGCTGACAATTATACGAGCTGTCCCAAATACTCTTAGACAAACAGAGGCCTTAATATCTTTAGCTCGGGACTATTGACATGTTTTCATCTTTAAAGCATTGCATAACATGATTTAAATTCAGGCAATAATAGAAATAATGATCTGTTGTCGCAGCATTAGTGCATAAGGTTATTTTAAAAGACTATACTCTTGTGCATTTTTAAGGCAGTCAGCACTGATTCTAATGTTCATCTGGCCACACCTCGAGTTGCCCAGCACAGGTGTGTCTCTACCTGTGACAAAAACCTGGCATGTAATCTGCTCATGAGTGATCCTCCAAGGTGTCCTCTCTTAAAAGGCCTTCAGTACTTCATGTCAAATGTGATTCGAGCATCTTTACTGGGAACCATGGGCAGATTGTGGAATGAGGTGAGTAGTGCTAGCTTCTGTTTAAATCCCTTTGTCTATTTGGGCAGAAGGTGCAGGAAAAAGGTTTAGATCAGACACTCATCAGCTGTCTCCAACAGTGGGTAATGTTCCTGATAGTGGTGAACACTATGGCATGGACAGAGCCGCTGAAAGAGGGGAGGATTCGGAGACGTAAACTGGAGAGCCAGCAAGAGCCTCACTCCCAGCAAAATGCCTCTTCTTTCAAATTGCCCCTGGATCCGATCCTGACTGGCGAAGCTACTGCAGGGTCAGGAGACATGGACTTTGAAAAGACCATAGAGGACATGGTGTCCCAAGTAAAGAGCAACCCAGCTCTGTCCAAAACTAAATGTGTGGTGGACCGTCAGCTTTGGATGTCCAACAGTCGGAGCCTCTCTCCATGGTCGTACAGGTGAGCGTAGCATCTTCTGCTCTTCCTAATAGCACTCGCTAAGTCGAACAACAGTGTTTGGGGGTTAACATTAGCATGTACTGGTAAATGTTTAGCATATGTATTTTGTTAAAAAGAATAGAAAAAAATAAAAATATAAAACCATAATTGTATTTAAATTTTTTTAATGAGTTAAGTGTTGTTGACTTTTGAAGGCTACATGCTAGAGTCATTCCAGCATATTCCACAAACATCATGTTTAATGTTATATGAAACATACAAGGAAATTCCACTGATTTTTCAAACTGCTGCATGACCTAATTATAAATGAAGACATTCAACAGTGTTTAATGTTAAATACACCACCATAGAGAAGTGTTTTTATGACAGAAAGTTGAGGAGAGCAGCCATCTTGTACTGTTGAACCAGTGTATCTGACCAGCGCTGCATAACAACGTATACAGGTTTAGAGGTCAGTTGGAAAGCTACTTAAAACCGCCATCGTAGTGCTGGTAGAAGCTGTACGACCTCCCTCCCCAACCGTCTAAAAATTCTGTGGTAAGCATCAGGTGAAAGATGCGTTTACTAACAGCTGCTGTGGTTCTTTGTGTAGAATCAACCATGACGAGAAGCGCAGGCCAGTGGACATCCCGGAGGCGATGTGCTCGTGTTCATGTTGCATCAACCCGTTCACCATGCAGGAGGACCGATCCATGAGCAGCGCGCTCATCTACACGCAGCTCCCGGTCCGCAGGCTGCGCTGCGACGGCCGCAGGGGGCGCCGTAAGAAGTGCGTGCCGCGCTACAGGACCGTGGTGGAGAGAATCGCAGTGGGCTGCACCTGCGTAGTGGGCTGACGGAGGTCCGGGGGGCAGCACGTTTTTAAATGAACATTTTACAAATAATGTTTTTATAAATATTTTTTAAATAAGCATCATTAATGCATTTAGTGTGTATTATCTGTTTCTGTATTTGTATCTTTGACTCCAAAATAAATATCAAAATAAATAACATAAACACTAAACTTTTTATGTTGTGATGATGATGATTTTGATGATGCTGATGCTGATAGTACTGATGATGATTACGAAAAACTATAATTTATGATGATGGTGATGATGAGGAGGATGATGATGATAATGATGATGATGATGATTATTATTATTAACTGGAGCAACTGGAACGATACTGTTGTCTTTTCATGGTCTTTTTTGTTTGTCTTTATCAAGGGTGTTAATACAATCCTGTTTCCAAAGAAGCTGCAAATTATGAGCAAAAACCGAAATGCGTAAACTCATATTTAACTGAAAATGGTATTAAGGCTGCATTTCAACTGAAAGAACTTTGCTATAGAAATTTTATTGTCGAATTTGATGCCAGCGACACATTTAAAACATTTGGGGACGGGGCAACAAAGGATATTGCATAATGTTTAAAAAACTGACTAATTGACATGACTGGGTACAAATAGAGACGCCAAGAGAAGCACAGTCTCAGAGGTAAAGCAATTTAAGAGCAATGCTTCTCAACATAAAACTGCAATGAGTGTGGGTATTTCATCCACAGTACATAATGTCATAAAAAATCTGAGAATGCAGAAAAATCTCTGCACACAATGGGCAGGTGGAAATGAATAAAAAACACATTATTCTGTAGTGGAAATCACTGCACAGGTTTAAGAACACTTCCAAAAACCTTTCTCTTAAAGCGATACAATGCAAAGAAGAATCCATATATAAATATGATACAGAAACCCCACCACCTTTTCTGACACTCTCTCCTTTTAGGACTGAGGCAAAGTAAGTAAAACTAGTATTATTTAAAATGCACGTGTACTTTACTGCACAGTACTTACTAAACACGTCTTGTTGTTACTCTTTTCCATTCCAGTGCTGGGGCCCCAGGTTCTTACCCCAACACAGCTGATCCAGCACCTCAGGCAATTACAGGGCCAATGGGGCAACAGCTAAGAAATGTAGTGTGATGTAATGCTGGAGTGATGTAATGTTCGTTTAGTTCACATGTGTGTCCACTAGAGTGCAGTGTCTCTCTGGAAATAACACCAGGCTGCAGTCTCTGTCAGCGTTTTTTAAGCTTCATTGTATGATATGATATCTACATCACTGTCAATTATTTGCTTTTTTATTTGTTATTACTTAATATTATTTGTTATTATTACTGTCAAGTGTAATGATGTGTGGTGAGTGGTTGATCAAACAGTAAAAAGTGAATACAAGTAGGATTAAGAATCAAGTGACTGAAATAAGCAACTGCTTCAGCTCAACACAATGATTTCTTTTCATAAATTCCACAAGCAGAGCATTCAGTCTCCTTCTAAATAAAACAGAAGTCACCATGCGTTCAGAACTGTGATAACACAAATTCAGGCAGTCATTTCATCAGTCGCAAATGCTTTAGTCCACCTACAGGCTACAAACAAATCATGTAAGACTTTACAGATTACAGTCACTTGAACAGAAAGGTAAGAGGTAGAATATGCAGTAAAATGCAGTCTAATACCCAGCTGAAATATGTCCACTGAACAGTCGTAAATAAGGAGTGCTCTTTGTCTTTTTCATCATCTCTTTATAAGTGAGAACAGTTTCAGAAGAAAAGGAATGTTTTTATAAATATTGATGGCTCCTCTCTAGCTCAGGAATGTCACTTATATTCTGTTGGACATCATCCTTGTGTTCAGCCTCCTAAAAAAGGACCTTGTCTTGCTGAACTTCTTCTTCTTGTCCTTCTTATCTTTGTTCCTTCTAGGGTAAACTCGGCTCCAGCAATCTACTTCCTCGTCCCCAGCCCAAGGTCTCCAGGCCCCCCCGTTTAGGCTGGGATCTGCCCTAGGGTCCTCGGCTGGGTAGCGCACGGGCACAGCCGTCCGGTTATAAAAGGCCAGCCTGGCCAGCAGCTGCTTCACCACATCTGGCCTTTGCTCTGCCTGGTCGTACCGCTCATATGGATCTCCACTGATGTTGAACAGCCACACTGATTTGCGTGGCTCCGCGTGGCGCTCCAGGTCCCACCAACCCCCAGGAAAGTTTCCCAGCATTTGTGGTGGAGTCCAGTCCCCATACCCTGGCTCACCAGTAAGCAGTTTCCAGTCCCCCATACGAACTGCCGCCTGCACGGCTGTGTTCCAGATGCCAAACCCAGCCCTGAAGGAGCCGCGCCGCGCCTGCACGTAGAGTGGGTCGATGTTATGCAAGATCTCAAGCCGTGGAGACTCCTTGCCCTCACTGATAGCATCCCACATGTTGTACCCATCTAGCCCCTGGGTCCAAGACATGTTGCCCCCTGCCAGGCCAATCAGGGTTGGGTACCAGTCTGTGATATGGACCAGTGCCTTGCTGACCTTTCTCCTTTGCCTAAGTAGTGGACTATGGACAAACCCTACTCCACGGACACCTCCTTCCCAGTATGTCCCCTTCCTGCCCCTGAGGGGCCAGTTACTTCCCCCGAAGAGTGGCTGGCCTCCATTATCTGTGGAGAAGATGATCACACTGTTGCGATAGTAGCCATACTTCCTTAATGCATAAGTCACATTCCGCACTGCCTCGTCTACAGCTGATACCATCCCAGCATACTTGCGACGCATGACGTTACCCATTCCACGATAGGGATAGATGTACTCCTTGGGAGACTGCAGTGGCGTGTGCACAGCCTGGAAGGACAGGAAAATAAAAAGAGGCTGTGCTGTCGGGTCATGTGTAGCAAGGATCTTCCGTACCCTACGGGTGTACAGGTGGGTGGAGTATTTTCCTCCATGTCCCCATGCCACTGCCTCTCCCTCATGGAGGTCATACCCACACATCCCTGGGCCATCGCAAGAGTCGTAAGTGTAGTAGTCTACGCTCCCTGTCAGAGAGCCGAAATAAGTGTGGAAGCCCCGGCGTGTGGGTAAACAGTCTCGCTTGTAGAAGCCCAAGTGCCACTTTCCCACCATGTGGGTGGAGTAGCCAGCTTCCTGAAGGCGCTGTGGCAAAGTGACCATGTCAAAGGGCAGGCAGTTAGGCTGACGGGGCCGAATGATCGAATGCTGGAGACCAGTGTGGATCTGATACCTGTGGGGGCATGAGACGCTGTTGTTCAGAATAATAATGATCAAGATTATAACATCAGTCATAAGATGAGCAGAGCAGCCTGAACCAACACACTTCAAGCCAAAAGCATTAATCTACATCCAGCATTTAGCACAAGACTGGAAAGCAGGTGCTTTTTTTGGTCATTCTCAGACAGTTCCAATAGTATTTTATGTGGTTGCTATGGTATCTAGAGTGAATGGCAGAGGTTCCAATTATATTGGTAAGAGGTTACTATGGAAACCCAGGAGATTGCTAGGCAGTTGCTATGGTTGGGGCAGGGGTATTCCAGGTTGTTGCCAGGGTGCTATAATATATTCCTATAGTTGTGACATAAAAGTTGTTTATAAGGAAGAAAAAAAAGAAGAAGCAGAAGAAAAATAAGAAGAAGAGGAGGAGGAGGAGAAGGAGGAGGATGTGGTGGAGCAAGAAGAGGAAAGATGATGAAGAAGAAGAAGTAGAAGAAGAGAATGAGTAGGAGGGAGAGGAGGAGGATGTGGTGGTGGAGGAAGAAGAAGAGGAAAGATGAAGAAGAAGATGAAGACAAAGAAGAGGTGGTGTGGGGGAGGAGGAAGAAGAAAGATGATAAGGAAGAAGAAGATAATGACGAGGAAGAGGAGGATGTAGTGGAGGAAGAAGAAGAGAAAAGGAGGAGGAGGAGGAGAACAGCAGCAGTAATAATAACAACAGTAGCAGCAACAACATGAGTAAATGAAAGTAATAAAGAAAGGAAGGATGAAGGAATGGCTAAATGTGAAGAACTAAACTGCACCTAAAGGGAAAGTAGATGATTTGGTTACAGATACCGTGGGGCAGAATTAGCAATAATATCACTGACCAAGCAGGAGGTCGCTATAGTTTCGGTATTAAGGATCTGTGAGCGTTACCTGCCGGTGAGCAGCTGGCTGCGGGACGGGGTGCAGATGGGCTGCACGTAGTAATTCTCCAGCTTCACCCCCTGGGCCGCCAGCTTGTCCAGCGCGGGCGTGCGGATCGCCGAGTTGTGGTAGCCGATGTCGTTGAAGCCCAGGTCGTCCGTCATGATGAAGATGATGTGAGGGGCTCGGTGCCCGGGCATCGCCGCCACGGGATCGTTCTCAACGTGGTTAGGGCTCGTCCAGTCCCAGGACAGGTAGCCCACGCTGAGCAGACTCATCACGGACAGACCCGTGAGCGGAGACACTGCCATGTTGATGCTGTTCTACAGCCTAACACGCGCTGAGAGTCACACACGCTGTGTCCATGTCCAGGCTCGGAGAGGTTTGAGTGGTCAGGCAGAAGGCTGTGACTCCCCCCTCCTCCTCCGTTTGCCCCCTGCTGGGAGCCCGTTTGCTTTCGAGGATTATCACACATTTCCTCAAAAGCTCTCTTAACCCCCCCCGGGGTTAGACTTCAGGAACCAGGCCCAATTTGGGTCACATGCTAAGCTAACATGTCAAAACATTGTGAATGTCCATAAACGTTGGCACACAACCAGAAGCTTCTTCATTTTTTTCTTTATGAACTTCGTGAACTTATGAAATGTGCAGTCTTGGCTGTGTTACTTATTCTTGGATGTACAGTTTCCTGTCTGCTTTATATTTCTGATATTCATAAACAAGTCATGCTAATGTAGAACACATGCAGTCTGTCTATGAGGTCTTTGTGATGGCCTCAAACCAAAACCTCTTACAAAATACTCTTCATGATTCTGCAAACACAACCAGGAGGCCTCCCGTCCTAAAAGCTCACGTTTTTGGACCTTTGGGGGCTTTTTTGCGGGAGCTGGGGTCCTCAACGGGTTTCAACGGAGGCCGTGTTCTGGTGTACAGAGTCCTCTTTATTGGGCAGTGACTTGGGTAGTGACTGTTTGTGTTGTATGTGAGTAGGAACCGAATGGCTGAAAGCAGGTACTAAGTTGCACTGTGTCGTCCCACAGAGGCCACACAGGACCAGAAGATAACATCTCCACAGGAGAGGAACATTGGAGCTCTGTAACGTGCTGCTGCCACAGTACAGCCTCAGAAACTTCAGATTAAGACCAATTAGATTACACTTAATGATATTTGATAGATTGAGTCAGATATACCAAACAAGTCTGAAAATAAGAGCACTTAACTTGGGGTCTGATGTTTGCTTCTCTTGCCTTGCACCAGATCCAAGAAACTAATGTAATTATTTAAGTAGCTGCCAATAATTGCTGTGCAAACCGCACGCCTGTCTTCATACCCTTGCCTCAAAGTGAACTGAGCTCATCTTGTAGACATTCTGAGATTTGTCAATAGATTCTGACAATGTATGATATTCTACTGTCTGCAAACTATAACGGCCACAAAAATGGCAGCCAACTTTTGTCCATTTTTATAGATGACATTATTCTACAGTGTCATAAACCACATTAACAAGTCTTTTTGATACTTCTGCACAATTCAATACATTTTATGATGATTTATGTTTACATAATGTTTTCCATTATATATTGGTTAGGTCAGCCCAATGGCTTCAAATCAAGATGGAAGAAGCAAACTTCACCAAACATGACACCAAACACATCTTGGCTTCTCTATATTAAAAGTATGGGGTATTCTGTTCATCTTATTAAATGTGTTAATAACATGATAGTTTGTACAATTCTGGTTATGCTATAGCTGTTGTAGTCAACAGCAGGTGCTGCCATTGTGAAATGGAAACTAGAGCAACAACATGTTGGCCACAAAGCAGTAGCCCAGGCCATGCAGCTCACAAAATTGCTGAAGCACCTGGTGTATGAAAAGATCATGTTCTTGCTTTGACACTTACTCGTGAGTTCCACATTGGAAGCAACATCAGCACAAGAACGATTTAAGATGAGCCTTATGGGATGGGTTGCCATGGTTGATCAACTGTACACATGCACAATGCCATGAATTTGCTGAAGGGAAGCTCACCATCACTTGATTCTGGAGCAGTGGAAAGTGTTTTTCACAGTGATAAATTTTCATACTCGATTGAATCTACCTCCATCTGGAGGAATACTAATCTGATGCATTTTTGTAAAGAGGAGCGTTGGGATGGTACCCTTTGTTCAGAGCCCTTTGTTTCAAGGGAATAGTGAATACTACAGACTGCCCTGTGTAAGCTCCTAGAAGACATGGCTTGCTGAGTAGAAATTGAGTACCTTAAACAGAGCCCTGAACTTAACCCATCAAACATTTTCTGGATGAACTGGAATACTGAATCCAAGTAATGCTTTGTAATCCATCAGTACAGACGTCATTCATGCTCTATAGTTTATAGATGCAAGTTATTTCCAGATATGATCCAAAAGAGTGAAAAGATTTTCCAGAAGTTGCAGCTATAGATGCAAAAGAAGAACAAGCTCCACATTAATGCCCAAGACTTTAAAGCAACATGTTTTGGCCGTGAAGTGTGTGACTTTTTCTTTGGGAAAGACTTACACATGTATATCAGTGAGTAATCAAACACAGCCTGTTTGCACATATTTACTGGCTTATTTGTATGTTTCTTTTTCTTCTGATCTTCAAACAAGTCCTTCAGGGGCTATGAAAATATTTCATATTGATAGTAATGTTGACCACAAAAAGGAGACTCAGTCATGGTCAAATCAGGGATGAATCCCAACTGCTTCAGCATGAATAAGTAAACATAACATACAAACTAGTCAAGATCAACAAATCCACCTTAAGATGGATTACATCCAAAGAGCTTGATCAACCCACATGTGAAAAAAGTCCTTCTCCTCTTTGCTTCTTTCTGTTACTTGAGAAGTAACAATTTGATTTAAGGCAGTTTGCCAAACAAATACCATCAAAATAGACCTTTAAGAGAAACATGTCTTAGAATCAAGCTAAGAATAATAAAAACTATTTTCATATCTATTTATGGTGGTTTTGGTTTCTTCAGTCACATTCTTTTGGTCACACTCCCTCGGCTCAAAACAACCACTGTTTCAATACCATGACCAATAAGTAACTAAAAGGGAACAAAATAAACATAAATATATTATTCAAACACACCTGTGCTAGCAATACACCCTTCCTTTTTTAATATTCAAGATATCCAGGTCCCAGACAGGACTCACTGTCGATAGCTTTTTTCTTCTTTTTTTGCTGGTATAATGATAACGGTTTAATGAAGTCTGCGAAGTGTGTCACAATCTTTAAGCTGTTACTAGAAAGTGAGAGAGAGAGAGAGAGAGAGAGAGAGAGAGAGAGAGAGAGAGAGAGAGAGAGAGAGAGAGAGAGAGA
>JBBIGC010000125.1:4173324-4195952 GCA_037576955.1 Lepidarchus adonis | reverse complement strand
ATAAGTTACCAATCATGTGACTGGAATAAGTTACCAATCATGTGACTGGAATAAGTTACCAATCATGTGGCTGGAATAAGTTACCAATCATGTGACTGGAATAAAATTACCAATTGTGTGGCTGGCCACTGTGTAAGGTTGAGGCATAGAGCAAATAGGAGCCAGTGAGCAAATATTTGGGCTATTCTAGATAGATATTGTAGATGTAAATAGAGAAAATTGTGTTACCGAAGACAACATGTCAATGGACACAAAAAAACAAAGACATAGTAAAAGAATGGTTAGAGGAATTCAGTAGTGTGGAGATATGTTGGCTGTTTACAGTCAACAGTAGAGCGTTGTGCACTGCAAACTGTATCTAAATCATGTTCCCACATAGACATGAAATACTGTTACCCGTTTTACCATCTGAAGCAGTGTCATCCTTTAGAGCTGTAAAGATTTCCCTGGCTGTAAACATTATTGTCAGACAGCTTCACCAGCTGTATAAGGGGTGTAGTGAGTGAGTGTGTTGCATGAGCCTCACTGACCAAGACTCGAGTCTGAAAAGCAAATGTAGTGTGTTCTGTAGAACCTCAACGTTTTTGAGTGATCAGAATTAAGACTTTTTTTGTTTTGTTTTGTCTCATTTATTTGAAACTGACCAAAGAATTAAAAGATCCATTCTGTTTGTGTTCTCCTGTAATACTTTTGACTGGTTGTTTAGAATAAAAATTTTGGTTTATTATACTTATTTTATCTATCTGAAACACAGTTGTATAATGTACAGTTCATCTGCAATGTCCAACTTTTGACTGAAAATATTTTACACTAGAATAATACCTTCACATCTCACTTAAGAGTACAAAAGAACCTTTAAATGTGACAGAATTTGTATTTTGATTTATATTGTGATATATATTGATATTGACTGATACGAGAACCAAATGATTCATGATAAGATTTCTTTCCATATTGCCCAGCTGTACTACAGGTATCATGAGGCTTCTATCAGTTCAGGTTAGGAAATGCTTATCTTATACATTGATACACATTGATACTTACTATTAGTTATTATATATATTTTTTCAAAAACTTTTTTTTTCATTCAGGCACCTATGACTTTGTGCAGAAGGCTACTGTATGAATTTAAGATACAAAAATAAATGTTAGATTAAAAAAAAATTATTTCTTTGCAATAAATACATTTAAATAATACATTTTCTCAGTGATACTTCAAGAAAATAAAAAGAGCAGAGGATTGGACATGGAGAATTAGTGCAGTTTTACCAAAACAAATGAAGTGTAACACATTTGTTATCTCCCAACCTCTATGATATCTCAACATTACTACTAACTACTAACCTAGCATACATTTTCATAATATTTACTTGTCAGAACGTTGTGCCAACAGTAACTGCAAATTAATACATTTCCACTTCATCTGTGCGACCATATTCTTTCTATACACATTAAGGAGTTCAAGACTGACATGAACTTCATGGGAAATTATTACATACACGCATAACAGTGTTTCTGAAATGCAAGGCATTAACAGCCGTACGCAGCGCGTCCAAACAAACTACATTTCCCAAAATGCGTCGGGTCAATTACGTCACGTCGCTGGTTCAAGGGTGCCAGGGAAAAAAGCATGGTGGTTCGGGACGCTCGCTGAAATACACACATGGCACGAAGTTTGTTTATCAACATCTTCTTTACTTTTTTCACGAGACATGGCATCGAATGACCCCGAAGCCTTAATTTATCTGATATACCGGCACCTGAAGAAGAATGGACACAAGAAAGCGGCCAACGTGCTAAAAAAGCATGCCCCTCAGGTTTACTACATGCCTCATCTTATTTACCACGTGTCTCACATATTACAATTTGCGCGTCTTATTGTTTTAGCCTGTGTGAAACTTTATGTCGTCGCGTTGCTAAAAAAAGTGTATTCGCTGCAGCAGGAAGTTGAACACAACAAACAACGCACTAGTGGGGTGTTGAAACGGACCCCAAATGTTTTTAATGGGTTAATTTCGCGATGGTTGTGTGTCGCTGACGCTGCGCTGTTGTGTTATTATATTGTATTCCCCTGACGCTGGGCTGTCGTGTTTATAAGCTGTATATTGCATGTTTTTCGGGGACCTGCTCAGTTTACCCTTACGTAGAATCGAAAGCAGCGCTCGTAAGACAACGTGTAGGCGTGTACACACTGTACTGCGCATGCGTGGTCAGCAGCGTACCTCAGCAGAAGACCGCATTATAGTATCTGCTTTTGGAAAAGACGTTAAAGGACAGTATTCAGCCGAATAGTGGGTCTAAAACTTACTGTACTAGGTTTGTAAGCTCAGCTTTTAATCCCTTTCTTCACACCCACTTCAACTCAGTATGGCTGTGGTGCAGGCAGTAATATAATATATAGCATATAGGCTTATACAGTGATAAGATGAACCTTATTTAGTCCCATGAGTTGGGAATTTGCATAGTTACAGCAGTCAGGGTATGAGTATCAGAGAGTGGCAAAAACAATAACTTAGAAAAGCTACATGTAATATAAAAAAGGAAATATTTTACAACTAATACAAGAAATATAAATAGACGTGTATTTATGAAATATACTATATAAACCTATATATGTGCGTAAGTTGCATATATTGTACAGAGCAAAACAGTTTGTGTTTGATATGTGTAATGTGTTATACCCAGGAAATATCAGATATAGTTTTTATTAAAGGTTAAACAGTAATGACCAAGGTTTTAGTTGGACCAGTTGTGTTCATAACAGTGGCAAATAAAAAAAGCATCTGTGAGATGAACATTCAGCCATATGCACTGCATTTATAGTGTTTGTTGCCTTCAGTGTCATTCTGTAACAGCCTCTTTTAGCACATCAGCCAATTGCTCAATCCTATGTGCTTTATAAAGTCATGTATTATGCTGTCACTGGAACAGATTGCACTTTTGTTCGAGAAGTCCATCTATCTATTGTAATTGAACTTAATTGTGTCTCAACCAGCTCTTCACAGAGAAATCTTATAGCTTGAGCACATCTAGCCTCAGTTAAAGGCCTAGGCTTAAGCTCATCTATCCTCAGTCAGAATTTTTTGGTTCAAGCACATTTAACCTCGATCTGAACCTGATAGCTCAAGCACAGTGATCCTTGTTCTGAATTCTGTGGCACAAGCACTTTTAACCTCAATTGGAGGTAAAATAAAATCTGTGTGCAGAAATATTTAAGTGCACTCCACACCAGTAGGGGTCTTTTTTGTTTGGGTTTATATTTATCATTTTTGTGACAAGTTACTTAAGTGCAGAATGACTTCTTGTCTGCTTATTTTGCAGTTTGAACCTTCCAATGTGAAAGTGTCCCTGAAGAAAATATTTAAGAAATGGCATAGGTAAGTGTATCTTTAAAGGAAGATGTATTTGTGTTATCTAATTCACATTTTCAAAGACTTTTAAATAGCTGATGAGCAGAGAATTAGCAATATTAATGTAAAAAATAACATTAACAATATAGATGCACCAGAAGTGAAGCAGATTACAGGCAAATGAAAGATATCTAGATATTTACTGCTAAGTGTTAATTATAAACCCCTGTTCACAGAAATCTGGGGAATTTTCATAAAATGCAATAAAAACAAGAATGTGTGATTAATTAACTCTCTTGCACTTGAGTTATTTAGTTATTTAAGTTAAGGTAAAAGATTTCCAGTGTTTTCACTGATCATCCTAAATGTATTTTTTGATATAAAGAAGTTTACAATTTGATGCCTGTAAGTTGAGAGAATGAAATAAGACTGAAAAATTAATATAATTTTATGCTGTTTTGAAATTTTCCACAATAACTGGAAACAGGTGAGGAGATTATGATTGGGTATAAAAAGAGCATCGACCAAAGCATTAATAGTCAGATTACAAAAAACAGACATCTTTCATTATCTATTGTGTATAATATTGTGAAAAGTTTCAGGGAGTTTGCAGAAATCTCAGTCTGATGGGTCCCAGGCCAGAAACTACTGCTGAATGTGCGTAACTTTCAAACCCACAGAAGGCATGGTCCGGTGATTTATATTGCTATATGGGCTCGGGAGGACTTCAGGAAAATTGTTGAGACTTAACACAGTCTGTTGAAGCCAACATTTTGTCATGGTGGGGGTGGAGTGCCAGTAACCACAGGTGTGAAAGTCCCATTAATGCATAGGTGTATTTTGGAAGATTTTTAAGAGAGACACATTCATCAAGGGGGAGTCCTGTGAAGTCCCACTTATTTCAGCAAGACAACACCAAGCCTTGTTTTGCATGTGCTACAACAGTGTGGCTTGTAGACACAGATTACATGTGAAGTAAACACATGCATGATGTGAACATTAAAACACACTATCACACACACTGACCCATAACAAAATGTTACCTCTGCATTTAAACCATCTCACATGCACACGTGGGCAGTGGGCAGCTATCAACGGTCACAGTGAAGTGGGGATGGTACCTTGCTCAAGGGTTACCTCACTGTGCTTGGTAAAACAGTGGTAAAAATGAGTCTGTCCCTAATTTTTTGAGTGTGTTGTGTGTGTGTCAAATACTAAATTTGTATGCATTTGCATTTAAATTGTTCAGTAAAAACATGTTTTAAGAGTTAAACACACATTTTTGTTTTTATTGCATAAAACAAATACCAACTTGTTTGCGTTTGTAAAAACATAATATTTTTTTGTGTTTTGAAGAATTGAAAGTAAAAAGAAGAACAATGAACGAGGAGCTTCTCAAGGAAAGTGTGCTGGAAAAAAGCCATCAGTAACCAAAGGTTCAGGTAAATTGTATAAACTTCATGAATAGAGATCATCTGAAGTTGAAATGAAAGCACAACCTTCCAGAGGTAATACTTAATGTGCTACAATTACTGTTTTACTTAATAAATTGTCTTTTCAAATATCCATAACTGATTTATTTATTTAGGATAAGGGTTTTATTTATTTAAGAAGGCAAAACATTTTGCAGCAACATTCAAGCAGCTGTAGAGCATTAAATAAATTATGAAATGAATACTACCTCTTATTATTTTTTTTTCTTACAATATATTTTTTCATATATGCAGTGGCTAAACAAAAAAGGTCCAGGGATGCTGGACAGAATATTATTTCTAGAAAGAAGGACAAACTACAGGTATGTAATATTCATACAATGTTCAAAATCCAAAACAAATCTGATTTTAAGCGGTAACACCATCTTTTGTCCAGACAAAAACTGTAGCAGGTAATCGGAATAGAAAAAGGACCTCAACAGAAGAGCCAAAAAAGACCAAGACCTCAACAGAAGGCCAAAAAACTGTTCCAAAACATACTTCTTTAAGTTCACGAGAAGAGGATGATTCCGATTCTGATTCCAGTCTTGATATGGAGAAGTGGAAGAGACTAGCTTTGAAGTTGTCAGGTGAGATCGAAAGTACAGTGTACACTAGTATTGGCTCACTTAGTATCCAAGCAGTAAACCGATGTCTGAGTGTGAGAGTAGTGCAAAAAAATACTGAGCGTGTATAGATGTAATGAATGCAAGCAGTTACCTTGTATCGATTTTGATATATTTGCAATTTGTGGGTTATTACAGTCTAGAATATTAAAAATTAATGTCAGCTAATGATAAGGTATTTGACAGATTTGTCATTTATTTCTATTTTGGTTTTCTAGATGCTGATATGGCAAAGATGGATGTCTTGACAAACCCCAGCACCACAACTGCAAACTGTGTAGAGAAGTCCTCAAAAAAGAGAAAGCCTGCACAGAGCAAAAAAGATGAAAGCAAGAATACAAAGGCAAAGCCATCTGCCAGGAAAAGCAAAGCTAAGGCTGAGAAACCTTTAAAATCTTTGCTCAAGAACATGAACAGCATTTCAGTACCAGAAAAATTTAAACCTCCGTCCAAGAAAAAAAAAGTCAGTATTTTAGAACCTAAGGAGGTTGCAGTCCCTGTAATAGAAATGACTTGCAGACTTACAGAACAGGCTGTAATCCCTAAGACGGGAGGCCTCTCGGAGAATGACACTGTTAGAACTCCAGTGAAAAAGATTCAGCGCAAAAAGAAGGAGTCTAAGAACATTGAATCACCAACCAAAAGTGCTGGGGCTCAGAAACTGGATAACCTGTCCAAACGTCAGACTCCCTATAAGAAAGCTAAATGTAAAGTTAAATCTCCAGAGCCCGCAGGTGTTGACACTGTTGCTGGCAGTATCATTTCAACATCTGTAGAGTCAAAAAGAACTGATTGTTTGCCTGCTGAGACCCCCGGTAAAAAACACAAAAGCAAGAAATCAGTTAAACCCCCAGAACCTGATGTGAACACATCTCCTAAAGAAGCTGATACTGAGTTTGCCAGTAGCATATATGATGGGCTGTCAGAATCCAAGCTGGTTAAGACTTTCTGTAGGAAATCTAAATTGAAAAAATGCCTGGAATCTCCAGAACCTGTAGAGAGAAATACCCCTCCTAATGAAAATGATCCTGAGATTGACCAAGGTCACTTAATATTTGACCAGCCCCAAAAAACTAAAAGAATAAAAGAAAAGAAAGCTAAAGGGCACACCAAATCTGTAGATGTAAACATTCCTCCTGAAGAAGGTCAGGCTGAGGATGTCAACGACCACTCAAAACTTCTTGTGAGTGTTGTGAAGCCTGATCTGGGTCTGAAACCTTCCAAGAATGTAAAAGCAAAGAAAACTGACATTATCTCAGAGCTAAATAGAACTGAAACTCCATTGAAAGTGAAGGATTGTGTAGCTAATGCCCACTCAGAAGCAGAACACTCTCCGCCACCTTCTAAAAGGTCTAAGCATCATATAGTTGATAGCCATACAGGCGCTCTGGTCTTAGATACATCATCTAAAAAGTCTAAAAAAAAGAAATGTAGAGAGGCTGATGAGGCTGAGTCAGTCTCTCAGAAGGCTTGTTTGGATGTTGGGGGAGTGGATGAAACAATATGCTCCTCCAGAAAGAGCAAAAGCAAAAAGTCTAAGAACATAAAAACAAATGGTACAACAGACAGTGGTCTTTTAACTAACCAGGAAATTACAGTAGAGGAAATTAGTAGCCTAAGTACCAAATATCAGGAGAGAGAAGAGAAAAGAAGTAAAGATGAAGAAAAAGTTTTAGCAGCGGAGGACGATCTGGCAGAGACGAAGAAGAAGAAGAAGAAAGAGAGTGAGGAAATAGTAGTTGTAGAAGTACCACCGGTGGCACAGTCGGAGGAGTTGGGGGATACCTTGGCAAACAGTCGGGAGAAAAAAAGTAAGTCTTTTGCTCTAGTTTTGTTGCAAGAAGCTAATGTCCTGATAATGAAATTAAGTTATTCTCTTTTAAAAATTCTCTTATTGAAATTTCAATCTGTCTCTTATTGGGAAACAATGTGCAGAGAAGAAGAAAAAGAAAGACAGAGATAAGGAAAACCCACTCCCATCATGTCCATCTGCTGAGGAAGAACCCCCTAAAAAGGTAAGTTTTCATTTTTAAAATTACAGTGTGGACTTGAAATGTGCACTAATGAAGATTATTTTATTTTAAGGAGCCCAGATCTGGTCATTGTGATCTATTGTCTTGGAAACTTTAGTGTTGACTCATCTGCTTGTAATATTCAGACTGGAGTCATGTCTGGAGTCCAAATGTTCTTTTTAAGTTCAGCACTGGTGTTGCAAAACTAGCACTGCTAACCAAACAGATCTTTTCCTCATCTTCTAAACACCATATGACTTACAAACAAACATTCACTGTGTAGGTTAAAGCCATGGGCAGCCATTTTAGACATTTTCACAAAGGTTCTTCGGTACAAGTTCACACTGTCTTCTCGTAATTATGTTTTTAACATTCTTTTCATAAGACAGAAGTGTTATTGTCATTGCTCATTGTTATTGCTTAACATGTATCAACTACTTCATGTAGTCATCATCAGAAGCTTCATGTGATGTTTGTATGACGTATCTTTTTAGGCTACTTGTAGTCTTTCTCAGACAGCAGGGAGCGCTTACTCCCCTTCAGAATCAGTTTTTCAACAACGATCATCATAAACAGAAAAATCTAATCGAAGATCAGTTCTCCTTACTACTGCTTTGTGAATACCAGCTCTGGCATTAACTTAAAAACTTAGCGTTAATAATATTAGCCTTGTAGCTCGACGGCTAAATTTAAAAAAGCTAAATTTTTTATCTCCAAACATGTCTTGGTTGATGAACCGTATTTGGGACAAGTGGATGTTTTTCATTTAATCTTTCCTTGTGTGTTGGATAAGACTTGGACCTGAACTAAGCTGTGAATCCAGTGTTTCCCACAAAATGATTTGATTGCTGTATATTAATTTCTGTTTTTCTATTTAACATGGGTAAAATTATATTTCGTTTTAGAGCTGTGCACATGTACATTGATTGATTAAGAACATCTTTACCCTGCATGCTCTCTCTACTACAAATTCATTGCTATTGGTTATGTTTAGGCATAGCTCCTCCTAGTTAGCCTGGCTAAAGATGGCGAAGGAGAAGGATGAAATTTTAGTCGAGTTTAACAAACCTGTAAAGTTGCAAAGCTGAATTTACTCACCACAGAAATAACTTCTCAACATCTCATAGCAAAACATACAACAGAAAAGGCCTCACCAGTCTACTTTACAGGGGTATAGTTTTTGTGGGGAAATAAGTAAATCCTGTAAGTGAGAATACAATTAATTCTTAGGTTATTTGGAAAGCTGAAACCTTCTGCCCAGTTTGACATAGTAGATAGTTCAAATGTAAAGCTAGACTAAGCTGAAATGCTTGGAGTGAAAAAGATTTAAAATACTGAATTTCTCCACATTATGTTTCCTCTTTTTGCCTCGACTACTGTGTAGAACGTCTTGAATGTCAGCTGGCACTTGACCATTGACACATCTTGAAATCAATTTGCTTGAAACAGTAAAAATTGGTGAGTGTAAGAATCTGAGCCACTTTGTAAAGGGTCTTATAGTGATTACTGGACAATAATCTTCACAACAGCAAGTGTTCCAGGTCTGCAGTAGTTAGCACCACAGTCAGAGCTGTTCTGGCTGATTGAGGAGGACCCACACAATATTAAGCAGGTGGTTTTAATGTTCTAGATAATCGGTGCATATTTGTGCATATGTAGGGGGACTGTATTTTCTGCTGGTCATTACCAAAAAATAAGTGGCAAACAGATTCACTCCATAAAGGGGTTTATTTAATCAGTAATGTTATTTGCCAAAATGATAGAAACGTTTTGTTCATACATTTTTTTAAGGTTTTTGTTTTTCCTCTGAGAATAAAAATACCTCTTCTTGCAAACAGAACTTAACGTAAACTTTAAAGCAACACAAGCACAGAGCACAGTAATGCCCACAACAGCTCACTCAGGTACAGCAACTAGCAAACTATCTAGCCTTCTCCAATGGTTGCAACTAAGATGAAATTAAAGAAGCTTTAACAACAGTATGATGATTAAACAACAGTATTCAGATTTAAAAGAGCTTTCTTTGAATCAATTATACATTTATTCTGTATTTTTTTTTTACCTTTAAAAGTCCATCATCACAAACTTCAATCTTAAGAAATTAGGTGATTCATTGTTAATCACTGTGAATTGTGTGAGGAATTAGGTTATTTAAATCAAGCTGGCTTGTTGAGTTCGGCATGTTCTACATGGCTCTCGACTGCTTAGGCAAGTGGACAACGTTAATGGCATTGAATGTTTTCTCTGTCCGTCCATGTGAATATTGACCATCTTTTCCAAGTCTCACGAATGCTCATGCTGAGGAGGCGCAAAGGGAGGTTTTAGCCAAACATCTTTCAACTTAAATGCATGTGTGAAAATAAAACCAGCCGACCATTTGTTTAAAATATTTCCAGGCTACAGTTGCTGCTGTGGCAGCTGAAGCAGCTAGAGAGGGTCAAGAAGAGATTAGCTGGAACTAATGAAAAGAGAGCTGTAGGAGAATAGAAAGAGGAGGACAGCAGAATCTGGCTGTGAGAGATACAGCTAGTACAGAAGCAACAGGTGAGAAGGATGGCAAAAAGAGAGGTGTAGTAGCAGGGCAGGTCAGGAAAGCAGAGCTCACATGTAAAGAGTCTTCGTCTGTATTCCTCTATGCCTTGTAGATTGGACATCAGCCAGCAGCAAGCAGGAGCCCTGGATTTAAACCAGAGTGCCTCAGTTTAAGACTTGGATGTAGTACAGCAGGGTAAACATGAAGGTTTTTTCTTCTTTCTTTGTCATTTTAGGACACCTTATTGTGATATGCTAAAAATATATAGAATAAATAATCAGGTATATGATAAATGATTGTACTACAAGTACTACAAGATTGTACTATAATTAAAGAAGGTTTGGATTTATGAGCATCCCACCATGCCACCGCCCCCAAACCCCCACCCCCCCACACACCCACACACACACACACACACAAACAACCCACTGGTCAGCTACCACCACAAATCGATACAATTCTGTGGGAAACACTGGACTCCCTGCCTGTAATTAAAATCTGTGTTGTTGTAGTACTGTGTTTATTGGTACCGTGTTTTGGTACCTAGTCTGCATTTTTTTTTCTGTTCTAACAATAAGCAAGCTCTGATAAACATGTTGCTGTTTTTATGTTTAGAAAAAGAAGTCTTCAAAGGAAAAGGACTGTGTTAATGATGTGACACAAGATGGACACATTTAAGACCAAAAGCAGATTGATCAGCATTTCTCCAGCTTCCTCACAGGTCCTTTGGAACATTCAGAAGAAAACATTGTGCCATCCTGTGATTGTTCACAATGTCATTGCGCGCGTGTGTGTGTGTGTGTGTGTGTGTGTGTGTGTGTGTGTGTGTGTGTGTGTGAGAGAGAGAGAGAAAGAGAAAATGTTTTTAACATTTTAAAGGAGGGCATGCATTTTCTTAGGATCTGTTTTAAGTATCTAACCCCTTGCTCAGTGGGAGTGAGCTGCTTTTTAGGTCTTTATTTTAAACGTTCCCCATGAGTCATGTCATGCAGAAATGCTTGTTTGTAGATGCCTTGCTTATGAGCAAAAACCAATCTCTACTATGTGCAACATTTAAGTATATTTTAAACTTTTTTTACAATTACTTGTGTGTGCTGTTTTGACTCCGAGTCCTTTCTTTTTTCCCCTTCAAGAGGTAAGCTTGTCATCAAATGGTAACATTCAGTCATAGCCACTGCTTTTCTTCCAATTTATGGTACAATAACAGGATTCTTTTTAGGTTTTCAAAGATGTGCTTTTTAGACATTTCTGTAGATTGTTCTGCATATCGCTTTCATGAAGACCACTTAAAATTTTTAATGGTTTGCCATTCATTTAAATAAAATAGCTATTATTCATGATTTTTTTTTTGTTTTAAATCTGACATCTAGGTGAAAAAATATGTTTTGGCAGTTCAGTGACTATACCCTGTTACACAATTTTCAAGTTGTAAAACATCTGTTTCACGGATTCATTTTAATGGCTTGATTCAGGTATGAGCTTGGATAGCTAGAATGTGGATTACCCTTTGTATCAATGTGGCTGTAAATAAAACTTAAATAATTTTTTGCCCATGTCAGAAACTAGGTAAGAACGGATTGTGGTAAGTTGTATCATTTAATGTCAATTGGTTGCCCAGTGTCTTGCTCACTTCCTTAATTGGAAGATAAGAGATGACGACTCATGATTAAGAGAGAAGCAGATGTTTTTGGCAATCAAGAAAAAGTGAGATTTGACAGTTTTGCTTGGTGTGAATGTGGCTTTTGTAGATAAAACCCTATTTGACAGTCTGTGTGTAGAACTTCAATTTTATCTTGATCTTCACATAGGTTTAATAATGCAGGTGCTCTATGGATATTTTTATAGGATATGATGCAATCGAAGTAGTTTGAGTTTAAGCACAAACATAGTTTTACCGATACAAATATAAATCTGTAATTAATACCTAAAATAAAAAAATAAATAAGTTTTTACAATGAGTCTCATGTTAGACATCAAGGCACTCCTAGTAAAAGGTTGTTGTTTTTTTGCTGTTTTTTTTGTTTGTTTGGTTTTGCTTTTCATTATTTTTTTGTAACAAAACCTAAACCATTTTTCATCAAATCAGAATCAAATTTGTTGTGACACGAATATATAGTTCTTCTTGTAGCTCTCTAGTGCTATGGAAAATATACAATGTACCTATTAACAGACTAAATATAAGCAATGAAGAGATTATACATGACGGTAATTCCTACCACAGCTCTGGCTTGTGTTGAGTCAGAACGGACAACCAGACAGCACTGCTGAGTAGCTGAGAAATGTAAATGATACCTTATTAACACACAGTTTCATTGCTGTAGGAACAAATTCTCAAACGAAACTACATTTACATTCAAGGATTCTACACAAGACCACAAATTAAGATTAATATAATGACTTACAAATTAGCTCAGATTTCCATCTTTCATATGAAGGACAATACAATGCATGTATGCATGGAAGGGTACTATAAGGTAGGGTATTATAAGGTACAATTCCTGTGGCCCAGGGCTGACATTATGATGTTTTTTTCCCCCCAACTGCACAAAACCTCCATCTATTTTCTCAAAACCTTAAATGCAAATCCAGAAACTCAAACTATATTCACCAAACCCCAGACTTTTCTAGCAACTATCACCTCAAAATTTGTTATCTTTTGTTCAAAGTCAAACAATGTGCTTAGGTCATACGCAAAAAAGTACAGTAAAGCAAGTAAAAATATATTTGCCATAGTCAAATCTCGTTATTGGTCTGGGCCCTAAATTTGGCGAGAGGCGGGGTTTGCGAGCTGTCGTAACACGGTAAATAACTTTGAAGGGAATCAACAACCTTTAATGTGCCAAATCCAGCCTTGACAAGACTCCACAGTTATATCATCACAGGCCACTCGAGTATGAGGACAGCATGGATGCAGCTGCTTATGTGCAGCCATAATGTCATGTAGACCACCCAGAAATGTAAGCAGATGTTCTAGCCTACAGTAACAGTAGGTCTATGAGTCAAAGTCAAAGTAAACTTTGTCATCTCTGCTATATACAGTACAGTATACAGAGACGAAACAATGAGGCTCCAGTTAAAACAGCACAAGGAACAAATAGGGCACAGGAATATATATATAATATATAGAGAATAAGTATTTGACATGTCAGCATATTTTTCAGTAAGGGTATTTCTAAATGGCAATATCAACTCAAGTATTTAATTCATACAAAGACATCTAAACATTTAAGTCCATAAATTGTGTTATGTGTAATAAAGTGAAAAAAATACACACACACACAGTGGGGCAAAAAAGTATTTAGTCAGTGACCAGTTGTGCAAGTTCTCCCACGTAAAAAGATGAGAGAGACCTGTATTTTTCATCATAGATATATGAGAGACAAAATTAGAATAAAAATAATTTATTTGCAAATTATGGTGTATTTGGTCATCTACAAACATCTACAAACTGGCTCTCACAGACCTATAACTACTTCTTTAAGAAGCTCAGCTATCCTTCACTAGGGACTCAAATCCTGCAGTGCCATACGTGAAGTTTGCTCGAGAGGATGAGGATGATCTAGAAGAGGATTGGAAGAATGTCAGATAAAATAAAAATAGAACTTTTTGGCAAAAAATCTACTTGGAGGAGAAAGAATGCTGAGTTGCATCCAAAGAACACCATACCTACTATGAAGCATAGGAGGTGGAAACATCAAGCTTTGGGGCTGTTTTTCTGCAAAGGGACCAGGACGACTAAACCGTGTAAATGAAAGAATGAATGGGGCCATGTATCGTGAGATTTTGAGTGAAAACCTCCTTCCATCAGCAAAGGCATTGGATATTGACACATGGCTGTGTCTTTCAGCATGACAATGATCCAATACACACCACCCGGGTAACAAAGGAGTGGCTTCGTAAGAAGCATTTCAAGGTCCTGAAGTGACCTAGCCAGTCTCCAGATCTCAACCCCATAGAAAATCTTTGGAGGGAGTTGAAAGTCTGTGTTGCCCAGCGACAGCCCCAAAACTACTAAACAACTAAACATATATTTTAAAATGAAAAGGAGATATAAAGAAAAGAAATCTATATATGTACACTAACACTGAAGGACAAAAGACATTTTTAATTAATTTGCATGACACCACTTGAAATCTATCAGTAATTAGAAAGCAATCCTGCCACTTAGTGCAAATTAATATCAGCTAGTTCAGTCCCAATTGATGGCCTATAAAAAGGTTACCAAGGAGTCACACAAGTAAATCTCATGATCCAAAGAGCTCTCTCAAGATCTTCACAACCTTATTGTTGTAAAACATACTAATGGCCTTAGTTACAGAAGAATTTTAAACTACTGAAGGTACTACTACTGAAGAACATAATTTCACCAAAAACCAGACACGACCAGGTGCTCCCTGCAAGATTTCAGACAGAGGAGTGAAAATAATTATCAGAAGAGTTGTCCAAGAGTCAAGGACCATTTGTTCAATTCTTGTTTTATCAGCTGTGTATATATTTTGTATTTTTTAGTTATTCTTCCCTACACAAAAGTTCAGCCACAGCCAAGACAGCATGTGTTATAACGAAACCCTTTGGAGGACAGGCCAGTATTGCAGTACAGGCCTCAGCCATTTGAAATAGCCACCAATAGGTGAAGCAATTACAGACACATATTTATCTCATATCTCCTGAACAGTGTGGGATAAATAATAGAAATAGAAATTATAATACTAATACTGAATCTAATGGATTAATCCTAATCTTAACAGAAAAAACATCCAGACGTAACCAAACTTGGAATACTTCATGGGCACTCCAAACTTTGGACTTTGGTCCTTGGAAAATGCTATAAATGAGACAAACTTCAGCAGCTCATATATGCTTTTGTGAATAGGCAATCTTGACAAAACTTCAGAGGATTGTGTTTAGCCACACTCTATGTACCAAATATAAAACAAATCATCCACTAGGTGGCGCTATAGTGAAACTATGCATGTTTTCCCTATTCCCTTATCTCCGGAACCTTTTTTTTTTTTTTGCATTTCTCTGATTCCTTAGAAAATCCCAAATCAAATGCACCCAGCCCGCCCATTTCTGCCACTTATATTTTTCCCCATTTTAAGAAAAAAGTACCGCCTCCAAAGCCATTCATCTGAATATCACGAAATCAGCAGGCATCATCTATAGACAGAGCCAACAAAAGTTCCTGAAGCAGATTTCTTATTTGTCTAAGCCTAATGATGTTTTGCGTCACTTAATGTTCGAGGCGAGTTCTGTGATTACTCTACATCCAAAATATACAACATATAGAACATTTCATAGTCTCTTATCTTTTTTCAAGAAATACAGAATTTTGATGTGATAAATCATTGCTTGCGGCAATGAATTTTGATGGTGTGGTCACATAATGGCTTTATTGCCTGTATCTTGAGATGTAACTAACCAAACTTATTAAAACCTGACTTTTTAATCACTGAAAGATGACCTCCATAGGGGGCACTACAACTTAGTACACTTCATCACTGCAACATATTTTGTAAGACTGTCCCAACTTTGTAAAACATCACTGTATCCCTTATTACCACTATAGCTCACACATATCAATGTCTCTAAAACCGCTTTACTTCCAAAATCCAGTCGGGTTGCTTTCTATAGTGCAGCAGTAAAAATTCACCATGGTTTAAGTTCCCACCCTGAAGCTCTTGAGGAGGAACCGTCTCTGCTGAGCCTTCTTGAGAATGCTGGTGGAGGTCAGAGACCATGAGAGGTTATCCTTGGCTGGTGCTTAAAGTAATGTACCAATCCACACCTAAAAAATGTCAGCCAAAGCCATATATCCTAATCTCTTTAGAACACATTTTCAGATCTCTAGACTATGGTTACAAAATACCTGAAGCAGATTCTTAATTTTTTCAAACCATTTGAATTTAATGTGTCAATAAATGTTATGGCCAGGGGTGCACATTTGAGTTTCAGGTTGCATTCGATTGGAACATGCGTTGCATCAATGGCATTCAGGCCATCAACCACCCGTTTGTTGTGACCCATTATAACTGCTTACAGTTCTAGTTTTTATTTCAAATATTGGGGTGCCACAGCTTTTACATAAGGTTTAGGTTGAAAAAAATTTGAGTTTACAGCTGGGACACATATTAATCAGAATGGAGAGGGGTTTCCCCAAAGATTTACAGTTAAGATAATACTAAGAACTGAATGTTTTAGCAGTGGGCCAAAACTGTAATCACTGTTATCTGTAGTACATTTCTGACACTTAATTCTTTATTTTTTAAACCATTTAAATTTAACGAGTCAATAAATGTTCTGGCCATGGCCTAAATCCAATGCCAGGGGGGCACATTTGAGTTCCAGGCTGCATTAGATTGGAAGATGAATGGAATTTGTGACGCCTGGGCCACTGACCGCCCTGGTTGCTTGCACATTTGAACTGTTAACAGTTCAGGGGTGCCACTGCTTTTAAATAAGACTGTAATTTCATCCTAAAATCATTTTAGCAAAAGGGTGAAAAGATGAAGAGTTTACAGCTGGGACAGATTTGAATCAGAATGGAGAGGGGTTTCCCCAAAGATTTACTGTTCAGATAATAGGAAGTATTGAAAGTATTAGCCATTGGCCTATAATCACTATTTGTAGTATATTTCTGATACATGTGTTTGAGTTCAGTGTCTGTTTAAAGAAAATCATTTCCTCTGAGTCCTGTTTAAAGTGCACAAATGAGTGAAGTAGTACGGATTCAGCTCTGGTCAAAGCCTGTGTAAGCAACCTGCTTCAAACACGCTGAACTTGTGACCTTTAACTTGATATATTTATGAATGTTCTGCCCTCTAGTGGTTATAAAATGTGTATATACGATTTAAAACCACCCCCACCCCATCTGCTTGTCTTCAGGACTACTTTTTACTGTTTGTCTTCTCACTGTCCTAAGAACTATTGCTGAAAAAAGACCAGTACCAGCCTTCAGGTTCATAGAATTTGTATAAACAAATTACAATAGGTTTTCAAAAGTTCATGATTTAGAGTTGCTTTTATCTGGACAGCAATGTTCCTGAAGCTGGGTTTAATGTCTTATGTTTTTAGGAATCTGTGACAGATTCCTTTTTGGGGTAGGGGAGTAGGAAGTGAGGCTTAGGTCACACACTAAAGAAGGCTTATTAACACTATGAGATTAAGTCTAACTCAAGGGTTCATAAAAATGTAGCATTGTGAAACTAATTTGGGCAGAGACAAATCTGACTAAGCATTTCCTCTTGGTTCTTCTTGCTCTGTTTGTCAGACCCTTGAACAGTTGAGACTATGGCAGGATAGATGATTCATTTTTTTTATTAAAGGGTGAGGGGGTGCAGGAATGGAAAGTGCACAGTTGAAACCTGTGATAAACTCAACGTTTAAATTTTACACAGATAGTTGAAAGCAATTTTTAGGGATCAAGTCAAAAAGCATCATGTCAAGCAGCAAGAAAGCATACGTTAAGAGTTTCCACAATGGGTAGGCCGACTCGAATCCTCATATGACTAAATCACCAGGACAAACTGACTAAAAATAAAACCATTTATAGGAAGGGAGATGATAAACTCAGCATGGCCATAACAACATACCACACAACCACAGCTCATGGTGGGAGCATCAACATCACTGCATTAATACAGTAAGTATCCCCACACATTGTCTTCGCAAGCATCGGTCATGTGCATTAGTTGTAGGCATATCCACAGGTTTATGCAAATGTAAATAAGCTACCAAGGCTAGGGTGGGAACTGGTCAGATAAGTTCAGATGTATATGCCTCTATATGGAAACAAAACACGTCACATACATAATGAGGTTTTTCCAGGCATTGATATTAGTGTGTATGCGTATGTGTGGGCTATGTTTCTGCCACTGAGGTAAAAAGTCTTCAGCTATGTGCTTCCGCTTTAATTTTCCTGTGCAGGCCGCTAGAGCACAGTGATTCCCTTGCTGGAAATGTAATTAAAGAGTCAAATTCATCTTCTCGACAGCTCTGCTCACCTTCCATAAGGATCAACATTCAGTACACAACACATCAGGTGGGGAAACCCCTACTGGTTTACATGCTAGGCCCAACAGAGCACTGAGAGCTGAGAGGAGCTGGCCTTACACAGGTTAGTAAATGTTTCCATAGTACAGGGGGTTTTGCATCTAGTCAATGTCCCCCATCTTTTCCGGTTCAAGGGATTGAGTTCACCACAAGAAAATATGATCTCCATGACAGTTTGCCCTAAATGCTATCTGAGTATATGATTAGAATGGTCATCCACAATGTACATTTAACAGCTATAATTTCCTTAAATTATATTTTTTGCTCCTATCAAATTTGGCCAAACTATAAAGATGTGAGATAAGTCTATTATGACGCAAACATTTTTTTGTTTCTGTTTTTTTCCCTGTGGTGTTGAGTATCAGTGTTATTGCTTTGTGGTGAAAAAGATTCTATTCTTGGAATAAAACCATGAGCATCATTTTCATAACCAACCTGACCTAATTTTCATAACACACACACACACACACACACACACACACACACACACACACACATTACCATACCTAAAGAGCCTATGTAAAATGAACATATAAGTTGGAAACCAAAAAAAACACTGTCCCTTTCTGTCACCCCCGATGCTGGGTGTGATGTTACTTCCCCCTTCATATCTACAGACCACCAACCCTTTCACTCTTAATCATGGTTTCATCACTTCTCCTTGTGCACTCAACAGAGGAAAGGAATTTTGGTTTCAAAGGACAAGACCACTTACAAAGGCCATGACTCTTAAACTACACACTGAAACTCTCTTCCTGTCCCATTTCTCAGGGTTTGCTAATTGCATCCATTTCTCTTTGCAGATTAGAAGAGCTAAACACTCACGGGGTAAAGACGGTTGAAAACAAGTCCTGAGGAAGGACAAACTGACAAAAATTTAAAGGTCAAATATTTAAATACATAAACAAAATTACGATACAGTTTTTAAATGATTCATGTCAGATTAAACACAACAAATTATTTGACCATAGATAGTCCAGAATAATACAAATTGCCAGAATTAAAAACAAGACCTATACCATTAAAAGATTAGAAGCCTGATTAGAGTGACAGATTGCACACTATCTGTCAATATTGCCAGTGATTACACATCACTTGTAAGTGATTACAGTGACAGGTTACAGTAACATCACCTATGATTACAATGACATCCCCTGAAAGTGATTACAATGGCAGGTTACAGTAACATCATCTGTGATTACAATGGCAGGCTATAGTAACATCACATGTGATTACAGTAACATTACCTGAAAGTGATTACAGTGACAGGTTACAGTAACATCGCCTGTGATTACAATGGCAGGTTATAGTAACATCACCTGAAAGTGACTACAGTGACCGGTTACAGTAACATCATCTGGGATTACAGTGACCTCACTTTAATGTGATTACAGTGACAGGCTAACATGTTACAATAACATCACCTAAAAGTGATTAAAGTGGAAAGTCACAGTAACATAGCCTGCGATAACAGTGACAACACCTGGAAGTGATTACAGTGGCAGGTTACAGTAACATAACCCATGATCATAGTGGCAGGTTATAGTAATATCGCCTGAAAGTGATTACAGTGACAGGTTAACATATTACAGTAACATCACCTGAAAGTGATTACAGTGACAGGTTACAGTAACATAACATGTGATTACAGTGGCAGGTTATAATAACATCACATGTGATTACAGTAACATGACTGGAGAGTGATTAAAATCACAAGTTAACATGTTACAGTAACATCACCTGAAAGTGATTACAGTGGGAGGTTACAATAACATCACCTGTGATTACAGTGAGATCACCTGAAAGTGATTACAGTGACAAGCTAACATGTTACAATAACATCACCTGAAAGTGATTACAGTGGAAATTTACAGTAACATCACCTCTGATTACAGTGACATCACCTGAAATGATTACAGTGGCAAGTTACAGTAACATCACCTGTGATAACAGTAACATCACCTGAAAGTGACTACAGTGACAGGGTTAACATGTTACAATAACATCACCTGAAAGTGATTATAGTGGTAAGTTATATTAACATCACCTATGATTACAGTAACATCATCTGATTACAGTAACCTCACCTGAAAGTGATTACAGTGACAGATTAGAAGTCTCCAGCAGCCGTTCTCTAATGATGCGACCTCAAATCATCAGTTTTCTTTAGAGAACAGCACTGAGGCCCACTGGTCCCTCATCCAGCGTAAATGCTCCCTGGCCCATGCAAGACAATGGTGGCATGGTCAGCTATCCTTGCAGATCGTCCAACATACACGTTGTGTATGTGGACAACTCTGCTGTAAACAATTTCAAATGGTCTGAAGTGACACTTGATATCCTCTTAAATGTGCTTGGAGTTAAGTGGTATTCGTTATCCAGTTCCACGGGGCACTGTTTACAATAAAGCGGTCATCAGTGTGGGTTGTGGCTAATGGACGTCCACTTCTATGCCTTTCTGTGACTCTTCCAGTCTCTCTGTTGCAACCTGCTGATGACACTCTGACACTCTAAGCTCAGTGGCCACGTCCATCTGAGAACAGTGTTTGAAGCCTGATTATGGTCTGAAACCTTGTAAAAAAGAATATGAGACTTTGGAACTCTTAGGGTGCTCAAATTTTCTGCACAGTGCCATAATAATGTTTTTATATTTTTTGTTCAATTTATGGCATATAAAGTAATTATGCAGCAATGTTTGCTGAAAATATTATGTATTTTTCCATCTGTGTTAAAATATTTTCAATTACAAAATAACCAAAACCGGGTGCACAAACTTTTGCATAAGACTGTATATTTTGGGGCAAAAAAGTATTTGGCAGCCACTCATTCTGCAAGTTGTCCCACCCAAAAAGATGAGAGGTCTGTAATGTTCATCATATGTTTACTTCAACTGTGACAGACAGAATGTAAAAAAAATCCAGAAAATCAAATTGTATGATTTAAAAAAATAATAATTTGTGTAAATTACTGTTAAAATAAACCTACCATTAAAATTAGACTGTTCATCGCAAACTTATATATGTAGAGAGAAAGTAATTGTCAGCTCAGTGGAATTTGTATTTGTAAAATTACATAATACCATTTAACTGATACCGTTTTCCCTTTGCTGTAGATTCAGTTGTTTGTATCGCGCGCGTCCATGCGACCGTCGTGAACCTCGAAGTGGTTTGGGGCTGAACTACTCTGTTCTGACACATCGATTTCTCAAACGATTAAAGGTGAAAGTCGGGTTTATTAGCTCGTTGTTTTGTCCTTAAGGAATCATTTCATACATTACATAGCACTCGTGAACGAGAGGGTCAAAGTTAGACTTGTGGGTGCACTTTTGCTTGCTAGCACGATAGGGGCGGCGCTCCCTCAGCTAGTTAGCTTGTTAGCTCGTTAAACCAGGTTGAACGTGAGCGTCACTACCTGCTAAATTATACACACACAAGGTTTGTGTCGATCTACCTAGTACTCAAGAGTTTAAATATTTGGGCTGTACAAATGTGTCCTCGATGAGAAGAAGTCGTGACTATTCTAGTAACATATATGGCAGCTAGCAATCATGCGAATGTGGGTTTGTTTTGTAAGACGCACGTTAGGGGACGGTTGACGCTTGTTGTTTGTTGTGACCTGGGGTATCACGTATCACTTCAATTGACTGAGGTGTTGCTCGATGTTTCCTAGATAATTGGTCACCATACTAACGTCAGAATATAATATATATTTTATATAAGTTATTCGCTAGTTAGGGTATGTGTATATATACACACACATATTTTTGTTTAAATGTGTTTATATTACTGATCAGTTGATTAATTAATAGTTATGTTAACAGTTGCAAAATGATTGGACGTGGTGGATCATACCGTGTGTCCAGAGGAGTCAGTTTTGCTCAAATCCTCAAGAAGAATGTAGTGGCAGCACCTGGGTGCTCGTCTTTGGTTTCTCAAGCTGCTCCTGAGTTCCGAAACACTAACACCAGCACGCTCGACCCGGCCTGCGGGTCTATGGCCAAAACCAGTAAAGGCACTTAAGATTTTTTTCTCTACCTTTTATACTTTTGAAATAATGTTTTTACTGAATCCTTGGTCAAATATGTTCTCCATATTAAACAGGCTTCCAACCAAAAAACATCCCCAAAGAGCTGATAGACAGGTACAAGAGGGGAGAGACTCCTGCTGTGTCCTTGCTATACCAGCTCTCACAAGTGCTGCAATTTCAGCTGGAGATGAAGGAGACTGTTACTACAGGTACTTATTGTTTGCCTTTATTTAAATGGTGAGGTGCTGTAAATGTATCTGCTTAGATGCAAACTGCTGTCTTCATTTTACAGAACTGCTGCATGCAATGTATGTAGGACAGTAAAGCCAGTGTCTCAAAAATCAAATCAAATTCAAATGTTATTTGTCTCATACACAGTATGATGTGTAGTGAAATGCGTTTTGCGACCACCGTGACCCCAGATACATAAACACATATTAAAAACAATTTGAAAGCAATTTAAAAGCAAACATTAAATACTGCACAATAGAGAAATAAAGAATATAAGAAATATAAGAAATATAAAACCTTAACAAAACCCTACCAAACCTATATAG
>JBBIGC010000125.1:4154859-4165481 GCA_037576955.1 Lepidarchus adonis | reverse complement strand
TGTCTTTATAATTACAAAATACAACCAAGTTGGCCGACCAAAACATTACGCATCCTTTTTTTTCCTTTGTTTTTTGCTCACCACTCTACATAATGGATAGATTATTTAGTCCAGCCATTTTTTACAACACTTGGCAATAAGAAACCACATTTCTTGGTTTTGTCCTTCAGGGTAGCCTTTAAATTCTTAAATTCTGTTGCAAGGAAAAACATACTATTTTTTGTTACTGTGTTCTGCTCAGATGTTTCTCTTAAGCTAGTTTGAAGTTTTTCTTTGTAGTGTTCCATTAAAGATTAATATAGACCTTATCACTCCTAATAAACACTTCCTGTGCTGTTCATACAGTGATCTAGATTGTAAACTAAAACATGCCAAGTTAACACGCCTAATGCTTAATCAGTATTTTTAAAAAAATTACAATATTATTGTAAATAGTAATGGATAGTATTTTCTCAGTCAGTATAGAGAATTAATTATTGCCTTTCTTTATTATATCACTCTTTGTTTTGATGCTCTTAAACTTATCTGAATATAGCTTTTTTAGTAAATGGCATCTTTAATACTAATTTGTGGTGATAAGAATATAAACAGGAAAGCTGATTGAATTTAGCAAAACTCCATAAGGGTCTATAGTACAGTAAATACTTGTTGGAAGGATTCTGTGTGGGGCAAACAGGCAGAACAGGTTATTGGTTTATTAAGATGTTGCCACATACAAAAGCAGTGATTAGATTCTGTAACTGTTGGCCATGTGCATTATTGGCTGTGATTTTAAGCTTTCTAAATACAATGTTAGTGTACATCCTTTCAGCATCTCAGTCATTCTGAATAAAGTGGTTTTTATATGAACCAAATTAATATAATAGACACTTAACCTCTAGTATAAAGCAAATGAAAAGTTTGTTTCACATTGCAGAATTGTTTTGTGACCAAAGAGCATGCACAACTGTGTGATGTGATAATTAGTCACGAAGCTGAAATAAAATGAAGATAGTGACATGGCTAAATGCTTCTGTAAATTAACTCACTCAGTTACCCAATACAGCCATGATGCATTATTAGTATTGTGGTAGATGTTATGGAAAATTTACTCACCAAAATATGACCTATGTAGTTGAGTATTTATTAGGTCATTTGCTGCAGTTATGTAAATTAAGATATTTTTGTATGTGAGTTATGGTATCCATTTATTATGGAATAGATAGGTCACCCCTTGCATATGTAAAATAAAAAAACTACTCACAGAAAGTTAGGGAGATTTGGCTTTCAGTTGAAACTTATGGAAAACGTAAAAAGTTCTACAGTGATCTTGTATAATTAAAATAGGGCATTTAAGTAGGCATACAATGGTGACTTTCCTCATTTCAAACAATTTATTAAAACAAAAACCAACAGTGGTGAGTTTACCACAGCAAAAAACAGAAGTGTCTCAATAACGTGTTGTGTGCCATTGAGCATCAATTACATCAATACATTTGAATCTCTTTTTTGAGTGGGCTGTGTCAAATGATTCATATTCCAGACAAATTTGCTAAATAATACACAATGCGAGAGATGCCAGCTCTGTGAACTGAAGTTTTTATACAGTCAGTGACTTGTTGTACTATACATCAGTGTTTTGTGTAATTTTCACAACCCACAGGTCTCCCTTTAAGAGTGGCCCTGCCCTTGCCAGTCGTCTGTGTAAGAAGGCCATGTTGAGCCGTTTCAGCTTGGTAGCAAAAGAGGTGCAGAGAGAGGAGCTGCTCACTGCTATTTCCTACAGGGAGGCAAAGGTATTATCCCCCCTCCCTTTACTTCATGAGAGGAAAAGGTCTTTACCATGCTTGTTGTTCATGTTTGATGGTGGGTGTTTGGCTGAGGAATTCCTCACAGGTTCTAAAACTAGTAAGTGTTAATGTGAATTTTTGTTTTATTTTTATGTATAAGTTTGCAGACCCATGGAGAACATGGTGAAACATATAACCAGCCACAATGGATCTATAGTTTGTCTGTCTGTTTGTCTGTCCGTCCATCCATCCATCCATCCATCCATCAATTCAATTCAATCAATTGATCCAATCCAATCAATCAATTACATCAATTCAATTCAATCCAATCAAATCATTCAATCAATTACATCAAATCAATCAATTAAATCAATCAATAAAATAAATACCGGTAGTTAGGAAAAATGATTGACACTATGCCATCAGGAAGTCCACAACCATAGAACTGTGCTTGTCCGCAGTGTTTGTGACTATGCACCAGCTGTTAGTGTGCTAGTGGTTAGGACCTTGCCCTTCAAGTTGCAAGTTCAAGTCCTGGCCAAGCATCACTAAGGTACTTTTGAGCAAGGTACTGTCTAGCTACACTGCTTCCCAAGGTGCTTATTATAGCAGCGCCATGTGTGGATAGGTGAAATGCAGTGGTCACATTTCCTTGTGGTACACTTTGTGTGATTGGGTGTGCTCACTTTCACTAATGTAGCTACACACACCTTCCCCATTGTTTTTGCCAGAGTCTGATACAACATGTATCATGATACAGTGGCTATGAAACAGTATTTATCACAATACATTTTGTTGAATGCCTAAAAACAACAAAAGAACTCAAAGAAAAGAACTAAACGAAACAGCAGAACTGTCCTATTTTTTATCACAACACAAACTGGAAAATCAGGCCCACAATTAGAAATCTCACTTCAGAAATTTATATACAATATTTAATACTCAAATTCAAAATTACGCAATTTTTTCATTTGCCGATTTGCCTAAGCACAGTCTGTTTGCTAAAATAAAGTCCACAGTGTCCATAAATACACTAAATAAATGACCTAAATATAATGTAAAAGATTTACAGTTGTGCTCATAAGTTTACATATCATGACAATTTATGATTCTTTGCCATTTGTCAGAGAATATGAATGATCACACACAAACTTTTATGTCACTCATAATGATGAAGCCATTTATTGTCAAACAACTGTTGTAAAACTTTTCTCTTTTAAATCATAATCCCAACAGAAACTACCCAAATGACCCTGATCAAAAGTTTACATACCCTGGTGATTTGGCCTCATAACGTGCACACAACTGGACACAAGTCTGTTTGAATGGCTATTAAAGGTGCAGAAATTTCGGGCTATTTAGCGCACCTGAATTGAGCCGCGACCACTAAGAAAAAAAGAATTTGTATATATACAGGCCACACTTGACTATAAGTTGCAGTCGTCCATGTTATAACATGAGATATTTGCACAGAAAAATGTTACACAAAGATTTTTTTAAACTTTTAATTAAATAGGCTATGTGCAGAAATGTTACGTACCGTAAATGTTTTTTTTTTCCCAGAATAGTGCTGTGACACAGCTGATTCCTCCTGCACACTAAAACCACTGAAGTCCTCCTCTTTAGTGTCAGAATTGAACAGCCTCAGAATTACCTCGTCTCACACTTTCTCAGTCTCTTTTTTGTTGTCACTCTCATTATCATTTTTGTCTGCAGGCAAATTCTTATTTGAGCTTGTGCTGTCCTCATCAATCAACCTGCCTTTCAGAACCCGTTGCTGATAATGGATTTTTTTGACATTGCTCCATACTGTCAGGATCCACTGGCAGACTTGAGCAAAAGTTGCCCTTCGCATGCGGGCAGTTATGGTTAATGATTTATCGCCGCTAGTCATCCAATTGAGGAATTAAGTTTGTTCTCTTGATGGCTTCTGTTATATGGGCCCTCATACTGTCCAAAACGAGCAATGCTTTGTTTCTGTGAAAATATTTATGATGTCGTCTAGTCCAATGGAACAGCTATCCTTGCTTGAATGAATTTACAGAAGTTTTTAACTTTATCCTTATTGTCGGGGGGAAGTTGCTGACACAGAGTCTTATGGACAGCCCTTTTTGTGTTCACCCAGTCTTCAAGAACATTTTCAAGTTTAGGCCATCTGCCGTCTCCAACATCTCATCGATCATCATCGATTCATTGATACCAAGCTGATGTGCAGCAGCAGTATTTCCTTCTTTGACGTCATTTGGGTAGTTTGTGTTGTGATTATGATTTAAAAAGAGTAAACGTGGGTGATTTTATCATAAATGGCTTCGGCCAACCAGTAACCATGAGTGAAAGAAACTTTTCGTGTTCTCATTCATATTCTCTGAAAATGATGAAGAAATGATCAATTCTGTCAGGGTATGTAAACTTATGAACACAACTGTAAAAGTGTCCATTGTTCATCTGCGAAGCTTGAAACTTTCCCACAAGTCTGTTGTCCTGATTTTCACTCAAGCTGGAAAAAAATGACTGCATCTACAACACAATATTTTTCTTTCTCCTGATCTAGGTTTCCTTTGTTTTTATATCTTGTCCATGTATCCTTCAGGTAATTCTCTACAGTGGCTCTAAATACTTTTGTGTATTTAGAACCAGAAAACAATCGCCACATTCTCTGTTGTTAGTCATGTTCTTAGTTGTTAGCTAGTGGTCTATTTTGTATGATGAACGTATTACACACCTTATTGTACATAAAAGTTCCATGCCTGCTTGTTGTGATGGAGAGATGGGTTTCTTACATTCAGACTAAATTGGCTTATTCAATACAGCTGTTTATCGCATTGCATCATACGGGATGTTGCTTTTTCAAAACTGCTGTTACACCATGGGACAGCTTGCCAAAAAGTTCTTAAATTACCAATATCTTTACAGCAGCATTTGTATTGATGCACATCTTGTCTACGAGCAGGTCAATTATATTAGCAATAATTTTAGAGTCTCACTGGCTCTAGTGCTGTTCTGGGAACTCTGTCAGCCATAGTATGTCTGGCATGACAGTCTCTGTGTTAAAAGTATAATTTGTGAATCAACAGTTGACTGACTGTACTCCTTTGGAACTCTAGATGATGGCAAAGCCATACCAGGAAGCAAAGAGTGTGCTGAAGTCGTACTTGGCCATGAGGGGCTACGGACAGTGGGTAGAGAAACCACCAATCAGCGATCACTTCCCAATGTAAAGTCCACAGATGACCATCAATAAATTGTGTTTTTCAAAATTGTTCACCTAAGTCTTAAACCTCACATGGTGCTTGCTTTTTTTTTTTTTATAAATCTTTGGCATATTAAAAGGAACATTTGGTTGTGCAGTGTTTGATGCAATATGTTTGGAAGCAACAGGTTGAAGAGTTGTTGTTTTTTTCTTTCTCTTTATAAAGGTTTCACATGTCAAGTTTGGGGAGGAAATGATACAACAAAAGGATTCTATTTTTAGAATGGTTTACTCTTTTTCTAATAAGGTATTGTTCACTATGCTGGGATATACACCCCTTTTGGATCAGTAAATCAATGTCACAGTCAGTGTAAAAAAAATGGATAAGTAGCAATTGCTCCCTCATTTTAATTTTAAGTTCACATAACTTTATTTTCAGACGTCCATTCTAAAAGGCAGAATGACTGTACATTTATGGGGTAAAGGATAAAACTTGAGATTCTTTAGGTTCTTTAGATCATAAGTGAGGTAGCGATGTGTGGTTCCTTCATGAAGTGATGGTGTTAGTTTCCAAAGGTAAGGGTCTGAGGTGAGTGTGCGTCCTCTCTTGTTACTAGTAGTACACAGGAAACCTCAGAGCTTCCTGTTAAATGAGAGACTGTGCATTCAAGATTTTTGTGTAAGAGCGTGTGTGAGAGACGGAATCATAATCTTACTCTCTATGCTATATGCTACTTGCAAGGGGAAACAGGAATACAATAGCAACTCTGAAGATTGTGGATTTTGTGTTACTAACCTCATTTCCTGTATGTACCATTTTGAACTTTTTCCAGGGGACTTGTATGTTAATAGTTTATGCATGCATTTTTTTTTCTTCAACTTAGTGCCTGCTTTTTGTGTGCAAACACATAGGAAAACACCTTATGGACAAGTAATAGAACTGTTGATACTTTGAGTTACGTAGCTCCACCTTTGCTCTTGGGCACTGCTTGGCGTAGAGCGAAGAACAATTTATTGTGCGTGTTATAGAGAATAGACCTTTCTTTTAGACCAATAGGTCATTGTCATTTAAAATTCTCAAAGTTAATTACACTTTATTGGTGGGAAGTGCTGTTGTCTGATTTTCATGTTTATATGTGTATGTTAATACAAAATTTAAGCAAATAAGCTAAAATAAATGTTAACAAAAATCAGTGCATCAGAAGCATTATTTCACATGACCGTTTCAGTACAGTTGACATTAATTGCATGGTGCATCACAACTACAGGAGACAATGAGTGCCTTATGGTTGTCTCTCCTCCAGTTTTAAGCATTATTCAGTTCAGTAGTAGCTAGGTTCAGCTTTCTTTTCCAATGTATGTGTTCCTTTAGCCTGCTAATACATTTTGGTGTATGATTTAGAAAATGTAGCAACAACAATGAAAGTTTCCCTTCTTATCCAATGTAGCAATACGTAATTGGATTGCCCAGTACATGAAGTGAAGTGAAATTGATTATCTGTCATTGTGAACGCACCACAACAAAATGTGTCCTCTGTATTTAACCCATCACACATGCACACGTGGAGCAGCAGCAGCAGTCAACAGCCGCGCCCAGGGAGCAGTGAAGTCTGGGCGGTACCTTGCTCAAGTGTACCTCAGTGGTGCCCGGGCTGGGACTTGAACCTGTGACCTTCTGCTCTCAGGGGCAAAGTCCTAACCACTAGTTCACCACATGAGGCAGCAACACAACCCAAACCATTAAGTTTCCACCCCCATGCTTCACAGGTGGTATAAGGTTCTTCTCCTGAAAAGCTGCCTATGGTCTATGTTATGTGTACTGTTAGTGTAACCAGACAGTTCTTTCTTTGATGGGCAGTGGTGACCTAGTGGTTAGGAGCTTGTCTCAGAGGTTGGAAGGTCCCAGTTTCAGTCTTAGCCTGGGCACCCCTACTCTTGTGCGACACTGTTCCCTGGGTGTTGTTGATGGCAGCCATCTGCTCCATGTGTGCACTTGTGATGGGTTAAATGCAGAGGTCACATTTATGTGACTGACTAACAAATAGTCACTTTCACTTTGATTCATCTTTGCTGAGCACATTATTCGGAAATGCGTCTTCTTTGCCTGTATGTGGTTACTGTTGTCTTGCTTTAATATTCTTATTGGAGAGCTAAGGTTTTTTCCTGGTATACCTCCAAAGCAGGTCAAGTTGTTCAGTCTTCAGTTGAATAAGGAGCAAGCCATTTCCATGGGATGTGCTTATTTTTCCCCGTAACTGTAATATTCATGCCAAAGAGGGCAACATGGCCAAAGGGGCAAGAACCTGACCATCTGAAGCCCCCGTGCTGTATGATCACGGCCAAGCCCCTGCCTAATAATGTTTAGGTCAGCATCATAGCCTGCATTCACACTCTGTGGCTCTGCAGCAGATCACTTTTGGTAGGAACTATCCTCTGCAGGCTGGGAACTCCTCACAAGACCTGCTGTTTTGGAGTTGCTCCAAATCCGTCATCTAGACGTCATAGTTTAGGTCTTGTCAAAGTATCTCTGATCTTTACTCTCGCTAGTTGTTCCTGCTTCCAACACATTAGCTTAAAGAACTGACTTTTCACTTACTACCCAGTATATCCAACCTAATTATGTTTGCCACTGTAACAAGATAATCCTGTTCACTTATTGCAAAGCTGTGATGGAATGGGTTAGTTATTCAATATAGAATGACAAGTAACAGGAAAGCAGACAAATATCTGCTCACCTAAGTGTTGTTCACAGACAGAATTCCAGATTCATCTGGAGTGCTGTATTACTGCAATATACTAATGTAGTCATGACCTGCAGTCATGAACTCATGACTTCTGATGAATAGCTCAGGAATGAGCATAATTCTGCAAAAATGTTATAAAATTACTTCATGTACATGTGTACACACCTTTCAGTCATTACTTCAAGTAATGATTATTAAGTAGATAAACAGAACTCGCTGTAAACGGGGTTATAGTGATAGTCTTGGTGTCTTGTATCTATTTTCATCACTGTTTTTCCATGTCTAACTTGTCTGTAACTCCACACACTTGGGAAAAACTGTTAAGAGTATGATGCAGAGAAACAGAACACCCACATAGTGATACTTTCTTCATGTGTAAAGACTTTATTGGAAAGTGATTTAAGATGACTTTTAACCTCATATATTCTGACTTGGTTGACTGTGAGTTTTGTATCTCTGGCTTTATATTACAGAATAGAGAGTATTTGCCATGACTACAGAATAAAGAAAAAGTTACATGACACAAGCTATAAACATACCATGTAACCTAATCAGCACTCTAATGGTTTGTAACTTTCTCTTTCGTCTTTCTCTCTTTCAAGTTGTGCAGAGGGTGGTTTTATGTGGTATACTATACATGCTGAATGATATTCTTGAAAACATTTCCTGTTAATGTAAGGTGGGTGTCAGTTTTGAGACACCAGGGCCAAAACAAATTGTAGTCTTCATTTAACTGTGGGATAAATACACCCCAGTATATGATATTGTGATGTCTAATGTACCTACAGTGGTGCTTATTTTTGCTTATATTGCCTCTTGTTTTTCCCTGGCACATGGTTACTTGCCATTTGTTGTTCAGAATGACTGTATGTCTCTTTATGAAAGTAGGATTAAGGAGAATAAATGTGTGAATTTTATTTGGTGTCCTACATTACACACATGGTAGGAAGCATACTTTTAAATTGGGTTGAAAGTGGGCATGAGTTAGGTTGCAGGTTGTTGCTGAAAGTGGGTTAAGGTAACTTTTTTTCCACGCTTGCTAGCTGTTCATAGCCACATACTATAATTGCAGGGATTTCCCTTATGAGGTCACTCTAATGTCCACCTAGCAGTGGAACACCTAACTGACTATTGAAAGCTTTTTATATACATTTATATAAAGGTCAATGCTGTGGACTTCCCCTGATGGAAACCTGCATGTATGTTGCTGCCTTTAAGGTTGTATTTTTTTTTTAATCTCAGATCCCCATTGATTTTAAGACTCATTGTTGTTTTTGAGTAATGGAGCTCAACCTAAGAAAAAAGCAGGAATAGGATTTTCTCTCCAGAAACAAATATTTTATTATAAATTAAATATTAAATATTAAAAAATAAATACATAAATATTACATAACATAAAGCTTATGTTACATGTATAGTGCTTAATACACAAGAGTTCTTATCAGAATTATAATCTTCATGGAAGGTACTGTAGCTCAGTAGCTATTACTACCACACATCACAGCTCAAAATCACCTCAAAGTAAACATTAGGAAAGACATTCCATACATCAGATACATTCATTTCCACCTGGAATTCACAGCTGGTCAGTGCTGGTCTACAAACGTTTAGAGTCTAGATTCTAGAAATTGGTGTTGAACTTCTGGACCAGTGTCTCCAGGTCGCGGAGAAATTCCTTGTATGGTTTTGTTTGATTTTCTTCACAATTTTTGCATTTCTCAGGTGTAGCTGCAGTTTGTATCTGAGAAGAGAACAAATTGTTAGTCTTTCTTTTTTTCTTTTTAAAAAAATAATAATCATTGTTCTAGATTGGTAAAGAATACTCACTGTGTCCTTAAGCACGTTCTCTAATTGTTCTCGTGTTCTTTTGATACTTTGTTTTTGGCGTTTGGCGTTCTCACCATCTATGAAGCACTCCTCTGCAACTACGAGCAGCTCTGAAGTGGCGCAGGAGAGCGCAGTCTTGATACACTCATCCTGAGAGACAGAGAGCGAAAGAAAACAGGGAAGCATTTTAGAATTGTGCTTTTAAAATCGCTCAGCATCACAGCAAACAGCTGAGACTCCTGTTCTTGAAATTAGAACAAAACCTGAACTCCTTCATCTACCATGCATCTCATCCTCATCTATCAGTGAATGGCAGAGTACTTCTTGTGTGCGCTTTCTCTCTTCTGTCTTTCTGAGAATAGCAAGCTTTTGGCTTTGAGGTTTGGCATTTTAACCTTCTTCCTGTATGACTGATGTGTTTATATCTGTATGTTTAGCCAGCTTGTGTTTAAAGACAACAAAAAAAACCTTATAGTTTATAACTAAGGAAGAAAAAAAGGCAAACTGTCTTACCGTAACATCAGAATTGATGTAGAATTCTGAATCATCGGTCTCCTGTAAAACATGAGCAAATCAAATGACCATGTTAATATGGTGTGAAAGTGCAATATTAAAGAAAATGAATAAAACAACATTTCTGAATTGAAGTTCTAATGTGAGCCTTACACAGGTGACGTTTTGAAGGTTTCTGATTTGTCTGAGTATCTCCTTAAATGTAGTTTCTTTCTTCCAAGAGGCAGTGGGAGCAGCTGACAGGGAGTGCAGCAGAGTCAGGGCTAATATCCAGTATAGAGGAGGCATGGTGTCAGTTCAGTATTTCCTCTAGTCCGTTATCTTCAGTGTAAGAGTGAGAATTGCTTATAGTTGAGTGTTATATGTGCCTCTTATTTATACCATGTAATGTGTGCTTGTGGAAAATGAATGGGTGGGCTGAGGGACTTTAGATATTAGCAGATTCAATCAGCTGCTGAAGTTTTTTTTTTCCTTTGATGACTCTTGGGATTTTTCTTTCTCCCTCACCCCCTCCCCTTGTGTGTGTGTGTGTGTGTGTGTGTGTGAGAGAGAGAGAGAGAGAGAGAGAGAGAGAAAGAG
>JBBIGC010000125.1:4092819-4154759 GCA_037576955.1 Lepidarchus adonis | reverse complement strand
TGTGTGTGTGTGTGTGTGTGTGTGTGTGTGTGTGTGTGTGTGTGTGTGTGTGTGTGTGTGTGTGTGTGTATGTGTGCGTGTGCGTGCGCATGTGCGTGTGTGTGTGTGTGTGTGTGTTTGTGAGTGTGTGAGTGGTCAGGAGAATGATGTGGCAGCAGCTATTGTAATGCAGTCTGCTGAGTGTGGCAGCCCCAGCTTCACCTCAAGGTCAACTCTTTGTGAGGAGAATACACATCACACTGTTTGGGCTAGAGTCCATCTTTCCCTCCTCTCTCTCTCTCTTCTCTAGTTTCCAACAGCCAGTGATAAAGACTCATCATAAACGCTGAAGGCAGTGTGCAATATGAGCAGGCTGAGTTACTGCACACTTTCTGAAACCAAGTAGATTGAAAGTTTGTATTTGTATACTAGAGAAGATGGAAAATCACTTTACCTCATTTCGTATTCCATTCTGTCTCTGCACTTCTCTCCCTCTCTTCCCCTCCATCTGTCCTCTTTAATTTCTTCTACACTTCCGAACACTCCTTCTCTTCCCTTTAATGTTCTTTCGCAGATAATTAAAGTTCCCACCCACTTGCTTTTGTTCATGATTTTTTATGAGAAATCACACTATTTTCTAATGCAGGACATTGCATTAACAGACAGCTACATCCTTCACCAAAACATCACTGAAAATGTATGCTAATATACACCCACCCACAAATCTGTGTCTACTGTATATTGCAACTGTTGCATTGGGCAATCTAAAGCAAAAAATGCAAGGAGTTATTTTAAATGATATTTTGAATGTGGTTACACAGTTACTGAAGAACTACCTTTTTCAGCTAACTGAGATTGCTAGCATTATGGAAGTCTAACCGTTCACAATAACAGAAGGCTGGGGGATAGCACTAACATGAGAACTCTAAGGAAACCATCTATAAATAATATTGTATAATATTTGGGGACTAGTGTTTGTAGCATTTTTAGCGCTGGCCCTGGTTACAACATATTCTAGTGGTGCACGGCTGCTGCCATTGGCTGTTGGGGTGGGTGCATCATGGAAACTGTTCAGTATTGCACAGTTGTGCTATTTTTCTGATGTTCTGTGTGTTTGCAGGAAACAGGAGGAACTGTACTGACTGGTTGTAGTTTTACTGTAGTTTTAAACTCACCATCTCCACAACGAGTGTGGGGATGGGTGACCTGGCTGGGTTTAGGCATCCACTGCTATCTTTTGCCACAGGTTATGGTTGTGCACATCCTAGCCTCTAGGGGACGCACAACTCAATAAAGCTGCCCAGCTTCCTGGCTGCTGTCAAAGGTGTATCTGTGTGCGAGTGGTTATTAGTGGCTCTTTCTCTTCTAGGGAGGACTGCTACAATATTACAAAGTGTACACATCACACATCACTGACAGGTGAAGTGAATGACACTGACTATCTTTATACATTTCTAAATAAATGTACAGTTGTGCTCATAAGTGTACATACCCAGACAGAATTTATGATTTCATAACCATTTTTCAGAGAATATAAATGATAACACAAAAACTTTTCTTACACTTATGGTTAGTGTTTGGCTGAAGCCATTTATTATCAATCAACTGTGTTTACACGTATCAAATCGTAATCACAACACAAACTACTCAAAAGTCCCTGATCAAAAGTTTTAATACCTTGTATTGCCCCCTTTAACATCAGTGACAGCTTAAAGTCTTTTGTGGTAGTTGTGGATGAGGCTCTTTGTCTTCTCAGACAGTAAAGCTGCACATTCTTGCTGTAAAAAGCCTCCAGTTCCTGTAAATTCTTGGGCTGTTTTGCATGAACTGAACGTTCGAGGTCTCCTCAGAGTGGCTCAATGACATTGAGGTCAGGAGACTGAGATGGCCACTCCAGAACCTTCACTTTATTTCTACTGTAGCCAATGACAGGTTGACTTGGCCTAATGTTTAGGATCATTGTCATGTTGGAATCTCCAAGTACGTCCCATGCACTGCTTCCGGGCTGATGAGGGCATATTTTCCTCTAGCATTTTTTGATAACCTACTGCATTTATCTTGCCATCAGTTCTGACCAAATGTCCTGTGCCTTTACAGCTCACTCATGCCCTAAACCTCAGTGATCCACCACCATATTTCACAGTAGGAATTGTGTACCTTTCATTATAGGCCTTGTTGTCTTCTCTCCAAATGTAGTGTTTATGGTTTTGGCCAAAAAGTTAAATTTTAGTCTCATGACTCCATATGACTTTGTGCCAGAAGGTTTGAGGCTTGTCTCTGTGCTGTTTGGCATATTTTAAGCAGGATACTTTGTGGCATTTGCTTAGCAATGGCTTCCTTCTGACAACTCAGAATTTTTCAGAGAGTCCTGAAGTTATTTGTGGGGGTTTTCTTTGCACCCTGAACAATTTTCCTGGCAGTTGTGATTGGCATTTCAACAGAACCCTTACTTTTTCACTTCTTAATTAGAGTTTAAACACTGATGATTGGCATTCTCAGTTCAACTACCTTTTCCCGCAGATTCCTCAACATTTTTTTTTTGCTTTTCCCATGACTTAGAATCCAAAAAACATCAGTGTAGCACTGGATGAAAGATGCAAGAGTCAGTCAGGAGTCCAGAAACTCACTGACCTTTTATACACACCCACTAATTACAAGCAAACAGATCACAGGTGACGATGGTTACTTTTAATAGCCATTCAAACCCGTTTGTGTAAAGTTGTCACCAGGGTGTGTAAACTTTTGATCAGGGTCATTTGGGTAGTTTCTGTTGTGATTATGATTTAAAAAGTGTAAACACAGTTGTTTGACAATAAATGGCTTCAGCCAAACATTAACCATGAGTGAAAGAAAAGTTTTTGTGTTATCATTCATATTCTCTGACAAATGGCCAAGAAATAATAAATTCTGTCAGGGTATGTAAACTTATGAACACAACTATACCTGTGTCTTGTGAATGGCAGGATGAGAGTGACATACTACCATGTCTTTGAACTGTTCCCTCAATGAGTGTTTGTGTGTTTGTTTGTATGCTTGTCACATTTGATTACATGCTTACCATAGAGATGCCACCATGAAAAAACATCAACTGCTGACCACAATTTGAGCTAAAATAATTTTATTAGGAAATAAATAACAAATAATAGATAACAATGCGTTTAATTAAGTACAATTGTGATACAATTAGTCTCACTATGAGACACAAGTTTTTCATTCTTGAAGATACTTCAATTAAGACATTTGAGCCATGGTCTGCTGTTTTTGAAAAGAAGTGAACATAGAGGGGCACAACTGCAATTATGTTGCCTGTGCATCAGGAGGCACTATAGCAGCATCTACAAATCAATCATGCCTAGTTTGATTCTTCCCTTCTGTGCCTGTTTTTCCTGTATATTACATTCAGTAAAGTCTATTTGAAACAATTAACTCCGTTAAAATGTGTCTATGCATTGTTAATACATATTAATGACAGTAGTCATTTCATGTTTTTGGTCCACCTCTAACCCATGCTAACAGCATATCAAAAATCAGACAAATAAAACCTTTATGCACTACAATAAAAGAACAAATCCAGAAACAGGAATAAATAGGTAATAAATAGATGAGTTGATCCAGAGGGTTTTAGCCTTCGACAAGGCTTCATGAGGTAGTGTTGTCCACACATTCACATGTCATCATTTTCTCATCAACGTCTTTTCATGGAAGTTGACTGTAGGACTGAAATAGACATTTGCAATGTTAATCACTGACACATGAGACTTTAGAGTTTCCATTTTTTGACAGATAAGGAAAATTGGCCTTATTCATAAGAAGCAGTTCTTTCTTAAATCCCGCTTTTGCTGTGTTCCCCCTTCACCACTGTTTTCCTATTTGGTATTTGTTCTTAGGTAAGAACAGAAATGACACACTCAAGAGCACAAGTTACAGATTTAAGTGCTGCCATGTTTGTGCACAATAACTGGTTATGAATCCAACCAACGTTTTAAGGACCTCTCATGAACACATTAAACTAAAATAAACTTTTTGGTGAATGAGATCCATTGACATTTTGCATTGGTCAGCCTGAGACAATGAATATCTTTAGATTTTTACCACTCCCCTTAAAAGAATAAAAAGACCCAGGACAATGTTGGTGGGTGATGCTTTGGGATATTAAATATAATGCATGTGACAGGTTCCTACTTAATTTAAATGATGTTATAAAAAAAAAAACATTTTAGAAGAATTAGCACATTTTCATTTTTCCGAAGATATCTGCAAATGACGTCTGTATTATATGTTATTTTGTTATTTTTAAGTGATGGCAGCACCAAACTGAAGGCTTGTGCACAGCAGGCTTTCAGCTTATTGCTTTTGCTGTATACAATAAAAATCTGAACTGAAAAACTTTGTGTATAAAAATACTGCCTTTTTATCAACAAAATGACAGATGTTAGAGAATTAGTACAAAACTCACCTTCTGTAAAAGGTTCAGTAAATTAGTGAGGAATTTGTGGCTGTCAATCATTGGGTAGGAGCTACAGGGATCACATATGGTATTCTGAAATGGAAAGTTAAGTAGAGAGAGATCAGGATTTGCCATGTTGGGACCTAATCGTAGGAACCATATGATCTTATTTTAGAAGATGTTCAGCTTTTTGTTGATACTTACATCTTTCTCTGACTTAGGGCACTGGCTCACAATGTTCACCTACAACAACAACATGGAAATAAATGTATTAGATTTTGAAAGGCTGCAATAAGGACAAATGGGCACTAAAATCTCTTGGCATGTATGAAAGAATTCTTCAATATGTGATGAATCAGATTTGAATAAAGGCAGGAAACTGATTAGTCATGAAATGTCCTATGTGTTGTCTAATTCAGAGTAACTCAACTCTACTTACAATGCTCATCTTATGCAAATTCTTGTGTAATTTCCGCTGCAGGTCCTTACTGCTGGTGGGAATTTTATTCAGCTGATCGCGGAAACAAACAAGAGCAGACTGATAGCAGCAGTCCTAAAAAGGAATAAAAAGTGTTTTACAAACGATGTAAATAATACTCAGTTCTCAAAACTAAGCATTTCAGTTTCTTGAAATCCAAGATTTCTGTAATGATAAGACTTTGTCACTGCATTGGCATAAAAAATATAAAATTATATGAAAAAGTTTTTTAAAAAGTACTGTTAAGTATGTTGCTCATTCTGAATTCTGAATTCCCCTTTCTGAGCTCAATTCACAGAACTGCCATGGCAACATAATAATTTCCACATGAAACTACATGTGTTTTGAATTTTACGTGCAAGCATGGAGATGCATTTACAAAAACAATCGTTTTCACCGTTAAAGATGGAAAAACGTTGAGAGGTTACACTCCCAGGCAAACTCATTTCAATAAACAGACTCTTAACACTCAGGAAAGGCTGAATGCAAAAAAGCGATGCGACCATTCCAACAGCCCACAGATGTGCTGCTGTTTGATTACTCATCAGATTTCTCCTAAACTAGGCACACTTTCTCCAAACTCTCGCATGATTTATTTTCTCAGTTTGACTCTCACTCACAAGTGAAGGAAGAAGCAATAGAAAAGAAACTTAACAATAAGTCCATCTCATTTCGTACAATGGGTTGTACTGTGAGGCACAGAACTACAATCAAAGAAGGAGTCTTGACAAAGGGAATTATTTGTTTGACAAATCAAAGTTTGTCTACTGAAAGTTGTATGAATTAAACGGAATATGTCATTTTAAAAATGCATGTTGGTAATAAACTACATTTAGGTCATGCTTTTGAAAAATTATGTTTGCATCAAGACATTTCAGGTGAGCACATTTACATTTCAATGCAATACAAATAATGTTGCTTACCTTGATGTCACTGGTTGGTGAGTTGAGAAAAGAGGTATCACTTTGCTGCAAAATGGAATAAAATAAATTCAGTTCATTCCAAGACATATTATGTCAAGTCAGCTCTGGCCTGGTTGATTTAAATAAGTAACTAACCTTTACTGTTTTGTTAAGCTGCATTAGTTGTTTAATTACAGTCTGGAACATGATGGCTGTATTATCCGTGGCAGTTTCAGCCCAGTATGCCATTGCCAACAGAGCACACACAACAAAAGAGAAACCCATCCTCATCTTGACTTATTGTATTCCTTCACGCAGATCTCGGCTCTAATGCACTGTTGATTCTTTGCTTAGGTGCTGTTCATACTGGCTACAGGTATACACTTACCTTTATATAGGATCCTTCGGGACAGAGAAAACCACTTCTTGGTTGAGACTGGAAAAACTCAGGGACAAACAGTGACTAATGACTTTTTCTTTTCCATTAACTCCGTTACGACTGTCAGTCGAGAGGTACGTCGAAAGGCGCGTGCGTGGGGAGGTGTACGGATGCGAGAGTGTGTATGTGTGTACGTATGTGTATGTGTGTGAACCTGACCTACACTTTCTGCACACTTGGCAGGAAACTACAAAGTGCTCTCAGTTCCTCTTCTCATTCTGAATCACAGCCGCTTGTGTGTGTGTTTGTGTGTTTGTATGTGTGTGTGTGTGAGAGAGAATGAGTGTGTATGAGATATGAGTGCAGTGGAGTCTATGTCAGTGTAAAAAGGTGATTTTTCTTTCTGCCTTCCCACTCAAACCGTGTATATTCAAGACAACAACAGGAAGTTTATGTTCTTTTCTACATGCAAGATAAAAATAGCATTTTTGCAATGAAACATTGCCCTACAAACGGATGCTAAATGAACTTGTGTGTCCTTGTCAACACTTTTTTTTTTAAGATCATGTTTTTTTTGTTTATTTGGTCATAGGTTTTCCATGTGGTGATGGAGTCATAATGCATAAAATAATGTTTATTATAAATCATCTTGCTTTAATTTTTATTTTTATTTAAATTATTACTCTAGTTTGTTTGTGATTATGTCACACAGGCTTCTGCATCTGCTTGCATATGTGTGACAAATATGCATAACTGTTTGTGTGTGGTAAATGTGGCACAGGATCATTGGTGTTCATATCTGGTGATTATGACATAATTGGCAAAATGAACCACACACATTACGGTGAGGGAAATGAGGTCACACTTGAGTATGTGAAAGAACCACTTCGTGGACCAATGACAAGACATGGTCCTGACTAAACAGGAAGTGGTGGGTGGGGGACGTCAGTATTTTAGGGAAAAGCCCAGGTGACCCCCAGTCTGATGGAGCGCGACAGAGACTGTACAGCTGGGCAGGGGATTCCTCTGACTGATGGAGTCTCTGTCTCAGCTCATGGAAGAGACTACATTCAAGTTACAGAGTAATGACTCAACTTTCCTTCTGTAATTATGTCAGGACCTGTGTTCCCTACCACAAGCCTCTCTGTGGCCTATGAGGTGTAAACAATTTAATAATGAACATGCAATAATGGATGCTAAATAAAAAGAACAGACACACTGCTGATGTGTAATACTTACTAACAGGTTTCCCCGGTTAAAGAGTCTAATTATGTGGTCTATGGATGTGAGAGTGTGATAGACATGGATGTTTGTGGTTGACAGTGTTAAACCAATGGCCTTAATGTGGTGAAATGAGGACAATTGATGGAATAAATTTGGGCAAAGGTATGTATTTAATGTCAAATACAGGATCATCATTTATTTAATACTGTGTCAAATCCAACATTGAACAGACAAGTCTACATGAAGGTTGAAAGATAAGTGTTTATGTATATTTAATATTTTGTATCTTACAATGATGATCTATCACTAACTCTCTTAAAGTTACAACTAAAAAAGTTTTGCAATTTGCAGAAATAAATAAAGCAGAAACATAAAAATTACACCATTATAACAGCATGATCAACAACAACAACAAAAAATAATAATAATAACAATAATAGAAAGATCAGAAGAAAAAGAAGAATATTGTGGGTAAAGACAGTTGGTCCTGATATATACTCAGATGGCTTTGAATTTAGCTAAAGAGAATTACTACTCTAAGCAGTAAAGATAATATACTGGGCCAGTGAAGGTTTATTTTATTTATTTGTTTTGTAAATTTGGATAATTATTTTACCATAAATATGAACAAAATAGTAACAAAGAACTGTCTTTTAAACTTATTGAATGAGCTATATTTTTGAAACCCGTGCAGCAAAAGAGTGACCACTGTCTTGTGCTGGTGTAGTCCAGGATCATGACTATTATCTTATTTCCATCAGAACTGAGCAATCAGTCTAAATCTGGGTTTAGTTTATCAGAGGGTAACTACACAGAACTCTTACTCACCATTTTTCTTTCAAAGCTCCTGCAAACCACATAATCTGAATATCAAAGCTGCACCTTGAAGCGTGTTCTAGGTAATGTTTTTCCTCAAAACTCAATTTAACGGTTTCACCATACTTTTGTGGTTTTCCCCTCATTTAAGTTTAAAAGTTTATTTGGAAAAAAAATATGTGTAAAGTGTTAACTTTAATAGATGATCCAAACAACACTATTTCCCCTTGGCTGAGCATAGCTGATTAGTTTAGCTCGTGATTCTTGCGTGGGTTGCTGTATGCATGCATAGTTTTCTAGTGGTCGACTGCTATTGTATAAAAATGGAATTTTGCCAACAAAAACCACCAGACGCCAGACAGTCCAGAACCTCACTAGTCCCCCCTTAATAATCAGACACACTCAAGTGTTATTTTCAGTTCACTGAGGCTTGCTTTATATTTTCAAATAAAATTTCACATTTTGTTGTTTAAAATTGTTTTCAGTTCAGCAGGAATATGCAATAATTTATTAATAACTTATAACTTAATAAAACATTGCTATAGACTAAAAGTCTCTGTTTGTAAAGGCATTCAAAACCCCACTCCACATACCACCATGATCATGAATGTTTAAACACATAGCAGTAGCGCTCATTATAATTTGCTTGAATGGACATTGGTTTCCCAGTGGTCGCATTCTCCCTGAATTCCTTAAGATTCCTACTTGTATTGAGAGCTTTTAAATTTTCTGCCTATCATACACGTATCTGAGCATTGTGTGTTATACGCCACAGTGTTAAGATGTTCTAATTATCACAAGAAAAGTAAACATCTCTATATCTCCCATATCTTCTCTATTTTCTTTCTAACAATGAATTTATAAATAAGCACACCAGTATTATTTTACATAGTTACAAAGTGGCATAATTACAAAGTGGCACTTGTGCATTAATATGATATTGTGTCATAAACACTCTGTTTCAACAAAGTTATTCAGACCGAGAAAGCAAAGCAAGCCGGTTTTGCGGATATTACCGTAAGTGTACAGGAAGATAGCAGGGTGTAGGTGGGGGATGGCCTCTACGGGTGTCTATACACTAGGAATGATTGCTTTAGACGCTTCAGTGTGCCTTAGTGACATGGAATCTGTTCCTCTATCAGCAATCATCCTATTTATAATGCTGGAATAGTAATCACTCAACTCAGAAGTTTATAATTAGCTTGCTGATTTATTAATACCACAGAAGTTTTAAAGTTTCATGTCTTGAAAATTTTTAAAATAATTAAATAGTAAAATACCTATACATATAATGCCTATGAATAGCAAAGTAAATATAATCTTGTTTTCTGATGTTATTGGGATTCCTGCTCTATATACTTTAATTAAGTAAAATGTTCCTCATCTTTACTTACATTTAAATATGTATATATTAGTCAAATTTTATCTATGATAAGGATTATACACATTTTAGTGCTACAAGTGAGGTAGAAAGTGTGATGTTTTAGCATATACCACAGCTTTGTGTCATGTGTTTTACACAGACAACAAACCAACAGTGCAACTTTTTGTCAAGTAAACCGATTTTCTTTACTGTAAATTACATTTATAGGTATAAAAATGATACTTTTGCACATCGACAACCTTTATGTTCATCAAAGCCAGATTCACTTTATGCTCATTAACATATGACACCCAAATCTTCAGTTTCACAATACATCTCCATTTAATAAAAATTAATAAAGATGTAACACAGCATGAAATGATCAAAATCAATTTACACGACTTTACCACGTTGTGCAATCACATACAGAAAACACACTAGTACTCATCGCATGGTAATTGATCCCTGGCAACACTTTTACACACACACACTTAAATGTAAAATGTAAATGTATCTAGTACATACCATATGCTGTAATCAGCAGTGGTTCTCAACACACAAAGTGCTGGAGTGGTGGCTGGTTCAGACTGAGGGGTCTTGTCTTTATCAGGACTATTAATGTTTTTACTGTACATCATATCTGAAGTGGTGACACATTCCTAACCTTTAGGGGGTTAAATGACAGCTGTTAGATACAAGATTTTTAAGATGGTGTTGTTATGGAAACAGAGCGTTTTATAGGAAACCAGAGGCCAGTTCTTGTCCAGAGTGTTGCATGTGGGAGTATTACTTTCCTATAAGCGCTGGGGGTATGGTACTAAGTGGGGCACACTTTCAAAGTGCAGTGAGGTGGCTTCAAAAGGCTTCTGGGAAGAGTTTTTTTCAAGCACTTTCTAACTTTATGTTAATGCACACAGGGACCGCAGACTGTAGGACGACACTGGATTGTTATCTGAATGAACGGTTACTCAGTTAATCACATGACACTGTTGATATGGCCTGGCGTTTTTTGGATATCCAAGTAAAATGAAAAATAAAACCAGACAAAATCTAAAATATATCAATAACCAGTTGGTGGGCTGAGCTGTTTTACTTTGACTTTATTTCTAAGTGTCAATAATAAGATCATTTAATCATGGAATCTTCGACCGCTTTGATTCGATCAAGTGTTTAATGCAGTTTTAAGACACTGAGGATCAAAGAACTCATAGCAAAACTCCTACAAAGTGGAAAGTCTTCAGTATGCGATTTGAAGGGGTATAAAGTGGGATGTCATCCAACCTTGACCAATAGCACAAGAGTATAAGAGTTCTGTATTACCAGGGAACATACTGACCTATGTCTTCCTCTGCTTCACTGTCACTGTCTCACTGCAGTTATTTGTTGTTCTTCCCACACTTGTGTAGTGTTATGTTGTGCTTATGGTCCTAAAAGAAATATTGTTTCACTTCACTATGTCTACCTGACAACTTGAATTTGCTAAATTGTTGGCATTAAATTCTTAAAAGTTCTAGTGTAGTTAATTAAGCTGGATGTTTAGGCAGGTGACTAGCTAAGTAAGTAAGGTGGATACATTTAGTATTTAATTTACTAGCAACTAGTGCTACATGCTCACATCAACTGATCAATGTACTGATCCTTCTGAACTCAGGCATTATTTAATTCTGTTATATTTTTTAACCTTTTAACCTTATATCTACACAACGTGTCAAATATAGAACACAGAAAAAATACTTTGAGACCACAAGGAAGGGGCGTTATCTAAGCTCAAAAAGAGAGACAGAAAAATAAATCTCTCCTTTAAATGTTGTCATGATTTATATATTTAACTGTTCACTCTGAACTGATCCTCAATAACAATTAAAGCATGGAAACGGTTTTCCCCTTCTAAATAACATCCGGTAGTGACCATTCAGAAAGCGATCAATTCTGCAGATATAAACTGAGATGGTAAACATTTGGTTACTTGACGCACGTCATTTCATCATTTCAATGTTTCCTGCTTTCCATTTTGAGTTTTTCTGGTGTCTGAAACTTGTATACAGCACTTTCACCACACATTCAGCCTGTCCTCCAATGCTTCAGCATGCTGCAAAATGCTCGGAAAAAAATATTATGACAAAATTCCATTTTGCAGGTAGTATGAAAAGTCTACATGAATGTTTTGGTAAAATTGTATTCTTGTTTAGGTCTTGATTCTATATTTATCAGACAGTGTCTTCAGTGTCTTGAACATGTTTGGTGTCTTAATGGCCTTACCTAAAATCCCATTTACTGACTTTAGTCATCTGTATTTAGTCTCAGTCATTTCATTAATAAGTATTTCATTTCACTAAGAGATGCTAAGTCAAAGATCACAAAGTCAAATTTAGTTTTGATCCATGTGTTTTTTGAGGTGTTGCTGCACTAAAAATATAATATTCTTTTTTTCTTTGTTGTGTTATTTATTAATACTGCTCTATGGTCAGTTAGTCAGTTTTGTTCCAGGACCAAAGGTCATGGAATCATTTTGTTTTGTTAAATTTTACATCTCTAACTCTTTACAAAAACAAGACAATAAGGTCGGAGAAACACCATATTTGGTCTGTGAACTTTGTGTAGGGTAATATGAAATCAATATTGAGTTTATGGTAGAATATTTTGCCTGAGTATTGCAAAAATGGCAGAAAGCATCAATTTGGCATAGTTTTTACATATTGACTTCTTTGCAGGTCATTTTGGGTTGATGTCCTGCATGTGTGTGAATGTACCATTTACTCTGAGGCATATAAAAGGGTTTTAGAGAGACATGTGCTGCCACTAAGGTGATGTGCTTTCCCAAGGCATCCAAAACCAGACCACATTCTGCATGGCCTACACCAATGTGGCTTAATAGACATGTATGTGTATGCTTAACTTGCTGCCAGGCCAGATCTGTATCCTTTTGGAAATGTATGGAGCACAGTGATAAGGAGAATCAGAAAACAATGACCATGGAGTGAGCAGCTGAAATCTTATATCAAGCCAGACTGCACACAGACTGTCCAATTGTCCAAAAGTTATTGAAAAGTGTCATTAAAAGGAAAGATGTTGTTACACATTGCTAAACATGTACCAGCCTTTGTTTAGTGTGTTGTAGCCATCAAATTCTAAACTTCTTTATTGTATATCTACTAATAATAGCCTGTCTCTTTTTGATGCCCTTCCATTAAAAGCCGGGTTTGAAAGATAAAAAATAGAAATAGACGCCGGTCTGTAGTAAACGCAGTCTGTACTGAACGGCGATCTGAAATGACCCACCACGCTTTCCGTACACTAACCCTCTCTTTGTACCACCTGGGCTCCGCCCTCCTGCAGTGACTCACACTGCAAGTACCTTTTCGGATCAAAACTGCTTTGTCATCGGATCCAATCGAGGAAGGGAGAAAGTCTAAACTAAATGTCTTTGTGTACATTTTGTCCTTTTGTATAAACGTTGTTTTACCATTTCCCATTTTTCGCTGTGACTCGTTTTTCTCCCGCTCAGTGTGGATGCATCTCTTCTCTTCTCGACCAGCTGCTCAAAGACATGTAGCATGATGTCGTTGGGACCCGGGTTTTATTAGCTTCTATTCAGCACAAAGTGACAGTCTTAGCTCTTTCCTGACTCTCTCTGTGTAATGTTAGTGCTCTTTTACTCCTTAAACAAGCTGCTGTTAGCTTTATGTAACTCAGTGAGGTTTTGAGGAAAAATCAAGAAGCACAAAAGAGGTTTCATTTAACCTCCCTGAGGAAGCATTAATGGGGTAAAGTTGTCAGAAAGGAAAACAGTAGCATAATGTCAATCAAAGTAAAAACAAGGGCAACTGATCTGGTTTAGAGCTGTATGTCTTGTACAATGAACATGCTGATGGAAAGTTGTGCTAAATTAGCTAATATTAGATAACTTGATAACTTGAGCTTCTAACTGTTAACTGTTAATTTCTTAACAAGGACATGCTGCCACAACTTTTAAACTGTTCTTATAACCCTGACTGATACTCATGTACATACTGTATATTCCCATCTGCCACTGTGTTCAAAAATGTCACTATACACTTTAACACACATACAATTTTTTTGTAATGCATATATGTTTCTATATTCTTATTACTTTCCTGTTAGCTTTTCTTCATTTCTCTTTTACAAAGCCCATTTTCTTTACAAATGTGATAAAAACAAGACTGTGTGAATCTTCAGTAAAGATTATAGAAAGGTTATAGAAAAGACAAGTCATGCCACTTTGAAACGTAATAAGCAGGTGAACAATAAGCATGTGAACTGGTATCATGATTGGTTATAAAAATAGCCCCCAACAACGGCTTAGTCTGCAAAGATGGGTTGTAGCTCACCACTTTGTGCCAAACTTCATGAGAATATAGTCATTCAGTTTCTCAACACAAGATTACAAAGGATTGAGGTATTTCATCATCTACATGACAGAATTGTGAAACGATTCAGGGAATCCTGAAAATATACCGTATACACCAAGTTCTCCTGAGCTGAGCTAATCTCAGATGAATTGAAGGGCAGAAGTAAATGGGGGAAATTGATTTCAAGCTGTCAGCTCTTAATTTTACCTTAATGTATTTGTTACCTTTTGTTTAAACTTGCACAGTCTTAGGAATGATCAGGGTGTTTCACAACACATTATACCCGTACTGCTGTGTATGTGATAAATGAATGAATGAATGGATGAATTAGTTCATTAATTAATTAATTACTTAATTAATTTAAAATTGCATGTATTAATTTTTTTAATTCTTACTTGTAAACAAAAATAATTAAATGTATATCTACTGGCCATGCATCATTATATTAGACCGCTTACTAAACAGAGTTACTACAATTACCAAAAAAGGGAAAAAAGATGCTACTATGTGTAGAGAAATGTATTACTGTAAAAGTCACTTTTTTCCAATATTTCCTAATATGAACTAATATAATTTACATTTTCTTTTTGAGCCCCCTCAACCTCTTCTTATTCAATGAATAGATGATTTACCTTACAATGTACTGCATGTTAGTTAAACTAACAAGCTCAGTATTATGTAATCTTTAGATTCAACATTCATACTACAGTATCCACATGTTTCTGCTTAATTCTGAGAGCTGCTATAAACTGCCAACATTGACCATAGTTAGCTTGATGCTAACAGGCAAGAGCCTGTTACCAGGCTTGCAGAAATTAGCATTAGCAGGGCTTAAGCTAAGCATAAGCTAATGTGTTCCTGTGATTACTTGTATCTCATTTTAAATGTAAATGCTTGTCTACAAAGCCAAAAATGCTCCAGACCTTACACTTACCTATCTGCAATGATCAGTCCAAGGGCTTTGGTTGGCAGGACGTATTTACAAGGCAGGTTGAAATGGGTAACAGGTTTTAATGACCAAAAGCAAAGAGAAACTAACAACAAAAAGCATTACCATAGATACTACAGATGAATACAGCAGGAGTATATAACAGTTGAAAATCAGATACATAACAGAGATCTGACCAAGGCTGGAAGATGTACAAGGGCTTAAATACACAGACATAGACATAGCCCAATGGTTAGAGAAGTGGGTTTGTGACCGAAGGGTTGCAGGTTCGATTCTCGGAACCAGGCAGCAGGCTGAAGTGCCCTTGAGTAAGGCACCTAACCCCCAACCGCTCACCATGTATGTCTGCCAAATGCTGTATAGAATGTATAGAATGTATAGACAAGATGCAAGACACCTGGAGGGGGTGGAGATGTATGATGAACAGGTGGGAAAAGATGGCAAGACCAGGGTGTGACAGACACGTGGCAAAGACAAAATGGGACTGATGAACTGTGACAGAACCCCCTCCATAAGGAAACACTTCTGAAGTGACAAACGAAAGCTGAGGGACAGACAGGACTAAGAACAAGCAACAAAAAGACAGAACCAAACCATACTATAAAACTAGGCAAAGACCCAAATCAGACAGTTAACAAGATGGAAACACAATACAGGATTACAAAAACAGAACTGGATCAACAATACTATGTATTAACATCCAAATGAATTCACTGAATACCTAAGACAAGACAGAGACAGAACCAGACAAAACTAGGCTTAGGTTAAACTTGAAAACTAGGACCACAAAGGAATGAAACTGAGACAGGATAGGAAATATGACTGAAACTGACCACCAAACACAAAACAATGGCTGGAGAAACAAGACAGACTAAGGACAAGAATAATTAAAGAACAAGAAAAAACACAAAAAATAACCACAGAATTACAAAGTACAACCAGATAAGGGTAATAACCTACAAACAAGAACACCTAACCTAAGACAACTAAAAAGTGAACAAAGCAATAAATAAAAGTGTGACAACAGGTAAAACACACTATTAACACAGGACAAGGCTTGAAAAATAGAAAATAGAAACAAATGGGACAGGGACTAAAACAAAAGGAATCAAATTAGGACACTGGTTAAACAGCAGAGCAGGTAGATACATAGAGACAGACACAAACACAAAGAGAGGAACAGGTGGGAAGAGAGGGTAAGACCAGGGAGTGACACAGATACATGACAAAAACAAAAATAGACAGGAATTGTGACACCATGGGTTACATCTCACCCTCTTAGACCCCTTTCTACCAACAGGAAGTAGATACTAGTTCCTATAGAAAAAGCTACTAATGGGTTGTTTCTGTGTTGCCAGCAGTTAAAGCTCATCTTAAAACCTAGTCTTATTTCTTAGAATTTAATTTAGTATGAGAGCAGTTATACTATTCGTCGTGTCTGTTTCTCGACCTGCCATTAGCTTGCTCATTAGGGGCTCAGACCTGGATTCTGTAAAGCTGCTTTGTGACGATATCAGTAGAAATAAGCTTCACTTGACTTTTTACTTTTATTGTTTCATTTGAAACATAATGTTTCAGCCTGTTTTTTTTAAGAAAATTTAGAAAAATGTTTGGTCTTCCTGTGGGCTGTTATACTTTTTATGTAAATATTAATATGGGCTTTGAGGTAGAAAAGATGGCTGTCTACATTCTACATTCTACATTAGTTGCTATATTAATTAACAATACCCCACAAAGACTAACAAAGAATGAGGTTTTGGACATCTGAGAGCTATCTGACTCAGCCATTGGTCCTACCATGCAGTCTACATAGCTGCTATATTTTATATCCACCACCAGATGACGACATTTCTTAGGTCCCTTTTCTGACTTATTTTTGTTATAGGTATTAATGATAAAATTCTTGGTCTTGATTTTGGAAATGCTGTATGGAAGATTATTGGCACATTCACAGTTTTACATTTTGTGAAATGATCACCATAACTAAATTGGCCTCAGGATTGTTCATTTGCCCTAAATCTGCCTAATGGCTCAACTGCTTGTTTCCCCAGACTTTAGTCTGTCACAAGTTGGTCTGTGAACAATGCAGGCCAATCCAGCTTAGTCTTATCCCCTCAGTATGTTACATAATGTACTGTACTGATTTGTATAAATAGTACAGATAAGCAAGGTGGGTCTCATAATTGTCTAACAGGCTATTTATTTGCATTTGTTACTGAGGCTTCTTCACAAGTGGAAGAAACTTATATGCTCATTCAGCTGCTTTTTAGGGGTCAGTATTTTTCACTCTGCCTGGAGTATGTTAATACTATGAGCGATGATGAAAAGTATTTCTGTTGTTGGTGGCTTTGTGATTATACTGATTTCGTTTTGCAGCATAAATGAAAAGAAAAGTCAGGTTAATGCCATGTCATTTTCTGACTGCTTACATTAAGTTGCATAGTTAGGTTAGTTCAAGACTCTCATGTTGTTTCAGTTTTGCACATTCTTGCATGTGGTTTATCCATATCTAGATGGTAAAAGATAGTTTAGTATTATTTTTTTGTACAAGGGTAAAACTAATATCAAATTATATGAGCAATGGCTTATAGCAAGGCTGTGGTATCTGTATCATAATGGAAGTGAAAAAGGAGTGATATCAGAAAAGCTAGTGTTTAGTCTTTTCAAGTCATAAGTCCAAGTCAAAATCCAAAGCTGCTTTCCATTCCACTTTGATCCACATGAACAAGTGATAAGATATTCCCTAAGCAAAGGATGTGGGTTTAGGAAAGCAGTTGATTAAAGACCTTCTTTCTGAATGCTCTGCAACATCAAACACAAAGCAACACAAACTCTTCAACCAGAGTGCAATGATGGGTGAACAGAATGCAATGATGGTTAAACTATTCTGCTAATGTGTGTGAAGTGAACTTTTGCTGCTTCCAGTAAGTTCCCAGTCAGCAAAGCATTTTCACTTCCTATAGTTAAAAAATGACCACTAAAATACCCATCTTCCTTAAAATGTCACTCTTTTGAAATCTTCCTGCAAAGCGAAACAAATGCTATTATCTACTCTCAGTTCAACTTGGAGTTAAAAAACAAAACAAAAAAACATTTTCACTTCTTATGCTTTGGAATCTCCCACAAAAAGTCTGAATATAGTCAATATGCCTGCATAATATATGTTGTATGAAACTACTCAGGTGGCTGGAATATCTAAATGATTATAACAGTGACAAAATATTTAACAGTAATTCTCAACTGGAGCTCTCATGTATCAGTTTTGTAACTGCCACCATTGTCATGTATTCTTTCAGGGAAACTCTTAAATAAGTAAACTCTAGAATGTAGTTACTTGTTCTTGCACTGCAATTTACCTACTTAGGCAGAGTAGCTGCTCCCTGAATTACTCCATGTCTTGAGCTAAGCAGGCTCTTTGAAGACAAACTATACAAAGTTTAGGTTAAATAACAAGTCTCAGGTCTCATATCTTGAAATGAGGTCAAGTCCCAAATCAAGAACAAGGCTATATAACGAGAGCTCTGTATGAAGTTTATAGTAGATCGAAGCAGAGGTAGGAACAAGCAGTAAGATTGCACGTAACAAAGAAAATTAACGCTCAATTGCATTCAAATACAGAGTCCAGTCTCATGCTGAGTCTTGAGTAAATCACCAAGACAGTGGCGGCAATTTTAAATCATGTCCAAAATCAGTGCAGGCAAATCTCAGCACATTAAATGCCATTGTAACACTAAACACCAAAAGTGGTGGTAATGGTAATATAGCTCATATACTATGTGGTAAATTGCATCAAAATCAAAGGTATTCTTTTTTTGTATTGTTATTTTTGATTAAATCTTAAAATAATACAATCTATGGTACATGATTCACTTTTGATCCTTCAGCCACCCCTTACAAAATGTCTCTGATGTCTATGGGTTGAAATTAAATGTAACTGGCTAGCACTGTAAATCGTCTCCTGTTCATCCTTCAAAAAATACCAGCATGTTTGTGCTGAGGAAAGGTTTACTGACTCTCTTTTGAATTTGTTTCTGCTTATGGGGGAAAACTGTTCTCACTAGTCCAATGGGCAAAATAACCAAACAATTAATAACAATTTGAAAGAACCAGTTTAGTAAAATTATATTAAACTTTCCCATCATTAATAATTATGCCATGAAATGAAACATTTACCTGAAAAATGCATCTGCATGTTTCTTCCTGTGTGGGTCTCGAGATTTTTTGAATCACGAGGCTCAAGTCTGAGTAAAAGTCTAAATATGTATTTGGTTACACACCATCCCTAAGAAGTGCTGTTATATTCCCTACACACTGAGCAGGAGACGTGGAACATAAAGCAACACGCACTATTCAAGGGGAATGTACTAACTGATTGGTCATGTATACTGCCACTTTGTAAACCCCCGGTAAACCACTGTTACTACCTATGTAGCTTAAGGTTTCCAAACAAAAGCACATTTTCACTTCCTATGGTTAGAAATCACCATTATGGTCGCCCTTAAAATGTCACTCCCTTAAAATCCTCCTGCAAAAATCTAAAGCATTGTTAACTACATTTAATGTAGTTTGGAGTTTATTTCTAACAAAACACTTTCCCACTTTCCCTAGTCTACTAATCCCATTTCAGAAAAGTTGGGATATTGTACGTTGTATTTTGCAAAGATACACAAATGTAGAGTTTGATGGCTGCAACACACTCAACAAAAGACAGAAGCATGTCTACTATTGTGCCACCTTTATTAGCTACTAAATTACTCTATATCTACTATATCTGTAGCTGAGCAGATGTTCGTTTTGTAGAAACAAACAGTTTGTGTCTTTATGAAATCTCAATGGCTGCGGATGATTGATGGAAATTATGTCTTATGTCCATTTGTAACAATATAAAGGAGAATTCATAAAAAATAAGAAAGGGGATGTGGGTTTGGGGAAACTGCAGTTTATTAAAGACCTTTATTTGGAACACAATGCAGCATATTGTTTTCTATATAATAATAATAATAATAATACATTCAAATTTTTATTATTGTACAAAGTGCTTTACATATGAAGCTATGCATTGTAGAAATAAGCACAATTAAACAAATGTGTTTTTAATCTGCATTTCAAAAATGCAAATTAATCTTCAGCCAACCTCAGTTGAGTAAAAGTTTATAACGCTTTAAGAGATCAGTGAGCAATGCTAAGGACCTGAAATGTAATAAGCAACACCATGCAGTCAATGGGAAGCTTAGTAGGAAGCCAGTGTAAATAAAACAGAAATGAGCTCAGAATGTGCTTTCGTAGTAAGCATGTGGGATACCAGATTGTAAACCAGCTGGAGCTTACTTAGAAAAACAGCAAGTCAGTCAGTACACAATCAAAACGTTATGAAAGTGTAAACTGTTCTCTAATAAAAGGTTGTCTTATGCATATTACATATATGAAACTCAGATAATAAACTTAAATACAGTGTTAAACTAAAGACTGTAGCCATATGTTAAACAGACTTAGGACCCAACAGCAATACAGTCAAGCCCTGTCAGCTTGACCCTGTTTTCTTGCGAACCTTGCCTCTGGCCATGAAAGAACAGATTTCCTTTCATGCTATTTACCTCACTAAGCCGCCAAGCTCGCCCCTCGCCCTCGGCACAATGTGTATGCATTTCTCCGTTTATAGCTCACTAAACACCTCGCTTCTCGCCACATTTAGGGCCCAGACTAATAGGAGCGAGTTAACGGGTTTGACTGTACTTCTGTTTCATTAGAATTTAGCAAGATGTTCCTAGTCATCCAAGCATCTACTCTTTATCTTCCACTTTGTGTAACTGTGTCACTGAAACTAGGTCAGTCTCATTTAACTTCAGGTCTATAATTGGTGAAAAGATCCCTGAAATGGAACCATGTTGTACTTTTCTCAGAAATCCAACTTTTAAAAGTTGCTCAAACCTACACCAATTCGTTTGAAGTGCATAATAAAAAATAAATAATAAAGCCACATTAATTTTACAAACTTTATTCTGACATTCAAAAGACATACTTGCAAAGATGCAACATTCTTCTTTTATACCAGTTTAACCATATACAATGTACTGTAATTGTGCTTTAAAAAATGTTCATTATCTTTTCTGTAAACCAGCCAACAGATAATAAACACCTTTGCTAATAACAAAACAAATTGTCATTTTACAAACATTTGTGTAGCACTTTGCTATATTAATATGGAGAATATTGCAGAATGTCAGTTATTTCAAAGCTGGGTTCTATCCAAAAGTGTAATTGTAGTATATTATAGTGTAATTACTAGAGCTCTTGATATTTATATAAACTTCACCACCAGATAACGATCAAAGCTGCTGAGTATTTTCAAAAGCAAGGTCTGAAAGATAACAGTGGTTTACTCATTTCTGAAATGTGCATGTGCATTGCTTACCAGGGAAGAGATGGTTCCAGAATGCAGTATAAAAAGAAATAAAATAATTTCTTCTTGGGAAACCTTAGATTCTGGCATTTGTGTGGATTTTACTTTTACTTGTGCCATCTGTATAAACATTGTTGTATCAACCCTTTCATAGCAACAGTATTTCCTAATGGTAGAGGACTCATTTAGCAGTTTTATGGACATATTACACTGTAAAAACTGTTCAGTGAAAATTCCAATAAACCTCTCTTTTTACATTAATTTAAAATAATTAAATTTTTTCTTATCTTGTACTTTTACCAATTTGAAGATACAAGGTTTTGCCCCAACCAGGGTGATATGCAGTATTTGTTAATCACATAATCTTCAGTTGTGGGCCAGGTACTAAGTTTTAGGACATAGCTACCACAGAGGGACTGTGAGTGTGTATCTGGGCAGGGGATTCCTCTGACTGATGGAGTCTCTGTCTCAGCTCATGGAAGAGACTACATTCAAGTAGTAATGACTCAACTTTCCTTCTGTAATTATGTCAGGACCTGTGTTCCCTACCACAAGCCTCTCTGTGGCCTATTAGGTGTAAACAATTTAATAATGAACATGCAATAATGGATGCTAAAAAAAATTAACAGACACACTACTAAGTGCAATATCTATTTGACAAAAAGTACTGATGAATCTGGGGTTACAGTCAAACCCTCAAGCCTTTTTGTTAAAGCATCTTTTTTTGGAGCTGAAAGTATCATCTTTAACTCCAACACAGCACAGTTCGTCTATCAGTGTTCTCTCTTTGAGGCCACATACCTAAAACAATCTCACATACAATCAAACTACACACACATAACAGACTTCTAAACATCTCAAATCTAATAGGCACATCAACCATGTGTCACTTAAAGACGGCATGCATCAACTGTGCATCGGCACAAACACTGAAGTAACAAAACTTCAGTACAAATACATTAAAGTAAAATAAATGAAGTAAATGAACTGAAATCAAAATAGAAACTGTGAGAGAAAAATATTTTTAAAGTCCAATGTGGTTAAAGAACATTGCTGGAATAGTCCAGGATTGAACAAATATAAACTACAGTCAGTAGCCCCTCATCTCTGCAACACTGTGCTTCAAAACAGTCTCTGCAGCACTTACTCATTTCCCACCTTCAAAACCATTTTAAACTCCACATTTTTGGACATTCAAACATATGGTCTTCAATTTTTTTCTGTTAGAGTGCATTCAAGACAAGTTTTATTTTATAGATAGTGTATTTATGTATTATTTATATAGTGCTGTGCTTTTTGCAATTTTTTGTATAATTTGCTTTTCTGGCTTTAATCATTATTATTTTTTTCAGTTTGGAAAAACTTGGAATCATGAGTAATCAGTTTTTTCTTTTAAAGAGAGAAAGCAAAACAAATTTGAGCTGATAATAAGAAAAAAACACAATTTCTAAAATAACCAAAGAAAAGGAAACAAACCAAAAAAAGAATTGTCTATAATAGGGACCACACAATTTGAATATCAAAGTTGCAACTTGAAGTGCAAAAGTCTAAGTTGTGGGTTGAATGAAACCATCTTGCCAAAGCACAGTTTAACAGAGTTTCCGCTTTTTTCCTTACAGTTTAATACGTACAGTGGCCTCCATAATGTTTGGGACAAATTTTTAAATTGTAAAATTTTAAACAAAATTCAGAAGAACAATTCAGAAGGGATTAACCTGCACATTCCAGGCTTAAATCTAAAGTTTTCTTTCTTCTTTCTAAATTTCCATAATTCTTTGTGTCACCATGTAGATATTACAATACTTTTTATACCAGCCCCCCTTATTTCAGGGCATCATAGGTAGGTACATTAAAACTGTCATGCTTAGTTATTTGTTGCATATCACATGCATGTAATGACTGATTAAAGTCTGCTATTCATAGATGCTGAGTATCTTCTCTGGTGAAGCTCTGTCAAGCCTCTACTGCAGCCACCTTCATCTCCTGCTTGTCCTAGGGGCTTGTCCCTTTAAGCTTCTTCTTCAGCATATGGAAGGCTGCTCATTTAGATGTAAATCAGGTGAATGGCACTGAAGAACATTAAATATTTTAACTTTGAGAAACTCCCAGGTTGCCTTAGTATACTTGGGATTGTCATCTTGTTGCAGGAAGAAGGTCACCCAAAGAGATCTGGGGAATTTGGAGGTCAAGTCATCATTGTCCTGCTGAAAGAAGGCACTGCTTTTAGGGAATATTCACACAGTGTAGGAAAGCATTTTGTACTTTGTAATAATTTTTAAGGAGTTGGTATGTGCTAAAGTAAGTTTTCCACGCAGAACATTATCTATATTGTCACACTGCCTCTGCCAATTTGAAGTCTTCCCAAGGTGCATCCTGGTGCATCTCTTTCCAAACAAACAACTATTTGTGGTATAGTAGCTTTTCTGTGGGACTGGACCAGATGAACTAACTTTTGCTCCCCAGGCATCAATGGGCCTTGTGCACTCATGACCCTGTCACTGGTTCTCTGGTTGTCCTTCCTTGGATCATTTTTTGCAGGTACTAATCATTTACATGTATTTACATTTACAGTATTTGGCAGATTCTCTTATCCAGAGTGATGTACACGCTGCTTTGCAATCTACTGTTCCTCATGCCAGTAAACCTAAGCTTAAGTTAAGAACTGCTGGTCCACTAAGATCCTAATAGAGCAGATGCTAGTCTTTCCACAATTTGTTTGTTGTAGTTATTTGTGAGCAGGTTTGTGAGTTTGTGAGGAACATGTAGTTTCTGACCTACATTAAAGTGCTCTTTGTGGAAGTGTCTTCAAACTCACAAGACAGCAAGAGGCTCTGCAGTTGTAATGTTCAGGAAAAGTTAATTCCACCACTTAGGAGCCAGAAGTTAGGAGCCAAACTCTGTCTTTGATTTTAGAGAACTGGGGTGTCCAGACAGGCTGTGCTTTACTGGGCCACTTTACTGGGGCAGTGGTGGCCTAGTGGTTAGGACTTTGCCCCTGAGATCCAAAGGTCGCAGGTTGAGCAAATCCCAGCCCGGGCACCACTGAGATAACCCTTGAGCTGTTGATAGCTGCCCGCTGCTCCATGTGTGCACGTGTGATGGGTTAAATGCAGAGAACACATTTTGTTGTGGTGTGTTCACAATGACACAATAACTTTCACCTCACTTTAAGAGAGCGAGGTGTGACCCATGCATCATTTGATCATTGCAGACAGGTAAGCAGGGTATTTTGGCTTTGGCTTTTTAGGTACACTACCGGTCAAAAGTCTGGACACACTTTCCCATTCAATTGAATGGGGAAATGTGTCCAAACCTTTGACTGGCAGTGTAAGTGTTAGTGTCTTAAATTTGATAAAAGCTGCAGCAGAGTGTGAGACCCTTGGTGTATTGTGGGACTGATGACATTATTCTCAAAAGTGATTGTGGTCTTTGGGATATATCCCCTGAGATGTACAGGAGTTCTTCACTGAATATGGGAAACACCCATAAAGACCTGCCATTTTGGAGATGTGGTCTAGCCATTACAATTGTTGTAGTTTTTTTTGTTTTTTTTAGAATTTTACAGCTTGTCAGAATTATTTGCAGTTTTTGCTTGGATAGTTAAGATGATCTAAAAATACTATAAATACTTACAAGTATCCTGTGACATGACAAACAACTGTATTTTCATGAAATTGTGACAAAATAGTGTAATGCATGTCTAAGATAAAAACAGAAGTAAATTATTAGATGTAGTATAGTATTACAGAACTGTCTGACATTTTCAAACTGAGCACTGAAAAGTAAGACACAGTACAGTATTCAATATGGTAAAGTAACTGTTTTGACATGTTTGGCAGTATATCCAAATGATTAAGTAATACACAAAGATATGTCTCTTGTTATTTGATAATAAAAAAAACCATTGAAGGTACAGTACAGTAGTTTCCTTAACAGGCCTCTGACTGCTGCATAACATTGAATGAAATACTGCAAAAATCTGACTTCTTACTGCCAGATGTTGAGGAGTAAAGCATTAGTCACATATTTTCTTTACATAAGCCATAGCCTCAAACATTAACATTCTCAAAATGAGAAAAAGAAAATGAAGTCCATTGACTTGACAAGCACCTGTTATCTGTATGTGTTAGTCCTGTGTACATGATTCAAACGGTTACATTTCCCCTTATTCTAAATCATTAACAAACCAGTCCAACTAAATCAGACAGAAACAAATGTGAAAGAGGAGTAAACAATTATGAATGATTCCTCAGTAGTTTGACATTTTTTTAGCCTTTGGACCACAGCCCCCCAGTGGACAATGCTGGTACTTCTAGGCATTTGGTTATCATTTTTTGTGTTGTTTAAAAAAACTTATTTAGAAAATTGAAATATGATTACCTGCATTGTTTTGTGTTTTTGTATTTATTATTAGTTATGTTTATGCTGTTATGTCTGTTAAATATTGTGGGCCATTAAAGCTTTTGTAGTCGGTTAGGTGGGTCAGGGGTTGGAAAGTCCATGATTTAAAACATTCAAAACTGTGCCTGAGAGGCCTAGACAGACTTCCAGTTGAAGGAAAAGAAAATCGACATACATTTTTATAGGTTAATGGTTTTTTTTTTCATTATTTCAGTAATTTTTAGCATACAGTTTGCCTACAGAAGTACAAAGACTGTAGACTTTACCTATATGTCATTAAATTCTTTAGAAGCCTTCCATGACAAACATAAACACATGAGATTTGCTAGATGCTACCAGATCTTGATTATACCTGGGTTCAATGGTCACAAAAGAAAAAAATAGAGCTTAAAAAAATAGAAAACAAAACAGAAAAAGAACAAATTATTATACAAAAAAGACTTTATTAAATATGTCAAATATTAACTTGTATTTTATTTTATTTTATTATGATGCATGACATAATATACTGCATGATGTAATTAATTTTAAATCTGATCGCTTCTGAAAAAGCACTAACTGGGCTGTGTTGGGATCTTTTGGCTAGGCAGTGTGTCTTTTGTCCAATTATCACATAAATGTTAAAGCACATTAATAAAACTCAAGTAATCAAATGAGACAAAAAATAGTATACTTGGGCATAATATTTCAAACTTATCCAACATTGCAAATCTATAAGAGGCATAGTATGCAAACCTCTAGGATTAGCAGTTATTTTGAAGGTGACATTAATGTTATTTGTTTTTAGTCAAGGAGATAGAAAGCAGGCATAAGTGGGTGACCTGTTTTACAGGACAGGGATCCTTTGTGGAAGTTAGAAAAAGATTTGTTGGAGCCGACCAATTCAGTCTGATAGATTGTGTACATAATGGATGAAATAAGATCATTGTTATTGTCTCCAGGAGTGCTTGACCAACTAATATCGCCCCAAACACTGACCAACAATAATGTGTATTGCAAGGTTGCAAGGAGAAAGACACTGCCTTGTAAAAGCCAAAGTCACTCCAAAAACATGCTGCCAATCTACAGTTTACCGAAGACCACATGAACAATGGAATGGAAATTTGTTTTGTGGACAGTGAAAATTAAACAGTTTGTTTTAAATGAATCAAGAAACTTCTCAGTATGTTCAAAGTATGATTCCTGAGTGGGTTGTCCAGGGTCTCTCTTTTCTCTGTGAAGTTTGCAAACTCACTGCAATCCAGTGTAAGAATATTAGCCCGTCTTTGTACATAGTAATGAAAGTACCATGGGCTATTTTTCTGCATCTTCTTTCTGTGATTTTGGACCTGCCATCATTCATGGAACAATTCCAAGTTAAACCAGTTAAATGTAGCAAGACACCTACCCTAAGCACACACTTTGTTCTACAGAAGAATGCTTAAAGGAGAATAGTTAATGTTTTGTAATAGCCAAGTCCTAAATATGTCAAATCCACAGTCCTAATCTTAACACAGCAGAAATGTGGAAATCTAAAGCAAGCAATGTGAGGAAACCCACCAACATCCCAGAGTTAAATCTATTCTGTATGGAGGAATGATTTCAAGTTTGTCCAAGCTGATGTGTAAGACTAATCAACAGGTCAACATGTTGGCAGAAATTTTTAATTGCAGTTATTGATGCAGAAATGGGTCAGACCGCATACTAAAAAAGTTGACATACTTTTGTCACTCACAGGTTTTTTTCAGTAAATAAATGACCAAGTATAATGTTTTGTCTCATTTGTTTATTTGGGTTTTCATTATCACCTTACAAGAAAATCTGTCATATTTATCATTCTAAAGAGCTCAGAACACTTTAGCTTATGCTCAAAAACGTTTTTAATGTGGATGCATCAAGCAATTCTATCAAGTAGAGTAGACCAAAAACAATGGGACAACCGATTCCAGTTACAGTAAGTCTTCGGTTGAAGTTGTTACTATTAAAGGTGGCACAATCATTTATATATTTAGGGGGCAATTACAAGGCTGATACGTGGTACAAAACATTTGCCTTATCTTAATTTTTTCCATTTTTAACAAGTCATTTATTTTGACAAATACACAGGAAACTAGGATAAGTCAAGTGCTCATTGTAAACACACAACACCACAGCACAATGCAACCCCTGCATTTGACCAATCCATGACGGAGCAGTGGGCAGCTGACATGGGATGGTACCTTGCTCAAGAGAACCTCAGTAGTACCTTTACCTGTCTGGGACCGTTACCTGAACTGGTGACCTTCCAATCAGAGTGGCAACTACCTAACCATTACACTATCACTGGTAAAACAGGTATCCAGACTTTTGCTTATAAATGTTTTTATAGTTTTAAGTTTTTGAAGGAGGTGCAATCTTGGAGAAACTGAGAGAGAAAGCTCCAAAGTAATAGCAATGAAACACCAGCTTTCTATAACCTGGTATAGGGGACAGAGGATAAATTGCTTTTGGAGGATCTAAGGGTCTGGGGTGAAAAGGATGGAGAAATCCATTTAGAAAGAAACAGGGGAGCAAGACCATGAAGTGCAGTGACAAGTAAGATTTTAAACCAACTATGGTTTAAAACAGGCAGCCTGTGTAACTGAGAGTGAATGGAGGTGATGAGAGTGCAGCAGAGTTCTACATGTATTGCAGATTTTGAACAGAATTACAATAATCTTTGCACCTATGGATCGGAGTCTGCACGTCATTATCAGGGAGAAAAGGGCAAAGGCAGGTAAAATTAAAGATGGTAAAATGCAGTTTTGATGAAAGATAATATAAAAACAAAGGAAGGTTTTTAATTGATTATTATTATTAAAATTATTCATTGTAAAATTCAGTGTTTTGGACAGTTTTGATTTGGGGCCTAGCTGTAAGAGTTCTGTGTTGTTGGCTTTTAATTTTAGGAAATGTTCATGCATCCAGCATTTTAAACTGGAGATAAAAGTTATTTTTTAAGGCAGCAGATGTTCTGCCATACAGCTGAATGTCATCCTGATTACAATAAAAACTGAAACTATACTGTAGTTGCAATTGATCTTATAAACAAAAGGCCTGGTGTAGTGTCTTGGTGAGCTTACAGGTTGCAACTATATAATGATATGGTAGGATCATGCATTTTAGATCAAACATTTAAGGACTAATGCATGGTAAACTACAAATTGTAAAAAGAAAACTACATTCATCCATGTTCACCTGATAGACCCGTCTTTCCTCCATTCTTTCTAAGGTAAATCTCACACATTAAGTCAAAATAATAAACAAACACATTTGTGTGTTTATAAGCTCTGGACACAAATATGATATTGGTGTTTTGTTAAAGGGTGCAAGTGTTTCAGGTTTCAAAGTTATTCAGAATGAGAAAATGATTTAGCAGATATTACCGTAAGTGTACAGGAAGACAGCAAGGTGTAGGTGGGGGATGGCCTCTTTGGGTGTCTCTGTACACTAGGAATAATTTTTTGTTGTATGCCATACTGACGCTCTGTGTCTGTAACAGCGATGGTCTAATTTATAATGCTGGAATATCATTCAGTTAACTCACAAATGAACTAAGATTAGTTTTTTTTTTTTTAATATTTGTTTACTGGGTTTATTTCCCAAAAAAATAAATTAGACTAATGTTTCTAAACAATAGTAAAATGTTTGAGGAATATATTTGAAGTATTGTGGTATACAATGTCTTTTTTGTGGTTTCAAAGTGTCAAGTCCTTAGTAAATACAGCCAAGCCTTAAGTCAAATCCTGAGTCAATACAACTAAGTCTCAAGTCAAGACCTGAGTCAATACAACTAAGTCTCAAGTAAAGACTCTCATTTTTGCTCTGTTTTATGGTAAAATAAAAACTTCTTTGTATTTGTTGGGTCCAGCTGAGATGCGCTCAGGTCCATAGAACTCTTTCTAGCTTTCTAGTTATGCAATGCAGCTTCAGATTGCATTTCTTGATGCAGCAATGGACTTAAATATCCCTGAAGTTTTCTGATCACTTCAAGGTTTTCAGCCTTGTTCTACAGGGACTTCTCTGGATTTACTGAAACTTACTGAAACACTATTGCGCACTGTAAACAATGAATTCTTTGCAATCTTGCATTGAGTGTTCTTTTTGAACTGCTTGACAATGTTCTCATGAAGTTTGGCACAAAGTGGTGAACCATAATCCATCTTTGCTTGTATAGCTTGACCCATTCCCCATTACAATCCGCTTACTCTCCTTTACCTGATAACCTGCTTAATGCAGAAAGTTTTTAAACAGTGTAATATAATTTTCCATACATTTTTCACTCCTGTTCTGCTCTGTTACAACTTTTTTGAGTGTGTTGTGGGTGTGAATTCAAAATGTGTTAATATTCACAAAGTACATTTAAGTTGATCAGTGAAGACATTATAAAGCTTTGAACTTTGAATCACACATTCTTGTTTTCATTGCACTTCATACAAAATATCCTAACTTTCCCAGGAATTAGATTTGTAAATGTAAACATATCTAGTACTTACCATTTGCTGTGATCAACAGTAATTCTCATCACTGGAGCGGCGGCTTGTTCAGACTGAAGGGTCTTGTCTTTATCAGGGATATTTCTGGTATTACTGTGCATGGTATCTGAAGTAGTGACACATTCCTGACCTTTAGGGGTTAACTGGCAGACTTCAGCTAAAAGAACCTAAGGTTAATGTTATTATGGAAAAAGTGAGTTTTATAGGAAACCAGGGGCCAGTTCTTGTCCAGAGTGTTGCATGTGTGAGTGTCAAAGCTAATTTTCCTATAAGCGCTGGGGGTATGGTACTATGTGGGGCACACTTTCACAGTGCAGCGAGGTGGCTTCAAAAAGCTTCTGGGAAGAGCTGTTTTCAAGCACTTAGACAATGTTATCGTAAATGAAGGCAACAAGCTGTAGGACAATGCAAAGAGTTTATTTTATAAAACATTTAAATAGCCTAGAGGATATGAGCATTCATGTCAGCACTGGAAAGACCTGCAGACTACACTGATCGGACATATTATGACCAGCTGCCCCTCCCCCTACCACCTGCTGAAACAGCTCTGACTGTGGTGCACTGAGTGATCCGGTTCTTTTCTATCAGAGCAGCATTAACATTTTCACAGAAACTACTTTTTGGGATCAAACTAGACTAGTAAGGGGTTAATAGGGATCTCATAACCATTAGTTTATGTTTTGTTCCTGACTTTGGGCTTGGTTATTAACCTCCAAAAATATGTAATTTACCAAATGTTATTATCTTATTAAGATATTCATTGCAATTGGGATGTGTTGGACTGAGGACACAATAAGAGCATGTAATTATCAAACTATAAATTCATCAATTTACCATAACTAGAAATAAGCGATAAATAAATGCAGCATGTGTTTACGTTATTATATAAACCTCAGAGTCCAGTTATCTTATACATTTGTGTCTTGTATGGACCTCAAGCTGGCAGACGACAAATTATCTATAGATTTATATAATTAATAAAAGTTTGTCTTTAGTTTGTCTTTGAGTTTAATGATGATTTTCAAACTTGTTAACATTGCCTTAAGGACATTAAAAGAATACTATTTAATGTAGCAGTGGTTTATTAAAAATAAAGTTAGCAGCTGTTAATGTTACGAGTTACCGGTACATTACATTGAACAAGAAGTTACTAACCAACAAAACATTTACTACAAGCTCTAACTATGTGTAGATATGAAAAATACTCTTGTAGAGTACTAGGGAAACTATTCCAACGATTTGATCTGTAATTCATCCTTACAAACCCTAAACATGGAGCAAAACAGACGAGCCAATCAGTAAAGCTAGTTTACCATTGAATATTTAAATTAGCCAATGGCTGTGCTCCAAAGAATTAACACTGAGCTAGGTGCTGTCTTCCCCTCATCAGACTTGACCAAATGGCAAGACAGAATGACCCTGGTGCTTCTTCTTCTAACACTTCTGAGGGACCCTAACAACAGTCTGATCATTTACTGGGTATAAACTTTTGTATTAATAAACTAAAAATAATCAAACTGTTACTATGGGCAGACACTACACCTTCACTCCCCACATGTATCAATGAGCCTTGGGTGCCCATGACCCTGTCACTTATGCACCAGTTGTCCTATTTGTAGCTACTGACAATAAAGTTCTTGTTAAAGTGGCTCAGGCTCAGGTTCTTAAGCTTGCTCATTTTTCCTGCCTCCAGAATATACATTTCAGGAACTATTCACTTTACTTGTCAGCCTCTGATGATGATGTTATTGTTAATCTATATACAGTAAATTCTACCCTCACATAAAAATCATCTGATCCGATCTGATCCATAGTAAATCTAATTTTCTCTGTCCATTACAGAATATATATTTTATAGAGATGAGATCACAGCACTTTAAAGCACAAAGCCAATGTTTATTTCCAGATCATTAATAAGCCAAGGCAGAAAGATGGCTAGCCTATATAAAAAATACCATTAGTAAGATACAGGTAAGGTGCTGATTTAGGGGCGGCCATGTCCTAATGGTTAGAGAACTGTGTTGTGACTGAAGGGCTGACGTGCCCTTGAGCAAGGCACCCCCTTCAGATGGGTAAACTGTAGAGATGAATTTCCACTCTGGGATTAATACAGTATAATAAATTAATAAATAACAGCACTGTGATGATCATAAAGGGCTGATGAAAATGATCAATGAGCTATTTAAAAACACAGGCTTGGCGACACTATACAACAGCTTGACGCACTTGATTTCACTGCTTCCGATTTTCCGCTTTGAGTTTTTTTGGTGCCTGAAACCTGTAAGCAGCACTTTCACCCCACGCTCAGCCTGGCCTCCAACGCTTTAGCGGTTTATAAAAAAGTGCTCGGAAAATAAGCACCATGACAAAATTCCTGTTTATAATGCAGCATATAGGCAGCATAAGGAGGTCTGAAACTGCAGTGTGATGCTGACAGAGGAGCATGTTTTTTATGGTGTGTGTTATGGTCATATTCAACATTTAGTAGACTCATGTTCAGCATCTCTGTGGCTTCACCTTGAAAAGTTGAAAATCACTTTTACTGACATGTTAGTCATCTGTATTTGGTCTCAGTCATTTCAGTAATATGCCGTTCATTTCACTCAGAGATGCTGAGTCATTTTATATTCACTGCTGATGGTCTGCTACATGATGCAGCACGCTGCAAGCCCATGTACACTAATATCTGTCCTTCATTTAAAGTAAAAGTAAAAGTTCATTTGTATCTTTGGGTTTTGTCCCTGTTAAACAAGCTGTGTTGTTTTTTTGTATGTATTTGATTGTTTGTTTGTTATTACGCCTTTACGACTTTCACTGAATGTTCTGCAAGTACTATGAAACAAATATGCATGTCATCACGAGAGTGAAGAACTGAACTGTGGACTTCCACAACCAGCCAGCTTGGGTGAGAACCATATAAAGTGGAGGGATTTTCTGGCTCAGACCCAACTCATCATTTTCTTGCTCACTTGGGCTGATATTTTACAGCATAGAAATCACCAAGCTGTGGCTTAAGAGGTTAAAATATGTCCAAACCTATTCATAGTACTGCATTTATACAAATTAAACAGTGCTGCTTAATTCAGGTCAAACCTAAAATCTACACATAGTTTCAATGTACATTATATATCCTACATGTCATTATAATATGTATACTGAGAAAAAATTCAGTCCTGGGGCTGTACATATAAACAGCCACAACATTAAAACCAGTTCCACTTGGAGGAAAGTGTTATCAATGTTTTTTTTTAATAATACAATTTTATGTTGTTTTTTGGATTTTATCATCTTAATGTGGCAGCACATCAAATCGGGTGAAATGTTTGTTTATTTTAATATGCTGTAATTGTAATTGTAATTTGTTAGTGTAATTACACTAAAAAATTCACTATATTTGGATGATTGTATTGGGTTGAAATCTGGAAAGTATGTAAAGATTTAGAATTCAAATGAGCATGAACTCTGCCATGTGGTACCTTAAACTATTCCTGAACAGAGTGTATTATACATTGCACTCCATAATGTTTGGGACAAAGATGAATTTTTCTTTTATTTGCCACTCTGCTCCTCAGTGTAAAATTTTAAGTCAAACAGTTCAGAAGTGATAAAAGTGCACGTTTCAGATATTTGCATACATTGTAGTTTCACCACGTAAGAAATGCAACACTTTTTCATATCAGCTGCCTTCATTTCAGGGCACTATTATTTTTGAAACAATATTGGAACAATAGCTATATTAAAGCTGGTATGTTTAATACTTTCTTGCATATTCCTTGCATGCAATGAGTCTGAGATTCAACTCTATGTATTCCATGGGCTTTTCCCTTTAAATTTCTTCTTCAGCATATGGAAGCCATGCTAAATTGTATTTAAATTGGGTTACTGGCTTTGACAAGCTGTAACAATGTTACCTTAGCAGTATGTTTGGGATCATTATCTTGATGCAGGTTGAAGAGTTTGGAGGCATGTACTAGAACTTGAGCATTTGTTTTTTTATTCCTCAGAATTAATTGTACTACTGCCATTCGCAGTTACATCACCAATAAACATGTGCCCGTACCCATGGAAACCATATATACTCAAACCATAATACCCCCATCACCATGTTTAACAGATTAGCCGTATGTCTTGGATCTTGTGAAGTTATACATTTTTTGGCAGATGCTCTTACCCAGAGTAACATACATTTGTGTTGCCTTGTGAGTTAGGTGCCTTACTCAAGGGCACTTCAGTCTGCTGGCCGCTTCCAGGAATTGAACCCAACCCTTTGGTCACAAACCCTCTTCTCTAACAATTGGGCCACAGCTGCAAGTTTCTTTTTTCTTTTTGTCTGTTTCCACTTGCCATCAGTCTGATACAGATTAATCTTGGTCTTCTCCAAGATCTGGAGGCTCTTGTAAGTACTTTTTCAATCTATAATCTGTCCAGCCCAATTTTTGTGATCTGTGCCCCTGTGGATACTATACTGTACTATACTGTACTTGATCTGCTGGACAGGAGGTTTAGAATTTAAGGATTTTTTTCTTTACCATAGTGAGGATTCTTCTGTTATCAGCAGTGGTCTTCTTAGCTTACTAGTCCCTTTGCAATTACAGAGCTCAACATGCATCGTTTCTTCTTAATGATATTTCAGATAGTTGATTTTGGTAATCACAAAGTTTGACTGGTGTCTCTAATAGTTTTATTAAAACAGGTTTTCTCGAGTCTCAATATCCAAATCATAGAAGCAAGCCTTGCACTAATAAATTAATGAAACTCACCCACGTAATGATAAACACCTGTGAAGACAAACATTATGGTTCCTTGAAATGTAGGAGACTATGTATTCAAATTTTAATTTCTACATTATGAAACTAAAATGTTTGCAAATAACTTTAAGTCTGGAATGTGTATGTTAATCATGTCCGAATTTTTGATTAAAAATTTTACACTGAGCAACAGAGGGGTAGTTCAAATAAAATGTGTCTTTGTCCCATACATTATGGAGGCCACTATATATTAGTTTGGTGTTGACTACTAGACTATTAATCACACTTGATTTTCCTGGGTTTTCTCTTGCTTGTAACTATGACTTTTATCAGTTGAGAGAGACTTAACAATGAACATGCATATTTTCTGGTAGGACCAAGCAAATGCAAGGTTGCCCCCTACAGCAAAAGAGGTTTTTTAAATATTAAGTATCTTTCTTTTAAAGAAACAGAAACTTTGTGTATTTAAATTGTAATTTAAGCCACCTGACAAATTAATGTTATATAACCAAATCTACATAGTCACAAATCATAATCGCAGCTGAATCATAAAATGTAAGTAAATGCACATTTTATTTATTTAACATTGCAGAAAATGTGTATACATTAAATATTTTTACAAACCTTATCAAATCTTTAAAATTGTATCAAATTTTCAAAAATGTAGCAAAAACAGAATATTCAAGTTCTTTGTTTTAGATTGCTGCCATACTGATAAAATTATATGAATGAGAGTGACAATGGAAAAAATGACAATAGTGAGGGAAAAAATGTTTAGTAAAGGTTGGTCTTCTTCATTATCCGCAAGAACTCCTGTTCATTGATTTCTCCGTCTCCATCTCTGTCTGCCTCGTCGATCATTTCCTGAAAGAAAGGAAATAGGTGTGAAAACAATGTGGAACAAAATGATAGACAATCATATATAAAAAAAAAACATTTCCCTGATGCCTTTGTTCATCATAAGTATCTCTGTGTGATCAAAGCGAACCAACCAGACAGAATCTAGTTTGTACTGGGTCATCACCTTGTAGGCACAGACAGCCTCAACTTAGCGGAACATGATGACGCAGGGTGTTGTTTTCACTCAAAACTGAGGAAATCATTCTTCATGTTCATAATGGAAACAGAATGAAATACTCACACATAGTGGCCAATTTAACTCCTCCACTTAACATATAGGTATGTTTTGTACATTTACAATTGCAGACTGTAGGCCTTTCATTGCCCTCTCTATCTTTCGAAAGGACCAACCTATGTAGCAGTGACTAGACAGTAAACATTGTAGGATCACAATTAGACACCGAGTCTTTTCTGCTAAAAAAAACTCTAACCCTAGAGTTTCTAAACACAGAGCTATATATACACACACATGACAACTATTTAGAAGGACGTGCCAATGAGGTGTGTAGAATAACCAGCATCGCCATTGTACCTCATACACCTGTACTAAAATAACACACACTACAGTGTTAATAGCGTGTCAGTGTAACTGCTGTGCTGAGAATGGTACACCACCCAACTATCATCTGGTCAGCAGTGGACATATACCAGTCTCTTTCCATTAATAGATGAGAGATTAGATAGTTGTGCCACTGCCACAACAGAAACTACAGCCAGTAACTATGAGCCTACAAAGTGTAGGTATGGTAAGTGTTTCTAGTAAATGGGTCAGTGAGTGAGTATTTTATGTGATGTGTGTGTGATGTACCACCCATGTACATTGTACATTTCTCCAGATAACTGATTACTAGACTCACCTGCAATTCCTCATCTGTGAGATTCTCTCCAAGTTCCTTGGCAACTCGTTTGAGATTTTTGAATGAAATTTTGCCTGTTCCATCATCATCAAACAATCTGAATGCTTTCAGGATTTCTTCTTTCGAGTCTTTTTCACTCTGAAACATAAAAAAATGTGCATTACTGCTATAAGTGCAGTATATACTCAGAAATATTCACAGTACAGTGATGTACTTCACATGAAGCCATTCTCACAAGTATAGTACATGTTTATATTGTTAGACTTTCAAAGTTTGTTCAATTGCATGAAATATTTTTACTGTATTTAGCAAAAAGGCACTATTTCCTCATTCATTTTACACGTCTGCTTATATAGACAATTCACCATTTTGTGTGTCATCATGGAAAGAAAATCATTAAAGTCAATGGTGCCTGAGCCTTCTTTGTCAATGTCAGCAATCATTTTCTTTATCTCTTCCTTCTTTGGCTCAAAGCCAAGAGCTCGCATGGCGACCTGAGTGAGAGAAAGACACAAATATTGATCACTAAACATGTAACAAATAACACTATTTCTTAATTAATTAGATTAACGTCAAATCACCATTATTAAAAAAAAAAAAAGAAATATTTAGACTATATTGACAAATTTTGGGGGTATTAGTTTGCAAAAAAGACACTGTTTTGCTGAGGTTCTGAACATAAATGACAAAATAAAATGTTCACTCTCCAGAGTATATATTGACCTTTAGCTCCTTGACATCAATGGTTCCTGAACCATCAGTGTCAAACAGATCAAATGCCTCTCGGATCTCCTGCTTCTGCTCCTCTGTCAGGTCAGGTTTGGGGCCAGCTTTTTTCCGCTGGTTTGCTGTTGCACTGGGTTTTCTGAAGCTGGATGCCTGTATAAAATGAAGCAGGTCCAGTTCACTGTGATTAATCTTGGTGTAGATTATAAAATACAATCTTTTCATATTGAGATGAAAATAAATACACATGTATGGCCTGAATTAAAATTATATAAATACATACAATATTATAAATGTTGCAATTAAGTAGTTTAATGAAAAATAAGATTAATTATGCAATCTGGGAAAAGTCATTCTTAAGAGAAATACGATAAGTTAGCGGGTATTTGAGTTAATAGGAGTGTACAGCTAGACAGTTCATATAATGTTAGATCATTAAAATCTAACTTTGTAAATCGTCAGTAACTTCGCATCGAGCTGACTCTCCAGAATAGTCATCATGAATGTAATAGGTTAACTAGTACAAGCAAAGAAGGAGAGTTCAGAGAGACTGTGTTTGTAAAGGAGCATGTGCAGCTGAGAAAAGTCATTTACTTTAACTCTGTTGATTTAGCCCAGCATGCTAATTAGCCAGCAACCAGTTTACATAACAGCACAACGTTGGTCTCGCAGCTAGCTAACGAGCTAAAGCTCACATTTACTATGTATTCACTGATGCATCAACGTGGAACTATATATCCAACCTTCATGTTCATTACTTATCACACGTTTAGTTAAAAGCTTACCATGCTAAACGTAAATATCCAAACACTTATTTTCGGACAAGAAGCCAAACGTAAACATCGGCTTAGGTTGCGACGGTTTCAGACAACTTTTTTGTAGGCGTGGCCGTCAAGAGAGTGACAACAAAATAGATCAATAGAAATCTACGTTAAGACAACGACGGCTACGAATAGTCCAATCAGAAGGGTGTAGGCGGAACATTCAGCAGTTGAGTGGCAGTTCTGTGCCTGTTTAGACTCTGTTGCTTGGCAACAGGCGATGACTTGATTCTGACTTGCAGTGCGCATGTGCAACCCCACTTGGACTAGAGAATGTGTGCGAGTTGGGGGCATCGCTGTGTAAAAGGTTAGTATTTTCTTAAAATATATATTATTCATAATGCGAGGGTATTGTTTTACTTATTTTACAGTTACCGGAATAGATTCAACTGAACTCAGAAAGGTAACTTGCTAAAACGGTTAGCTTAGTTAGCTAAGTTAGCTAAGACGCTCATGCTTGGGTCGCCACCTTTAGCACCATTACAGAAACAGTGTTAAGCAGATTTGATCTTTAAAAGCTTATTTGGGATATATTCTGGGCTTATTTTTGAGTACAGTAATAAATACTTTGATATAAAACAATGTATTTTGAATTTATAGTAGAACGCAGGTTGACAAAATGCTTTATATTGCAGATTAAACCAAAATGATGAAAGCTATCCCAGTCAAATGTAGCTGAAATACTGGGCATTTACACCTTACATTTACAAAGAAATGATGCAAGTTTAATCCTACAGCACCTAATGCTGCAGGTTTTTAATCAACTTGAAATTGACTGGCTTTTATTTTTAATACTGTAAGCTCATGCCCATTGTTTTGTTAAGCACAAATCATCATATTTTATTGTCTTCTGATTCCGTGCACCAGCAATGGGAGGAAATTATTTTAACCAGTGATGTGAACTGTTAAACTACAACAGTAAAGCTACATAAATTGTGGACATGCATATTGTAAAGCAAATTACCAGGTAAACTATTGTTGTTTTTTGTGTGGTAGCTGACTACAGAAGTAGACAAGTTTGTACTTTGTCATGTGTTACAATCATTGCAGTCTTGTATGAATCTGCATCACTATAACCCTGAATCCTCTCATTTAACACGTAGATGTCACTGCTGGGAACTGCAGCAATAAACCAGGGTCACCATATTGGCCTCCAGCAGCTGGAAACTTTGGCTGCTACTATGCATGCTTTTCTGGGCCCCAGTAAGTGTTATAAATTCATCCAAGATGAGATGAGTGGGGAGGCAGCAATGGTGTGCTCCTGCTATCGCCTGCTTGAGCAGCTAGAGCTCAGTAGCTCTGTGGGACAGCTGCTGCATGACACAATTCGAGCCCATCAGAAGACTCTGCATTCAGGAACAAGTTCACTGGTTTTTCTAGCAGGGGTGTGGAGCAGGGTGGCACTGGAGTGCCTTCATAAAGGCATTTCCATTTCACATATAATTGCTGGCATGTCAAAAGGCCTGGAACTGTGTGAGGAGGCTTGCAGAAATAATGTTGTGACTGTGGAGGAGATTTTTTGTAAGGGTGATTTATTGAAGCAACCAAATGGTGGTGATTGTATGAATGCCAAGACTCACTTACCTACTGAACCTTCATTGAATACAGAGGGGAAGGAATCAACTCGGGACACTGTTCGGACCAGAAACGCAGGTTCCATCAAAGAGGAACTTCCTCCAATGTATAAATTAAAACTTAAGCATAGTAGGCACTTTAATTCTTGTAGTGAAGAGGCTGAAAGAACACAGACAGTGAAAACTTCATACCAAAAGTACTCAAAAGACATCGTTCACCTAGCTGAAGCTGTCAGCCATGGATCTAAGGCTTCCATGGACTTGGTGGTAGAGGCTAGCAGGATTCAGTCGAGATATGGAAGCCAAGAAGATGACAAGGTTCTAGATGTTGATAGGTTGGTAACATGTTTATTGCCAGGCCTGTCTGAGGAGCACTCTGCTGTACTCCATGGATATGTCACAGTGATGTGTGACGAGCAGGCATCACTGATCAAGCATTTCAAAGAACGGACGTTAAAAGTTGTCATTGTAAACGGCGACGTGAGTGAGAAGTACTGTCATGTAGGTTTCAACAGGCCTAAAAATGTCACATACATTGGTGACTGCTCTACCTTGACGGGAGTCAGCAAAGAGGTGGAATGGATGGACAAGGCACTGGGAATACTTCTGAAATTCAGCATAGACGTTCTTCTTGTAAGTGGAGTGGTCACTGGACAGCTGAAAGACCACTGTCTCAGTCACAACATTCTGGTTATTGAGCGTGTCAGGGCGACCATTTTGAATGAGTTTGCTATAACTACAGGAGCAATTCCTATCTCGTATCTCACCCAACTCACCGAGCAATGCGTGGGTGGTGGAGTCCGTGTGAACATGGTCAGAGAGTATACGGATGCAGGGAAGACACTGTGGAATGTTGTTGCTAATGGAACTTCTCTGGTCACAGCAGTCATCACTAGCTCAGTCCACGGGAAACTCCAGAGTCTGGAGGACCAGTTCTGGAGCTGCGCTTATCGGTTGCACCATGCACTCAGCGACGGAATGTTGCTACCTGGTGGAGGGGCTGCTGAAATGCTGTGTGTTCACCAGATTTTCAGACACCTGGACGTGTCCTGGTTCAGTACGACCAGACGCACCGAGGCAGAAAGAGCGACAGTTTCCCATGAGCAGGAGATTCTGCGGCTGATGGCAGAGAGCTGGATGGACTACATCTCCACGCTGATGGTGAATGCTGGTCAAGTTGTGGCTAAAGCACAAGCCTGGACATGTATTGTTCAGTACCTTAAGGACTTTGGGTCCAGGAACCCTCAGAGAACTGAAATGCCAGAATCTCCTCTGAATAAATACGATGCTACATTAAAGCAAGAAGAGACAGAAAATGAAGGAGACATGGTGGCAGTGTATGATAATGTGACAGTGAAGTTTGAGACTTGGAAAAGAGCACTGGACCTTGTGTTTTTGATCCTTCAAACAGACACAGAGATAATTACAGGAATAAATGAGAAAGACAGCAGATATAGAGATTTTGTAGTTCTCTGATGCCCTTTATATGATTTGAGCAAGCAATGTTTTTATTTATGTTCTTTTCAAAATGGACTAAATAAACTTTCTCATATCTTGAGAGACTAAAATAATTTGGGCAAAGAAAATATCCAAAATAGCATTTTAATAAAAGCTGGTGATGGGTGCATAAATATGGTTATTATATATCTAAATGTTTCATTATTTTCTGAAGATTTTGTTATTTTGATGAAACCAGTTACAAATGTGCACTAAACATCATCACTAAATGCAGAGCAAATGCCTCAGAAGTCAATATAAATGGCCTAAATGATCTTACCCTACATTCACAGGCTTACGTGAAGGTTCATTTTCACTGAAGGTGCAACACATTTAAAGTGAATGTTTCAGTTTGAGTCAAATATATCAAGAATAGTCAAGTTGCTCTTAACACATTATCACCCATTGGTATATTTGACTACGGTTTGTTTGGAAAACAAACACTGATTCAGTATCTAGAAATAACGTGATATTTATTATATAGCACATTTAAAACCCTGTACAGTGTCATGAAAAGATTTTAAAAGAAGAAACAAGCTGAAAAAACTAAAGACCGGCTGTGGGATATTAATAGTCCATATGAAATAAGATTAATCACAGTTTCCAGATGGACCCCGTCAAAATAAAGAGAAATGTAGACTGTTAAACCTGTTTCTGAAGTTTTCACATCCAGATTGTTCAGTACATTTCACAGGAGGATCCCACTGTGTCCTGTTAACAGTTAAATGACTGTATTCGTCAGGACATCGGCGCAACTAACGCACATGTAATGCGAGATATGGATCATCAACAGTGTTTTTACCACGTGTCGCCACTAAGGGGAAGTATTTTCCCCCAAAAATCAACGATCTAAGGCCATACTACACCTACAGTATATGAAAAAGTAAAAAGAAAAACAAATGTATTAAAATAGTATTGTTGTTGTTTAGGAAATGGTCTGTGTCAAATTTATTTAGCTGACTCATTATGGGGGTTCTGATAACCTTCAGAAATCATTGTGAAAAATAAATACATAATAATAATTAAAACATATATATATATATATAATATATATATATATATATACACACACACACACACACACACACACACTACTGGTCAAAAGTCAATCAATTTGCCCAGTGTTTACTGGTAATTTAAACTTTTCTGTTACAGTAAGTAACCTTGAATGGTACAAAGGTAAGTGTTTACAATAAATAAATCCATAATAAATAAAATATTTAGTTCACCAAACACTGAAATAACATGCAGATTTCATAGGCAACATGCTTTCACCCCAAGCATTAAGAACCTGGTGAACTTCTGGCTTTCCTGCAGCAATGGAAGTCAGTGAAGCCTTGAAGTTTAATGCAAACAGTTCTCATGGACCCTGATGGGTATGGGGGTGACTGGAGATCTTCTCAGGTCCACAACCAGTTCTTTAGTTTTGCTGATGTTGAGCTGCAGCTGATTTAGCTCAGACCATTCAACAAAACTGTCCACCACTCTCCGGTATTCCTGATCATCACCGTTCCTAATACATCCAACCACAGCAGAGTCATCAAAGAACTTCTGCAGGTGGCAGCCCTCTGTGTTAAATGTGGAGACGTGGAGGATTGTGGAGAAAAGGCCCAGAAAAAAAGACACGCAGTAAGAGAATGAGCAGAACATTAGAAGAAAAGATCTTGACCGTAGATAAAGTCTACAGACTTTACCAGCTGGTTTGGGATGAACAGGACAGAATGGGGCAACAGTAAAGCTGTAAACTTTTTGCACCTCAAGGAATTCTTTGCATTATGTTTTAGGGCTTCATTTATTTCCTATGCTTAAGCAGGTTAAGCAGGTCCTTTATTTTTTAAAAAAAAATGTAAATCAAATATAAATTGTTGTAAATATTTATTTATGTGACTTTGGTGACTTAATTTTAACTTTATCTGGGAGTGCTGCTGTGTTGACAAACATGTTCCTCTGGTGCTCTTCAGTTGAGAGATCCAAAACCTTTTCTCAAGTAAGTAGTACTCATGAGGCAAAAGCTTTTATTTGAACTTAGCTACCAATTAAAATAATGCCTATATGTTTCAGCCAAGATAACCTTCTTCAGGGCAAGTTACAAATTGCAGTCAGCATGTGGTCACATGACTATGAAGCTCAGGTGTTCATCATATCACATGACAACGAGAACAATTACAGCACAAAAAGTTACACTGTAAAAACATCATTTCATGACACAATGATGACAATGACATGTGAAACATAGATTTAAAATTGACATTTTCAATATTTTGCATATTTTTACATTTTACACTTAAATCATCAATAGAACATGTATTTTTTCCAGTGTTATATATATATCTCAAACCCCTAAACTGGCATAGACTGTGTATTGTATGCGGTACGGACCTCCACTCTTATTTTGAAATCTATTCCTTAATGACGTCACTGGTAAGGTCATCGCGGTGTCTGTCTTCCTCTCTGTCTTGCTTGTGGCCGATGTAGACAAACAGAAAAGACAGGCGAGGAGTCTGTCCAGTTTGGCATGGTCAGAATTGATGTTTTCGTTGCACGGCTCATTTGTAGGTAGACGGGAAAACTCCGAGTCGCAGTAATGTGGATCACCCCGGAGGAAGTGCTGCTTGCTAACGCGCTGTGGGTCAGCGAGAGGGCGAACCCCTTCTTCATTCTTCAGCGAAGAAAGGGACACGGGAAAGGAGGCGGTATCACCGGTAAGTGGGTTTGAAACCGAGAAAGGAGCCACATATACACGTCTGTATATTCTTACTTAGCCGGTCTGCTAAATGACACAGAGCTGTGTTGCTGCGCTGGTCAGACTTTTTGCAATGTTTACATGTTTACACGGCTAAACCTGACTGCTTCGCCACCCGTGCGCGCGCCAGTCTGGTTTGTTTATGTGGCGTTTTCTCGTTTTTCTAGCTGTCTGTCTCCGCAGTGCAACGACAGAGTGCAACCTCTGAAAACTACAGTGTTTTTTGTCTCTGGCGGTGGTGAATGTTGGCGTTTGTGGGAAGAAGACAGAGCGACAACAGTGTGTTTAGATGGGGTGGGTGGGTGGCTGTGTTTGTGGAGCAGTATCCCCAGTACGGATGATGTCAGTCAGTTGCTCGTGCTCCGTAACCTCGGCAACAGCGGCGACAGCTCTTCTGCTTTTTGTCACAAGCAAACTTCGAGCAACCATGTCTTACCTTTTCTAGATTACTGGAAAGTCTTTTAATATTTGGTCGCATTTCTTACTACAAAAAGTAGTGAACAAAGAGTTTCCTACACTGCGAGCAGAAAAAATATTGAGCATTTTTGTCATTTGATAGTCTCCTGATTACACCGCCTTTAGTCAGCATGTTCTCCTTTCCTCGGTTTGTAGCTCTTATGTTAGCTTATGACTCCTCCCAGCGGTTGGTAAAGCAAACTTGCACTGGAGGGAAGCTTCACATGACACCACAAAGACGCCCTTTGTTTTCGCAAGACTTTACACATTAGTTTCCTCAAGAAACCTCACAAGAAACCAAGCTCACCAGGCAAAGGTTATGTGTAAACTTCATGACTAGAGCTTTCTGTCCTGTTTTTACTTTGTTTACACTCTGCACTGGGCTGGGTGAAGCTGAAATGAAATCTGGTTGTTTTAAATCCCAACATTGAAGCTCTTACCTTCTTACCTGTGGTGTGTTTTAGGTTATGTTCTGCTGATATTACACTGCTCGCATATTAACCTATGTGCAGCCTGGAGATCAAAGTACTTTCTCTAATGAAGAAACACTCAGACTAACACTGGTACAACTGTTGTGTGTAGGATTATAATGAATGACACACAGATGGCTCATTCAGAGAGATAGTGGAGTCAGTGGAGTGGAATTGGTAGGAAATCTGCTGATCTTGGTTTGCTGTAAGTTAGCTGAGATATGTGCACCCAAGAAGGATAAATGGCCAGTTTGCACAGTGTTATTGATGCAGGGAGTGAACTTTTTTCTCTGTCTGTCTCTACACAATCTGTAAACCCGCTCGGGAAGATAACATATGGGTGTTACGTTGAAGAATGTAAAATAATTGCCTGCCATTACCTTTGCTCTTATGCTCCGTTTTCTCTACCCCCTCCCTTTTCATCAGGCCTTCTGGTTGGTACATTAGACGTTGTTCTGGACTCCAGTGCTCGTGTGGCTCCATATAGAATCCTGCACCAAACTGGAGATTCACAACTCTTTTGGAGCATCGCCTGTGGTCAGTACTTAAGCTTTTACCCTCAGGAGCATTTATTAACGTTTAAGTCCAAATTGTCTGGATTCTATTACAGTTTTTATATTCAGTTTGCACACATTACTGGTGTGAATTGCTTTTAGATGGAACAGGTTGGACATCCCATCTATAGGATGAGTGTCTCAACAGTCCTTGTGTCAAGGACAATATGGACACAAGGAGCTCTAAAGGTTTTGAAAAACCTCTGCAACATTAAATCCTTTTTCTTTCAGTTAAATATGTAATCACATTTAAAAAATTAGTTCTTATGTACTATACAGAACTAAATAAAATAACTTTTCATCCCAACAGCTGGTGTTAAATATTGGTCATGGAAAGTTCCTTTTATGTTCTATCAGGATCTGGCTGCCCATCTCATATAATTGATTTCTTCCACTACTTCATTGATATCTACCAGCTAAAACTATGGATGCTCTATTACATTAGAACCCTATAAGTATAACCACATCTCTTTCAGGGAAAAAAATCCAATGATTAAAACATGTCGTGACTTTAAACAACCAATTTATGCATGCATTTCTTAAGTTTGTGGTGTATGTATTTATGTTGGTTGCCAGGGTCATCTCGCAAGGAGATAACTGAGCACTGGGAATGGCTTGAGTCTAATTTGCTGCAGACTCTCTCAATCTTTGACAACGATGATGACATCACTACTTTCGTAAAGGGCAAGATCCAGGTGCTGTTTCACAAAATGCCTGCTAACAGTGTGTGCACTTTGGGTTTTACCTCCAGTTTGCATTGGGGGATGGTGGGGATGAACACGCAGACCAATTTGTTGTCGGGCTGTGTGTCTGCAGGGCATCATTGCTGAGGAGAACAAGAGTCGTCAGGCACAGGAAGATGAGGACTGTGGGAAGTTTCGTGAAGCAGAGCTTAAGATGCGGAAGCTGTTCGGGATGCCTGAGGAGGAGAAGCTTGTGAACTATTATTCCTGCAGTTACTGGAAGGGCAGAGTGCCACGCCAGGGCTGGCTTTATCTCTCGGTCAATCACCTCTGCTTCTACTCCTTTCTGCTTGGGAAAGAGGGTGAGTGTGTGAGAAAGGGGGTGGAATTGAAGAAGAATGGAGAAAGGAAATATGGAAACAAGAAAGCATTTAATGTAATTAAAAGAGAATGAATGGATAAGGAAATTGAGAATAACCAGTTAGATGATGTCATCAGCATTCTTTAGTTAGATGATGTCATCAGCATTCTTTAGTTAATGTCATTTTCTTTCATAACTAATGTTTTCCTCAGGAAGTGTGCATGCTTTGTGAGCCTTTTTGGTGTAAAAGTGAATTCTTTTACTCTTCTCCCCCCCCTCATATGCTGTCAATCCTTCTTCTCTGTAGTGACTTTGGTGGTTCAATGGACTGATGTGACTCAGCTGGATAAGAACGCTACTCTAGTGTTTCCAGAAAGTGTGCGGGTGAGCACCCGCGACACTGAGCATTACTTCTCCATGTTCCTCAACATCAATGACACATTTAAGCTAATGGAGCAGCTAGCTAACATTGCTATGAGGCAGCTCTTGGACAATGAGGGCTTTGCTGCTGACCACTCACTACCCAAACCCTGCAAAACCTTGAAGAACGTCTCTGCACTTAAAAGGTTTGTTGCCAGTTTCCTGAAGATAATTACTGTATACTCCTTAAGAGCTTCTTGACCAGAATTAGTCAGGAATTCTAGTATGTGGTAATGTGGTAATGGGGCTTTTGTAAATCTTTGTGTTAAACATTATACAGTGTTGTGCAAATATTATACGTCTGCAGAAAAAAATCTAAGTAGTAAAGATATTTTTGCTTATTAAAATATTATATACCATTATGAACACAATTACATATTGGGGTACATATAATAGCCGTGATACTATGCGTTGCCACATGTTCGTCTGCTACCTACACTTTTAGCCATAGAACTCCTTAACAATTATAACTACTGATCTTGTGACTGTTTACTTATTACTGTCTGGTGTTGGCCAGAGGAGTATGGGTTCAGGGAGTTTTTTCTTTGCCTCTATCACCTTGGCTTATTAGGGGCTCGCATCCGGACCTTGTAAAGCTGCTTTGTGACATCTGTTGAATTAATTTTTTTTCTTTCTTTTCTTCTTTTTTCTTTTAGAGACCTGGATGCACGGGCGAAAAATGAACGCTACCGAGCTCTGTTCCGTCTGACACAGGACGAGCGGCTTGATGGTCACACAGACTGCACCCTGTGGACACCCTTTGCAAAGATGCATGTCGTTGGTCAGATGTTTGTCTCGAACAATTACATCTGTTTTGCCAGCAGAGAGGAAGACCTGTGTCAGCTCATCATACCTTTAAGAGAGGTTAGCTTTATTGCTCAACACATTCACACACTTGAAGAGAATTTGTTGAAAAGTTTTCATATGCACTTACACTTTGCCATACACAATTCTGGCTGTATGGCAAAGTGTTGGTTGTGATTGTATCACGCTACATGTTGGAATTGCAGTACTCCTTGCAATATATTTTTAATTCTTTGAGAATCTCTAAAATGACATTGACATTTACCTGCATTGTTCAGCACAAAAATACTGTAAACTATAAATGCTTTAAAAAATCTTAATAATTTTTTTAACAATTGGCAAAATGAGCAAACAACAGAAAATCTACATTGAAGCAATATTTGGTGTTACTACCCTTTTCTTTAAACCAGCATAATTTCTTATAGGTACACTTGCACAACGGTGGGGATTTTGTAGGATTATATGCGGGTCAATTAATTATGCCTGACGGGTGCAAATGCTAATTAATTTCACACAGTCATTTAATGAAACAGAAACAGCTGTGTAAGAGGCTTAAAACTGAGTGCCGAGCAGCCAAACTGATGATCATGGCAAGACTGAACACAGCAACAAGACACAAGGTACCTACTGCATCAACAAGTTCTTTCCCAGGCAGAGATTTCAAAGCATTCTGGGTTTTCAAGATGTGCTTTTCAAGCTCTTTTGAAGTAGCACAAAGAAACAAGCAATGTTGAGGAGTAGTGAGCGGCCAAGGAAGCAAAGGTGTTTTTTGTTTTTTTTTAATTAGATGTCCAGGACCCAGGTAAAAGCCATACGTCCAATATGGAGTTAAACCCAAGAGAATCAACTATGAGCAAAAACATAAACTGCGGTGTAGAAAAATGGCAGCAGGTGCTATGGACTGAGGAGTAAAAATTGGAAATATTTGGCTGTAGCAGAAGGCAGTGCATTCGTTGAAGGCCTGGAGAGCAGTAAATTAATAAATGTTAGCTGGCAATAGTGAATCATGGTGGCGGTTTCTTGCAAGTTTGGGGCTGCATTTCTCCAAATGGAGTTGGAGATTAGCTCAGGATTAATGGGGGGCCTCAGTGCTGAGAAATGCAGACAGATAATTATCCACTATGCATTATCATCACTTGGGTGTATGTTTGGCCCCAGATATTCAAACCCAAAACATACAACCAATGTCATTAAGAACTATAAAGAAGAATAAAGAAGAATGAGTCCTGGAAGAGATGGTATGATCCCCAGAGCCCTGATCTCAATTTCACATAGTCTAACATGAAGAGACAGAAGGATTAGAGGAAGCCTACAGCCACAGAAGATCTGTGCTCTACAAGCAGAGTTCCTTCAAAAACTGTGTTCAAGTATGCCTAGAAAAACTGATGCTGTTTTAAAGATAAAGGGTTGTCACACTCAATATTGATTGATGCAGTTTGTTAATTGATGATGAAAATAAACTGTTAACACTTTCATTTTTTAAACCATTCATAGTTTATAGCAGGGGTGCTCAATACGTTGATCACAAGCTACCAGTCGTTTGCAAAGGCATTCGAGTTGATCATGGAGCCCTGGCTTTCAAACTAAACTCTACTGCGCACGTGGGACAGTGCAATCTGGTCTTTTGTAAATAACGTATATATATATAATTTTAGCATTTTTATTGTTGGTAGATAATTTTGCCCAAAAAGTGTAGGCACCCCTGCTTCATAGCATTTTTTTTCATACCTGTGTAATACTTTTGCACAGTACTGTATGTGTTTTGCTGGTTGTCTGTCTCTGTGTTGCCCTGTGGTGGGTTGGCCTCCTGTCCAGGGTGTACCCTACCTTGGCCTGTAGTCTGCTGGGTTCGGCTCCAGCTTCCATGGCGACCCGAAATAGGGGTTTGGATAATAAATGAATGTATATGTTTTGTAGCCTTAAAAGCATGCTTACATAATATTAATTCCTACAAACAATTCTTCGTAGTATTAAGAGACTTCACAGAAACATCCACATAAGCACAGGCTCTGAATAAAGACACATGCAAACAGCCATACACGCACTCATACAAACATTTAAATTTTTTTCACTCACCCACCCACCCCTTTCACCCTTTTCTCCTTCACGCTTTTTCCCCTCTAGGTGTCTATAGTAGAGAAAGCTGATAGCAGCAGTGTTTTGCCCAGTCCGCTATCCATCAGCACTAAAAATAAGATGACCTTCCTGTTTGCCAACCTGAAGGACCGGGACTTCCTGGTTCAGCGCATATCGGACTTCCTGCAGCGGACTCCTGATCGGCTCTGTGGCCTGGCTGGACAATCAGTGAGTCACTCAAACACTACGGGATAATCATGAGACACTTACAGAAGCATCTCAGCTGTTTAGCAGTTATCTGAACAGCTGTTTGAACACTGAACTTGTATTTTCCTTTTTATAATCAACTTGAAATTAGTTATAGTTCAGCAGGAAGTTCAGTTCACATTTTTCTCTTTATCCCAATATGTTATTCAAGCAAACTTTGTTGGTGTCTGATGTTTACTTTGTAACACTGTATTAGCTACTGAATCTATAAATCTGTACTGTCATGTAACATTTTTGTCATAGCAAAACTAAAGCATCAGATTTAATTTTTAATTTAAATTCCATAAATTAGATTTTAGACTGGAACTGTATAAGACCATGCTTATTTAAAAAGTGTATTTTTTCCCATCTGCCAGGAAACTCCAAGTCCCAGTACCCCTACTTCTCTCCTGCTTACCCCACCTGTGCTGGGAGCCGGAGAGCTCCCACAGGTCCGACACTACAGCTCCAGCCTTGCCACCGCCAAGCAGGGCCTGCTGAGCATTTACCAAAAGGATCGCCCTGAAGATCTGGGGCCCAAAGCGGTGAGCCCTCACTGTATCACAGTAAACCTCCAGACTAGGGGGCAGGAAATACAAATTTTTTATGACTGTAGCAAATATGTTCTATGACTGAAAAATAATGTGCTAATCATGTGCTAATTAAGACTAGCAACAGTTTTTAAGCTATTGGGAATATTGAAATGTAAACCTTTTAAATAGTAGTACTTTTTAAAATGCTAATGAGGACTAAACAGTGTATCTATAGTTACTTTATTCACTCTACTTCATCTTGCTTATTTTAGACAAAAGAAAAGATGAAAGAAGAGTCGTGGAATATTCATTTTTTTGAGTTTGGACGCGGTGTGTGTATGTACCGCACCTCTAAGACGAGAGACCTGGTGCTTAATGGAATTCCTGAGAGTCTGAGAGGGGAGCTGTGGCTACTTTTTTCAGGTAATACTCCTCCCTATCAGCAGGGGGCATATTGTTTTTGTTTCCTTAGACTTTCTTACTGTTTATTGTTCACAAGTGGCATTATGTTTGTCTTTTTCTTTCTTTTAAAAGGTTAACTAATGAACATTTTTATTTTGATATTTTACAAAAGACCGATGTCTCTAAGTAAATTCTTCTGTAAAAAATAATTGCATTTTATGATTTTATTAGGGCTGTTTTACACAGTGCGTTTCATTTGGCTACAGCTAAACAGCAGTTAAGTAGAAAATGATGTCTGAAACATTGTATGGAAAATTTGGTTTTGAGCTCATGCATGCTGTCAGTGTAAGGTTAATGTAAATATGGTTTATAAATTGAATGCTATTATGGCTGGATTTGAGCAATGAAGTTCAAACAAACCAGACTTCAACATAAATGCAGCCTGTGAGACTCCTGTTTTTCTGCTGTGGTCTGAGTAGTAACATGTAGCCATGGAAATTGCTTCATTGACCTGAACTTCTGCCCTCATTATGTGACTCACCACGATCTTGTGACCTGCTGACGCAAACACAGCTACAAACCTTGTGTAGTGACATTTACATATCTATTGTCTTTGAATAATTACATTACCATTGATTGTGCTTGTTGTGTTTAGCTGAATTTGGTGAAGACACCATTAATTCTCCTCCATCTTATTGAAATTCAAAACAAATCTTGGCTGCTTGAATGCAGAAAATATATTGAAAATGGTAAATGAGTAATTCATTAACAGCATCATCACCTCCCTTTCATACCCTTTTCTCCATTGGTGTTGATTAATGTATTTCTTGTTTTCGTTCTCTGAGCAGGTGCTCAAAATGAAATGGCGACTCATCCTGGCTATTATGCAGAGCTGGTCGAGCAGGCAATGGGTAGATGTACGCTAGCAACAGAGGAGATTGAAAGGGACCTGCATCGCTCCATGCCAGAGCACCATGCCTTCCAGAATGAGATGGGTATTGCTGCACTACGCAGAGTGCTTACTGCATATGCCTACCGTAACCCGGGCATTGGCTATTGCCAGGTACTCGAATACACACAAATGCTTAAGACAACTTTTACATCAGCAAGGCACTGAATAATTCTGCCAAAAGAGTTGTGAGTCTGATTTCAGTAAGAGTCCAAACTCAAATTTTGACTGACTTAGAATTTACAGAAATTTTCCTAAACACACCAAGTATAATGCCTGAATATAATGAGTCAAAGTTGTTTCTTTGTATTATAATAAGAATAATAAGTGTGTTGTTGCTGTTCTTAAATATCTTTCTAATCAAAACTTTCCATTACATCGCTCAACTTTCTCATAATTTCTTAAAACTCCTATGTTGTGTTTGAACCACTGAAAATACTTATTACTTACACTTTTATAGCGAAGAACATAAGTATTTGAGCACTGTTATTTTGCAAGTTCTCCTACTTAGAAATGATGGAGGAGACCATGATGGAGGGTCTGAAATTCATATTGTAGGTGCATTCCCACTGTGAGAGGAAAATAAATCAGGAAATCACATCTGTGTGTTTGTTTTTTTAATTTATTTATTTATTTTTAAATAATTGAATTTTGTTGCACTGCAGCACATAAGTATTTGAACACCTGAGAAAATCAGTGTTAATATTTGGTACAAAAGCTTTTGTTTGCAATTAAAGAGTTCAAATATTTCCTGTAATTCTTGACTAGGTTTGCACACACTAACAGTGATTTTGGCTCCACTCCTGCACATAGATCTCCTCTAGATCTGTCAGGTTTTGGGGCCGTCACTGAGCAACACCTAGATTCAGCTCCCTCCAAAGATTTTCTATTGGATTTAGGTCTGGAGACTGGCTAGGTAACTCCAGAATCTTGATATGCTTCTTACAGAGTCACTCGGTTCTCCTGGCTGTGTGCTTTGGGTCATTGTCATGTTGGAAGACCCAGCCACGACCCATCTTCAATGCTCTGACTGAGGGAAGGAGTTTGTTACTCAAAATCACACAATTCATGGCCCCATTCTCTCTTTAATACAGTGCAGTCGTCCTGTCCCCTTTGCAGAAAAGCACCCCTAAAGCATGATGTTACCACCCCTGTGCTTCACAGTAGGGATGGTGTTTTTTAGATGCAACTCCTCCTTCTTTTTCCTTCGAACATGGCCAGTGAAGTTTAGATCAAAAAGTTCTACTTTCTCCCATGCCTCCTCTGGATCATCAAGATGGTCATTGGCAAACCTCAGACGGGCCTGAGCAGGTGAACCTTCTATGCAATGCATGATTCGAAACCATGACGACGTAGTGTTCTACTGACAGTGACTTGGGCTGATACCTCACCTTTCATATCATCAGTGATGCCCCAAGAGGTGAGATCTTGCATGGAGCCCTAGTTCGAGGGAGACTGACCTTTGTCTTTAGCATCTTCCATTTTCTAACAATTGCTGCAACAGTTGATCTATTTTCAGCAAGCAATAGCCCTTTCTAGCCTTGTGGAGGTCCACATATTTGTCTCTGGTATCTTTTGACAGCACTTTGGTCTTGCCTATTGTAGTAGTCTGACTGTGGGGTGGACAGGTGTCTTTAAAGAGCTCAGACAGGTGCTACTATTTTAGATTAATGAGTGGTGTAGTGGTGGCCTCTTTAAAGGTGTAGTAACAGATCTTTGAGGACCAGAATTCTTGCTGATTGCCAGCTGTTAAAATACTTGTGTGCTGCCGTGCAATACAAATCAATTCTTTACAGATCACACAATGTGATTTCCTGATACTTTTTTAAATAGTAGTAGTAGTTCAGTGGAAAACTGGCTAATGACTAAATTGCTTCAGCTATGTATTTATCTGCCTGCATCCCTAGGCCATGAATATAGTAACTTCTGTGTTGTTACTATACTGTACGGAAGAGGAGTCTTTCTGGCTGCTGGTGGCCTTATGTGAAAGGATGTTGCCCGACTACTATAACACGAGAGTTGTAGGTAAGATGTCACACACAGCGCATTCAGTAATCATATATTGCTGCATCCTGCCCAACACTATTACACACTCACACCTACAATGCTTTGCCTCATGTGTTTGTGTGTACAGTTATAATGTTTCACTTTGTTTCTGTGTTTATGTATAAGGAGCACTTGTGGATCAAGCTGTGTTTGAGGAGCTGACACGGGAGTGTTTGCCACTGCTATATGAGCATATGCAGGACCTGGGTGTGATCTCCACCATCTCTCTATCCTGGTTCCTCACACTCTTCTTGTCTGTCATGCCCTTCGACAGTGCTGTGCTACTTGTTGACTGCTTCTTTTATGAGGGCATCAAGGTCGTATTCCAGGTGAGGTTGCTATTCTATTAAGAACGTATTTATTAGCTTGATCCTTAAAGTTCTTTTACCTAGAACTTGTTCCAGTCCTCAGTGGCCAGGTCATATCTTTGGATTGGCTTTGAGGTGTATAATTCAGTTCTTCAGCCAGTTTGTCAGATAACCCCTCAAAAAAGAAATGGCCATTATTTGAGTTGTTTAGTTTATTCTGTGTAGTTTGTCAGTGTTGCTTATGGACATTGCTTTCTCTCCTCTCTTGTTACAGGTGTCCTTGGCTGTGCTTCACGCTAATATGGAGCAGCTGCTGGCCTGCACCGATGAGGGAGAGGCCATGACCATCCTGGGCAGGTCAGACTGGAGTAACATCACAATTCTTAATTATAGTCAAAACGGAATTCTTTTGAAAAGCATTTTTTGTATTTACTCTTCTGCGTTATTGTAGATGCAACTGGTCTTGGTAACTAAACTCTTTGGAAAGTATTTGTAAATAAAAATCAACCATGCTTCTGTTTTTCATGCCGTTCCTTTTACCTCTGTCTTTCTGATACATTCCTAACTTCGAACAAGTTAGGCTGCTGTTTAAAATAGTGAGCCAACACATTTTTTTGGGCAAATTTCATAAAACAATATTTAATTCACAATAGAAAACAGAAAACATCAAATGCAGTGATTTCCATCAGTCATGCCTGTTTTTAATGCAGTGTAGCCTGAAGGCCTGAAAATCAGACACCACGGACATCAATATAGATTTTTGGCCTTGTCCCTTGCACACAGAGAATTCTCCAATTCTTTGAATATTTTGATGAAAGTATGTACTGTACTTGATGAGATCTTAATATTTTATGGAGCTGTGTGTGTGCGTGGGTGTGTGCGCTGATTGTGGTATACAAAACTTTAAAACAGATTTCCAAATGAGTAATATCTTCAGCCTGATGCCCAGCAATGTTAAAAGTTGTAATAAAAAACTAAGTGTAATCATTTGGAGGAAGCAATATACTAGTTGAAAATTGTGCTGTTTTTGGGATATGAGGAGTCATTTGGAACCTGAAATGCTATTGTGCAATGTGGAAATATTTTTTTGTGCATCAGAAATAACAGCTCATGCAACAAATTAGCCACCACTGTTACATGGCCCGTGACATGCTTCACATATCAGATCATATTCCTTCAGTATTTCATGAATAAGATTGGCATCCCTATTGTAATTTTTTATATATTAATGTAGCACGTTATTGTTTGTTGGCTTTAATAGTTTTTTGATAGAACTCCTTTTCAATGTTCATATATTTAAGGACTGGAAAGCAATATTGAAAAAATGTAGTAATGAAATGGAAGTAAATCTCTTTGTCTTCTTGTCAGGTATCTAGATAATGTTGTGAATAAGCAGACAGTGTCTGCACCAATCCCCCACCTCCACGCCTTGCTGACCAGTGGTGATGAACCGCCTCCAGAGATTGATGTCTTTGATCTCATTAGAACATCTTATGAGGTGAGAGTTTTAAGAAGGGTGAGTCATACACGGTCATTTCCCTGTTAAATACATCGTCTCTCTCTATACGCTCTCACGCTCACTCTCTCACGCTCCCTTTCTCTCTTGCACGCACACTTCTACCTGATGACTAAATAAAGGAGTTTTAAAGTTCAAAAAGGCCCCCCCTCTCTCTTTCTCTCTCCCTCCCTCTCTCTCACACACACACACACACACACACACACATATATGCGTGCCCCCTCTCTCTCACAGGATCTGTATAAAGACATGAAGACATAAGACATACTCACACCTGTTCAAACAAGCATTTCAAGATGGTGCGTTCTCTCTCTCTCTCTCTCTCTCTCTCTCTCTCTCTCTCTCTCTCATGCTTCCTCTGTGTGTCTCCCCCCATCTCTCACACACACATGCACAGAAACACACACTTGCTTTTTTCAATTGCTGTTTTTTTTCCCTTTCTGTAGAAGTTTGGCAGTCTGCGTGCTGATGTGATTGAGCAGATGAGGTTTAAACAAAGGCTAAAGGTCATCCAGTCTTTAGAGGACACGGCCAAGAGGAGTGTAGTGAGTGTGCTTGAATCTGTGCATTTGTACTTGAACACACATTTGATGTATGTGAATGGTGTCATTAAGGTTTTGTTACATAACGGTGGTTATGTGTATGCAGGTGAGGGCCGTCATGACTGAGTTCGCCTTTAGTATTGAGGAGCTGGAAGAGCTTTACGTTCTCTTCAAGGTAGGAGTTAGTTCAGTTCTCTCTCTGTCTTTATGCGCATCACAGGCAGAAGAACAACTCTATGTAAATATGGGGAAAAGTCAGGCACACTGTTAGCTCTCTTAATTAAATGCAAATATGCCACAACATCAGTTTCTCAAGTTGAAGATTATGTTAAAATTGCACTTAATCCCTTGGTTATAAATAAAAAATTTTCCAAAGCACTTATCCGTTTCAGGTCGTGAGCAAGCTGAAGTTGATCCTTGCTGACTATGGGCCCAAGACAGGGTTCACCCTGTACAGGAGGCCAACCCACTTACACACACACACACACACACACACACACACACACACACACACACACACACACAATGTAGAGTTGCCAATCAACCTAAACCGCAAACCTTTGGACAGTGGGGGGGAAACCCATACGATCACAGAGAGAGCTTGCAAACACAGAAAAGCACCTGTGGCCATACCTGGGATCAAACCCAGGACCTTCTCACTGTGTGGCACCGAGATTGAATCAATTTTGCGATCAATCGCATCAAATTTGCGATCCAGGACCATAGTCTGTGAGCTCATCGCTCTGCCCAATCCATGGATGGCAGCTGTCAGCATGTTGGGGTTTTGAGCGACCGCCTTTTTCAGCCGGCGATAACCCAGAGCACCACATAATCCAATCAGCAATGTTGATGTTATCAAAGTTCCAAAAAGATACAAATCTTCTACATCCTCCAGCGATAACGCTGCCAGGCACAAGACCACACGTCAGTTAAACCAGCTCTGCTGTGAAAGTCCTGGCAGGACAGTCAGGTTCCCCAAACCTATGCTCTTCATTGAGAAGAGGTTGTTGATTGCGTTTAAAGACCAGTTGATCAAATCCATGGTTTCAGATAGCCAGGCAGAGTGGGTCTCTGAGCACAGAGCAGCAGCAGGAGAGAAGGGAGAGGAAAATTTTAAATACCAATGTTAAAATTGTTTTGAAAATTTACACCACACAGACTTTCTAAAAGGCCAGTGTGCATGTGTGCGTGCGCGTGTGTGTTCTGTCTCATTTGTCTTCCTCATTTTCACCTCCAGGCCAAGCACATAATGAGCTGTTACTGGGGGGCAAGTAGCACTGCTGCAGAGCGACATGACCCAAGTCTGCCCTATCTGGAACAGTATCGGATCGACTGTGGCCAGTTTGGACAACTCTTCACTGTGCTTTCACCCTGGAGCTGTGGCTTACACACTGCCACACTTTCCTCCCGCCTGTTTCGCCTGCTCGACCTCAACAAAGACTCCCTCATCAACTTTAAAGAATTCATTACAGGCCTGAGTGAGTGCATGAATCACTCTTAATGCTGTCATGGGATGGTGAAACAGCTTTTATTTATTATTTGACCAGCAGTTTACCTTGTTATGTGACGTCTCAGAAAATGTTTTCAGTCATTATTTGAACAGTAGAAGCTCATAGGCAACACTGTACAAAGTGATTACTTTGAAGGTTTTTAATGACACATGCTATTGAATTGTCCAGTACTAGAAAATGAATGCAGCAAATTATAATATTATGCTTCATCAGTTTAAATTGGACCATTTCTTAGTATTTAAAATTGTGGAGGATTCACATCTGTTATGTAATAAAACTCACATTTAAGTCTTTAAATGTACACGCAGATTTACACCCATTTGATTTGTCTTCTCTGTTGATGCTGGCTAAAGTTGACTTTATATTAAGATTTGCATTGGTTAACATGTGTTTGTTCCTCAGGTGGGATGTATCATGGTGATATGACTGAGAAACTGAAACTGCTCTATAAATTACATTTGCCTCCAGGTATGTGTTCTCTCTCTCTCTCTCTCTCTCTCTCTCTCGCTGTCTCTCTCTCTCTCGCTGTCTCTCTCTTACTCTCTTGTGCCCTCTCTCTCGCTGTCCCTCTCTCTCTCTCTCTCTCTCTCTCTCTCTCTCTCGGTCTCCCTCTCTCGGTCTCCCTCTCTCTGTTCACACTTTAACATTCCGGTTTAGCCAACAGCATGTGCTAAGGAAATGAACTGTCAGCACACATTTTTGTCTTTTAATCATTAAAAAGAGTTAAATGTGGGTCAACTCTCTAAAAGTGAATTTTGTATTTTAGTAATATTGGCAATAGAAAGAAAATAACACAAAGTAAACCCCTGTTAATATTGATTACAGTTATGATGAATATGCAGAAAGTATTTATGAATATTAATTGAGTATTGTGAATTTTAAAAGGCCAAACTAAAATGTTTATTATAACACGTAAAACATTTGTTTAATTCAAACAAATTGCAAATATTTTTAAACTTGGAAGTGTGTGTTATTTATTTTAATATTTCTATCTGTTTTGGTGTACCTGCAGCATTGTGCCCAGAAGAGGCAGAGTCAGCTCTTGAGGCCACTCAGTTCTTCACTGATGATGATGACATGCCACAGGGTAAAAACACAATTACTCTTAATAAATAATTACGGGATATTTGTTGTATAGGGATCATAAACACTATTTGAATGAGATTTGTCCTACACAACGGGGAGAGATTAGGTCATTTAAATTTTACTGATGTTTCTTATTAAATTTCTTAAAGGAAAGATTGTAGTGTCTCGTACTATAACACAATTCAAAGTAATTTATTCTGTGTGAAGTGATAAGTGTTATTTGACTTATTAGAGACTTGTTATTAGACTAAAACTGTTCATAATGTTAACTTGTGGCTCCGGTTCCCAAGTTAATGACATTGCTAATATTACACAGCAAGGTAGACAATGACGCAAATTTATACTCTTTTTGCATGAGAGCCATGTGAACATTGAGTGTCACTGTGTCAATCACTGTTATACACACACACACACACACACACACACATACATACACACACACACACACATAAATCCAGCATAAACTGTTCAGAAACATTTGTTATCTTTTGATAATTACAAAATTCAAAAGGTTGGGCACCCCTTGATAAATAACAGATTTTGCTGATTTTGTTATTGAAAAGATGTTAATACAGTTTCTCTAGGGCACAAAAATAAAATGCACAACATTTCAGCAAACATTGATGCATAGTTGATGATCCACCCCCATGCTTAATGGTTGGCAAGGCGTTTTTTTTCCTTAAATGCTGCTCTTTTTTTTCTCCAAACAAGCCTTTTCTAATTGTGGCCAAAGAGTTCCATTTTAACTTCATCAGTCCATAGCACTTGTTTCCAAAACACATCAGGCTTTTGTAGATGTTCTGTTGCATACTTCTGATGTTGAATTTTATTATGGGGGTGCAGGTAAGATTTTCTTCTGCTGACTCTTCCATGAAGGTCTTGTGAAATGGTGCACCACCACTCCTGAGTCTGCTAAATATTCCTGCAGGGTTTGTCCCCTGAGCTGCCATTTCTTAATCTCTTGCCATCTCTTAAAACTGCAAGCTGACAATGCTTTGCTATATTCTTGTAGTCTTCTCCTGCATTCTGGGCATCATTTTCAGAGCCTTACATTCTGGTTGTTGAGTGTCCGCAAGTGTGTGCACAAGGTTTGAAGAGTAAGAGTATTTGTAAAGCTTTGAAATTGGCACAAGCTGACATTTACTAATGACAGCTGTTATCATGCATCAGATCTAACAAGCTGATTAAGGTCTAAAACCTTGTAAAAAGAATCTGAGACTATAGAATTCTTAGGGTGCCCAAACTTTTGCATAGTGCCATAATAATGTTTTTATTTTTTATTTTTGTTTAATTTATGGTATAAAAAGTAACTATGCATCAATGTTTGCTGAAGATATTGTGTGTTTTTTTCCATGACTTTGTTAACATCTTTTCAATGACAAAACACCAAAATCTGTTATTTATCAAGGGGTGCCCAAACTTTTGCATTTTGTATGTAACCCCACCTTCCCAAGGAAATGTATCTTGTCTGAGTAGCATTGTAGATGGACACTGTCTCTTCATTGCCTTTTTACTAATTCCAACGTAAATGCAATTAAATGTGTTCAGATTTATATTCCACTCTTGCATGTGTCTATGCTCGACCAGTGCAGTTTTCAGTCATCTTTAATCTGAGGACTCATTTTCTCTGTGGTCACATTTGCTCTGTCTGCCCCTCTCTGCTTTTTACTTGTAATCTATCTCCCTTTTTTCTCTGTCACCTTTCATCTCTGCTCCTTTTTATTCTCCCTTCTCTCTGGCGGTATAACTTTTTCAGATCATCCCTCCTTGTCTCATCTGGACTTTCTGGTTCAGGAAGTGACCTCAGGTTTGTGCCTGTGATGCAAAAAGGCATTTTCTTTTGACATTACAATTTAATGTATCTTTTTTTATTCCAGAGAACCTTCTGTATCTATATCACTGTATTCACTGTCTGGATTTTGTAAATTGCATCTTCACAGAACAGTGGAGTTGTTACTGTACAGAATTTTTTACATGAACACTGATACACTTTTTTACATTATTAATGAAGTTGTAATTCACTCAAAGACTGTAACCCACTAATTCTCTGTATTATTTGCCTGCCCCCTATATTAGGTATAACCAATGTGTAAAATGGGAATACTCTGTTTCCAAAAAAGTTGGGACACTGTAAAGTATAAATAAAAAGATAATGTTATGAGTCACAAATAATATATAATTGAAATTACAAAAAAGACAGCATATGTTGTAACTGAAAAAAGTTGTTGTTATATGAGAAAAAATTATGGAAGACTTAAATGCCTGTCTGTTATTGGATTTTAGTTGCTAAACAGTTGTTTTTTTTTTTTTTTGGTTTTTTTTGCTTCGTGTTATGTCGTATGACAATTCTGGACTCTAGAAAGGCCAGTTTAGTACCTGTGCTTTTCTACTATGGATCCATGTTTTATTATGTGCACAATCCAGTTTGGCATGGTGTTCCTGAAATAAGCAAGTCCTCTGGATAGCATGATGGTACAAAACCTTTGTCTTTCAACCTTGCAGTGTGTCCAGACACAGCGGCTCTGCACTCTCCATACTGACGCGGTTTTTATTAAAAAAAGTATAATTTTTTTTTTTTTACTTATTGCTACTCAATTTTGGTATTCTATTAATTGTACAAACCCGATTCCCAAAAAGTCGACACTGTACAAATTGTGAATAAAAACCGAATGCAATGAAGTGGAACTTTAAAATTTAATTATTTTATTCAGAATACAACATAGATGACATATCAAATGTTTAAACTGAGAAAATATATCATTTTAAGGGAAAAAAATAAATTTCATGGCATCAACAAATCTCAAAAAGTTGGGACAAGGCCATGTTCACCACTGTCTGCAAACATCTGGGGACTGAGGAGACAAGTTGCTCAAGTTTAGGAATAGGAATGTTGTCCCATTCGTTTCTAAT
>JBBIGC010000125.1:4072147-4092719 GCA_037576955.1 Lepidarchus adonis | reverse complement strand
TCTTCTTTTTATAACAGTCTGCAAACGTCTGGGGACTGAGAAGACAAGTTGCTCAAGTTTAGGAATAGGAATGTTGTTCCATTCGTTTCTAATACAGGCTTCTAGTTCTTCAACAGGTCTTTGTCGCATCTTCCTCTTTATGATGCGGCAAATGTTTTCTATGGGTGAAAGATCTGGACTGCAGGCTGATCATTTTAGTACCCGGATCCTTCTCCTACGCAGCCATGATGTTGTTATTGATGCAGTATGTGGTCTGGCATTGTCATGCTGGAAAATGCAAGGTCTTCCCTGATGTTTTAGAACATGGACATTCCCTTCAGCATTGATGGTGCCATTCCAGATGTGTAAGCTGCCCATGCCACACACACTCCTGCAACCCCATACCATCAGAGATGCAGGATTCTAAACTGAGCTCTGATAACAACTTGGGTTGTCCTTGTCCTCTTTAGTCTGGATGACATGCCGCCCCAGTTTCCCAAAAAGAACCTCACATTTTGATTCATCTGACCACAGAACAGTTTTCCACTTTGCCACAGTTAATTTTAAATGAGCCATGGCCCAGACACCACGCCTGCGCTTCTGGATCATGTTTAGATATGGCTTCTTTTTTGACCTATAGAGTTTTAGCCAGCAACGGGCAATGGCACGATGGACTGTGTTCACCGACAATCTCTTCTGGAAGTTTCCCTGAGCCCATGTTGTGATTTCCATTACAGTAGCATTCCTGTGTGTGATGCAGTGCCATCTAAGGGCCCGAAGATCACAGGCATCCAGTATGGTTTTCCAGCCTTGACCCTTACGCACAGAAATTGTTCCAGATTCTCTGAATCTTTGACTGATATTATGCTCTTTGCAATTTTTCTCTGAGAAACTCCTTTCTGAAATTTTTCGCCGCAGCATTGGGGGACTCTGTGATCCTCTGCCCATCTGAAAGACACTGCCACTCTGAGAGGCTCTTTTTATACCCAGTCATGTTGCCAATTGACCTAATAAGTCGCAAATTGGTTTTCCAGCTGATTCTTATGTGCATTTAAATTTTCCAGCCTCTTATTGCTACCTGTCCCAACTTTTTTGGAATGTGTAGCTCTCATGAAATCCAAAATGAGCATTTCAAAATGTCTCACTTTCAACATTCATATGTATATATCTATATTCTATTCTAATTATAATATTGAAAATTGAAACTTCCACTTCATTGCATTCTGTTTTTATTAACAATTTGTACAGTGTCCCAACTTTTTTGGAATTGGGTTTGTACTTTGCTAGATGTGCACGCTACCCATGCCATGTGCACTAGAACACCCTCTGTATCACCACAGATGCTGCCTTTTGAGCTATGCACTGATGACAAGACAGATAGTCCTGTACCTCTTTAGCATCCATGATTTCCTAAAAGAATGTAAAATTTTTGTCTCTTTAGGGTGCTCTTTTTTATGCTCAGTCATCTTACCAATCTGTTATGATGCTAATTAACTTATTACTTGTGATTTTGTTTTTCTTTTTTTCAAGCATTACACACCTTTTCCAGTGTTTGGTTGACAATGTTTCAACTTTTTTGTAATGTGCTGCTGGCATAATTTTTTTTCATTTAATTTTAGTAATTTAATTGATGTTTTTTTAATAGAATCCAACATTTCCTACTTTCAGTTAAATATCAGTTTACGTGATTAGCAAATAATCACACTGTTTTAATTTATGGTTTACACTGAACCCCACCTGTTTTGGGAATGGAGTTGTATTTCTAAAGCATTTTGTTTTCCTGGTTTTTGTATTTAGTTTTTTCAACATTAATCCTACTTTTATTTATAAAATAATGAAATGTACTCCCTTATGCTTATGATCACACTTGAGGTAGTTGTGTAGAAATAGAATGTTATTAATGTGTTTGCTCTGCAGGTGAAGAAGTAAAGGAAGCTAAGGAGGTGGGTGAAGCAGGAGGTAACTCAGAAGAGAAGAAAGGTATTTTGCTTTTATTCCATTTAATATGACCCAAATTCAAGTTTTAAAAAAAATCTAGATTTGGCTCATATTTTTATCCTCTTTTTGAATGTATCATTTAATACATGTATCACTTTTCAGTTATGGCTTGTTTATCAGTTACCTAGAATTATCAGGTGTCTCCTCACTGAAAGTGTTAACAATGTACTATAATATAAAAGCAGTAATTTCTTTTTTTGAAAATATATATTGGAGAACTTTTGCTCATGCTGCTGCTATTGTTTTCAGAGGAAAAAGTGAAGGACTACAAATATTACCTAAGAATGTGGGCTAAAGAAAGAGAACCCAAGAAGGAGACCATCAAAGACCTGCCCAGAATGAACCAGGTAAACCAAGTAGTTCTGTGCTGGTCAGGGGTCAGTTTGGACCTTAGACCTATAGACACACGCCTGTTGCAGTTGTTTGTGCACTGGTTAAAGATAAGGCTGTTGGATTTTGTGCTTGCAAAATTTATTTGTTTATTTATTTTCATGTACATACAGAAACTCATACTGAGCATTTTGATTTGAAAAACACTGAGACTGTTCCCACTGCATATAAATGTACGCTTCACTGTAAAAAAAATTATCTTTCCCATCTGCAACTGATATATTTTAGCTCTAACAAAAACACTAGTACTGCACTGTGCCTTAGAGTCTGTGCAGAAGTTGCCATTGTAATAATGTAAATTCAATATTACTCTACATTATTTCTACATAAATACTACGTACAAAATTATATCTTTTGTTTTAAAACAAAATATAAAGTTATATTTCTGAGCAGTAGGTGGTGTCCAAATCCCACCTCCTTCACCTCATGCTTTTTCCCATATTTCCTCAGTTTAGGCTCCAAACCACTTCCATATTCTTCAGTTGCATTGCAGATTATTATGTAGACGTGTAAAAATCGTACGAAATTCAGCATTTAAATGTGAAAGTTTGCCCGAATACTATTCAGATACAACTGTTCTGGCTGAGCGTATCATTGGAGTGAGAGGCTTCCAAATGTGTTTGTATTTCGGCCCTAACTTTGTTCAGCTTTTGGTAACACAGGTCATCTTATCATTAATTACCTCAGTCAATAATTTAAAGCTCCCATAAATAATCATTATAAGGGGTCAAACCCAGTAGGTCTCCGGAACCATGAACTGTCATTTTCTTCACTGTCTTTACCTTTGTCAGATGTTTGGCCACAAGTCTTGAAGAAAACTCAAAAAAGAAAATAATTGTCTCAGATCATAAACGGTGCAAGCCTTTAGTACTTGTCTTGTGTTCTTAGCAATAATTTATGAAGAATAACTCGGTCCAAACCCAAAGCTTCATGATCTTCTGATGACCATTCAAGTGTTGCAAAATTTTTTTGTAAATAGCAAGTTTATGTTAACTAATGCTTTACAGATATTTTAAATTAATTTGATAGTAAATGCATAAAAAAATTCAGCTCTGTTTTGTAATGCCTAATTGGTAACACATTTGATTATGCTTTATTTTGTATTCAGGAGCAGTTCATTGAGCTGTGCAAGACGCTCTACAATATGTTCAGTGAGGACCCTCTGGAGCAGGAACTCTATCATGCCATAGCTACTGTGGCCAGTCTACTACTGCGAATTGGAGAGGTGGGCAAGAAATTCACCAACAATGGTAGCAAGAAGCCTGAATTCCAGGGCCCTCCAGTGGAAGATGTCCCACAGCCAGTGAAAGAGGACTCTTATGGGGAGACTGGGCAATCTCTGGTGTCAAAGGCCCTAGCAGAGGCTCAGCTGGAAACCCCCACTCAACCATCTAACGGCTCAGATGAAGAAGCAAAGGACGACACATCAATTTCATCGTATTCTGTGGTCAGCGCTGGGTCTCTGCAGTGCGAGGATATCGCTGATGACACCGTTCTGATTGGCTGTGGAAGTGGGGTAGGTGGAGCTGTAGGTGGCAGTGATGGTAGGCGCAGCAGTGCACCAGATGCCGATTGGTCAATCTCGTTTGAGCAGGTGCTGGCATCTTTGCTAACAGAGCCAGCTCTGGTAAACTACTTTGAGAAGAAACGTGACATAAAAAGCAAGATGGCTGCTTGTAAGGCTCAGAGAGCTGTAGAAAGACAAATCAGTTCATCCAGTGACCATGAGCTAGCTCAACTCTCCATTTGATTGTTTGCACAGATGCAGACAAAGGCATGCATATTTTAGGATGAGTGCGTACCCAAGAAACAATTTGTGGTTATGTGCAGCGATTTGTTTCTAACACAAGGTTTCTCATTAGTGTTCACTCATTCCTGCTCCCTTCACACCATGTAGTGAGCACCTTACTTCAGCACCTTTACTCATTTGTTCTTTGTTCTCCCAGGCTAAACGTCAAGCACTCTGTTGCCTGGTGTTCACTTGCGTGATCTGCTAGAACTTGTGATCTACTTTTAGATCTTCGCTCAGTCCCCAACCATTGCATCTGGGTTTTACTGCTGAGTTTGTCCTTTTAAGTTTACGTCTGATTAAGCCATGTGGTTGGCCTGGTTAGTACTTTTTAATAGATTTTGCCCTTGGACTACTGGATTATACATTGCAGCATGTAGCCATTTACCCTGAATCTGTATATTTTACAATTTGCTTAATTTAATATAAAAACAAACACATTGTTCTTTAGATCAAAATCATTTGAAAGGTAAACATTACTGTTCCATAATTACATCAGTTTCTGACTTAAAAAATGGAAATATCAAAGGTAATTTCTCCTTAGGTATTTGTCATATCCAGGAATGAGTTTTAAAATAGGAAGTGTCCTTTTTGAGAACAGGGTTTTTAAAACTCCAGTTCCTTCAAATTCCTCTCAGTCTTTTTGACTGAAGCTCTTGACCCTCCACACTACTAGTTGTGGTCTAGGGCCATTGAGGTGTGTGTGTGTGTGTCTGTGTGTGTGTGTGTGTGTGTGTGTGTGTACATGTTTGCTTAGTCAGTTCCTCCTCCAAAGTTGATCGTTGCCTTATTGATGTGAACAGGATAAATATTTGTTGTCCCTCACAAATAGAACCTTTAAGTTTTTCATCGTGTTACTACTAGGAGTTTTTTCTTACAGGGCCGGTAGCCAGCAACAGCCCTTCAGCATTAAACAATATTATAAGAACTCTTACTAGAATTTTCACTCCTGTTTTTATTTAGTTTTAAAGTTATTTCCTGAACCTCGAGTATTTTAGTTGCAGTTTTCTCAAAACACTAGTGGCATTAAGCAAGTACAATCGCAAAGTTATTTGTAAATTATCCTTTTGCTGGAACCATCTGCAATTTTAGAGTTTTCAGCCACGTATTGCCACATATTTTGGCATATTCTTAGTTACTTGATTGTGACAAGCCCTCTAGACACTTTATCATGGTTATTGCTTGCCACCTAATTTAAATTATATGCAATGTCTATCAATGACTATTAATCACTAATATCTGTCTTAAGCTGTAAATATCTGCTTCTTATACAGCCTGTTTTTACTCATAAATGTACTGCATCTGATTTTACTGTTGCGTTGCTTTTGTTTCCTCCCTCAGTAATTTGCCCTTTTATAAGTTTAATTAATTTTGCGTTTAATAAATGGCTTTAAATAGTGTATAACCTGATCTATAAGTCCAGCTGCACCCACAGAAAGATGTTCCTTTTTGTTTATGACCGCTTTTTATTGACATTCCGTTAAGCAGATCCCAACAGGGATCCATCAATTTTGCATTCCCCAAAGACATGTGGACCCGCTTCAATTCTTTGATGGCGGAATTGAGTGGGGTGGGTTCTGACTAGATGTAGTGAGCACAGCCATATAATAGTTGCCAAAATTTGCTGCTTTACAGAAACACAATTATCTGTCCTTTTGTTTAGCCCCAATGCATGTCCACTAAAACTGTTACATGCTAATTATGATCACACTTTTGCCATTTCCAGTACAATTATTGTCAAAGGCTGCAATATGTAAATGAGTACTCTAATCAAACGATTTTTGTGTTTCGTGAGCAATGAGACCAATTTTGGATGCTCTAGATTGGCAATCGGAGCATTCATGAGATCAAACGAATGTAAAATGGAGCAAACGCAAATCTTTACTAATGTCTGTTCTTGAATTCACCAGTACAATAATAGGAAGTGTAATAGGAAGTGTCACAGTCTTTTGTCCATGTTGCAACCCTCATCTTCACTGGTCAGACACTGCCTGCTAACTAGCAGAGTTACTGGCCGAAATGTTTCAGGTCTAGTTGGATATATCTGGTGCAATAGATTGTGGAGAAAATGACTTTTCCTGCAGAATGGTTCAGATGGTCCAGGCTTCTTCTGAAAAGTAATGTTTGTAATTCACTACTAAGCATGTGTATATGTGCATACATCTTAGTTCTCATCCTGTGCCTGTGAACTGTAATCTGCTTTCAACAAACCCAAATGTGTGAATGCTTAATTTTTTTTCGTGCTGCAATGTGAAAGTAACCAGTATCTTGCGCTAAATCTGCTTACTAATGTATAAAAATAACTTGTTTACTTCCTCATACTGAACACAAAAATGTTTGTTTGTATCAATGCTATAAGTATGTACTGTCATATTATTCATACAGTATTTAATCAATTTTACTGGTTATTTGTTCATTTAAAGTTGTTTTTAAAATTTGTCATTGATCATTACTGTATTATACAGTGTAATAAACAAAGCAGAAACAAGGTTAATTGTGTGTTTGTCAAATGAAGGTGAGTGTGGCCTTGGTGGTGTCATTTTTCACAAGACCGCTTCACAGCTTCCTGTTAAAGCCCTGTACCTGCTACAGTTGTCCATCCATAGTGCCATGTTTTTCAAGCGTTATGACAACTTGCTGACTGAGTTCCCTCAGTAACAAGAATATGCAACACTTGTACATGAGTTTTTAAATATTGCAAAGTACTTAAACCGATTTACTTTATTACTGTAATATCACAATATCCCATGAGAATAATATCCAGCAATAGAATTCTGCAGTACAGTCATCTTTTTTGAAAAGATTGATCTGGCCAAAAAAAGTGTTGCACAAACAGCATGGTAAAAAAAAGTATGCACTTTTCCTCTCTTGGTTGCCTAAACAAAGTTTCATTATTTTAGTAAAAAAAAAAAGCAATGCAGATGCTGTAGCAATGCTAAATAGGTTTATAAAAGAAACAAAACACAATTCTGAACATCACATTAGCCATAAACAACGGACATTGACATTTGCTGCACAGAGCTACACAACCACTGTATAAAACTTGCAGTTCCGCAGTAACTGCAGCACAAACTTCCTGCACATGTACAATGGCTTAATGAATGTCTTGAGAATAATATTTATAAAAAATAATGCTGTAAATCTGTACAAGAAAGCTGAACTGTAACTAAATTAAAACTTTACGCACAGGTGCTGCTCTGAGATCAGTGGTTTGTGGCTCATATGCATCCTTGCTGTGCAGCTCAGTGATTAGCTTTGTGTACTCGGCCTGATCAGAGGTTATTGGCTTGGATGATTTGCTGTAGGATGCTGTCCACATCTCCCGTGTCATAGCTGATACCCTGCATGTCCAGATTGGGCAGGATAGAGGAAAGGAGAGACACAACATTCTGACGGATAGCATGTAAGTGCTCCAGTGCAGTGCTGCGGAGAGAAAGGACCAAAGAAAAGTTTAGCTTTTCAAGTGATATAATGGGTTAGAGTTTCCACTTATTGTCTTTGTAAATTGCAAGTGCTAAATTGAAAATGTATAAATGTTTTTGTATTTTTTTCTTTCTAAAAAGCACACTTTTAATGATAAAAGAGATTTACGTTATGCAATTAATGTTGGTCATTTCATGTTTGTCACAACTTGTGTCCATGACTTCTTCATAACCTACTGATAAAAAAGTATTTGTTTATTTCACAGTGGCAACTGTCAGGTGGTGGGATGTATTAGGCAACAAGTGAACAGTCAGTTCTTGGAGTTGATGTGTTGAAAGCAGGAACAATGGACAACAATGGAGCATAAAGATCTGGCCGAAACTAATGGCTATACCGACAGAGTCAGAGCCTCTACAAAACAGTAGGTGTTTCTGGGTGCACTGGTTAATACAGTCTTATGCAAACTTTTGGGCACCCCTTGATAAATAACAGATTTTGCACCTAAAACAGCTCTGACTGTTTTCAGTATGTGCTCTGCAGTTCTCTCAGAGAGTTTTCTTGGTCTTGACCTCCACAGTTCCTCTGAACTGCCATCTCTTATTTATATTTCTCACTGTGGAGATTGTAAGCTGACAACACTTTGCTATCTTCTTGTAGCCTTTTTCCTGCATTGTTGGCATCAATAACTTTCATTTTCAGAGTCTTACACAGCTGCTTAGAGGAACCCATGGTTGTTGAGTGTCCACAAGGTTTGAAGAGTAACCTATGAGTAATACTATGCATTAAAAATTAATGCATAGTAAAAGTAACTATGCATTAATTTTTGCTGAAAATATTGTGTATTTTGACAAAATGACAAATCAATGACAAAATCACCAAAATCTGTTATTTATCAAGGGGTGCCCAAACATTCATACGACTATATACCTAACAACATTGGTCCAAGTGAGAACAACATGTGACAAGGCCATGTGCTCCAAGTCCAGTGATGCATGTGGGTAGTACAATGTTAACGATGGTTCTGATAGAAAGGGGTCAGAACACACATTGCAGCACAGTCAGAGCTGCTTTAGGTGCATGAGGGACCTACACAATATTAGGCAGGTGGTTTTAACATGTTCTGGCTGATCAGTGTAGTATGTCTGCAGTGTTGATCTACATAGTTTAAGGTATGAAAAAAGATTTATCTACTGAACTCAATTAAGTGTCAAAAGATACTTCATTAAAAGTCCTTTGGGTGGAAACATGAATTAGAGAAAAGGAAATGCCTAAAAACAATACCCCAGCATTTTTCAGCCCAATCTGCTGCACATGCAAGTTACAGCCATAGGCAGTATTTTTGAGGGGTCACTTAGTTCTGTGAACAAATGTTTGAAATATGTGACTTTATAATACCAGTTCAAAATGACAACTGTTGATCTCACTCCAACAATGATTCTCTGATGACTCATCTCATACCAGAATATCTTTAAAAATGTTCTGACAAACAAAAAAACACTGATGGACCATTTTAAAGTAATATGAAAAGATTTCCTTTCATTTTCAAACGGATGCATGGAAAGAGACAAGAGGATGAACAAAATGTTATGGCCCCCCAAGTAGTGGAATGACCCTTCCCCCCTGACCATTAGAACTGCAGAGTCTCTCATTGACTTCAAACAACGACTGAAGACCCACCTCCTCAAAGAGCAGCTTGGGTGACACCTTCATGTCCCAGACTAGTTTGTTTTCTTTCTTACAATGAACAAAATAAGTAAATAATTCTGTGTGAAGGCTAACTTCACCTCTGGTAGGAGCTTCATCTGAGCAGGTCTTAACTTAAGCTCCTGGAGTGAGAGTCAGATTTTCACCCGCAACTTCACTCTGCAGAAGAGCGTCTGCCAAGTGCTGTAAATGTACATTTTACTTTGTAGTAACTGAACATGTAATGTGTGTGTACACACCTATCAGTAGCACTAGAAGCAGTGCTGGTGCCCTGGTCTCTCTTCCCCCGTATGTCTCTCTCTGCTTGTCTCAGTTTGCTCCGGAGGTGGTCCCGCTCTTTTTTCAATTTATCCACCTCAGTAAAGAGGGACTGGTTTTGGCTCTGCAATTGAGCCAATGCTTTACTCCAATGCAGTTCATCCTTGGGACTCGCTGGTGCCCCCTGCCGGACCGAGGGACTGACACGTCCCTCTAAAGAACTTTGTTTCTCTGATCGAGATCTTGTTTTCTGAAGGCAGACAGAAAAGCAATTATTATACACAATTGTCATCATTTTGATGAATGTGGTTAAGAGAGGAGCTGGACTGCTCTTGTACTGGTTTTCTGATCCCTGCCTGCAAAGTGAGAGCTGAGAGAGTTCTGCATGCAGTAAACCTATTACAACCTCAAGTGATATGCTCTGCAGTAGTGGGTACATGCTGTACAATCAATCAGTCAACCAGCTAGCTACATACATACCTACAGACCACCATGAAACCATAACCATAAAACAGACTTTATATATATATATATATATATAGATTGCCAAGATTTGTGAATGGAGAGCTGGAAGCATTTTTATGGGAAAGTCTGTGTCTCACAGTTCATATGTTTTTGCCAGTTTAATGATGAGTGAAGATATTGACTTCCTTGGCTCTTCAGATTTAGCAGAGATAATTATTTTCCTTCCTTTCCTCAATCAACATCGCACATACTTTTGTAGCAATTGCTGAACACACCAAACTTACTTAGACTACACATCCACTTCTGTAATACAACATTCATTCATACCGTGGATGCTGTAGAGGCTGTCTCCATGCTCTCAGTCCCTGAATTTACAGAGGCATTGAGCATCAAATTCTCTGTATTCTGGTTCACTGCTCCCTCCTGCACCATCACTCCCTCAGCTGCCGATCCTGATACCTCCCCTTCTGATAGCACAGCTGTATCAGCAGCAGGCTCCTGGAGGCCGAGGGTCTTTCTAAGCCGCTTTGCTTCCCGTTCCAGCTGAGCCAGTCTCAGGGTGAGCGCTGGCCGATCCAGGCCTTCTACGGTTAATGGAGAGACAGACTGGCGGCTGGTGCGGCTGAGGGGAGGTACCACTACGGTCTGAGCTGGGGGAAGTGAGTGGGACCAGGCCACTGAGGGCTGAGAGGTAGGTGGGTGAGGCCAGCTCAAGGTGTTAGAAGAAAGCCTTTGTTGCTCTTTTGGCAGAGGTGCCTGAGAGGCCTGCTGATCAGGAGTCGTCTGGCTTGAGTCTAGGGTAGGGCTCTCTGTAGAATTTTGAACTTTGTCCTCTGAGGTCACCGTAGCTGGGGCCTGGGCCTCCTTGTTGCTTGTCTGCTCAGTTTCTGAACTTTTCTCTCTTGTGGTTGATTTGTTTTTTTTGCCCTCACCACAGAGGACTGTGGCTTCAGGCCTTTTCGGGGACTTGCTGCCAATTTCACTGCCTGACCATGTGGCTTTCCTCTTTTTGCTGCAAATGAGGAAGAAAAAAATTACAATTACCATATTGAAGCAAATTCAGCTATATAAAAGAAACAAATTATTACTGTGATCTTGACATTGCCATGTAGTAACTGGTGTAGTTCCCAGACCTATGTGAGTTTGAAGGCTCTTCTAGGTTGTGCTTTTCCTTGTCCTGAGGCTCCATGTCTGTGATAACATCATTCAAACTGGTTTCTAAGGAGGGCTCTGGGACCCATTTGCTCTGAGAAGGAGCTGTGCTTTTACTTCCCTTAAACATAGTAACACAACATTTTCACACTTCATTAAAGAGCAGAATGAAGAAGTTCAATGTTAAAGGAGAATGCAGTTTAAAGAAAACAATTATGATGCCTGAAATGAGAGTGGGAGAATGAGACACTACTATGATGCTTTCTTGAAGCTGTAGTGTACACATGCACTTTTTAAAATAGCAAGTTTTTGCAATTACAGTGGAGCAAAAAAGTGGCAGCCACCGATTCTGCAAGTTGTCCCACTTTAAAAGATGAGAGAGGTCTGTAATGTTCATCAAAGATTCACGTCAGCTGTGAGAGACATAATGTAATCACACTGTATGAATATATTTGTATAACTGTGCAGAAAATAAGTATTTATTTTATAACAAGCTAGAATTCTGGCCCTCACAGACCTGTAACAACTTCTTTAAGAAGCTCTTCTATCCTCCACTCTTTACCTGTATTAATGGCACCTGTTTGAACTCGTTATTTGTATAAAAGACCTGTTCGCACCTTCAAACAGTCAGACTCCAACCTCCACCATGGCCAAGACCAGAGCGCTGTGTAATGACACCAGGGACATGATTGTACACCGGCACAAGACTGGGATAAGCCAATCTACAATAGGCAATTAGCTTGGTGGAAAGAGATCAGTTGCAATTATTAGAAAATGAAATAAATAAAAGATCACTGATAATCTCACTCGACCTGGGAATCCATGCAAGATCTCACCTCATGGGGTACAAATGAGAAATGGGAAACAGCCTAGAACTACACAGGGGAAACTGGTCAATGACCTTAAGACAGCTGGGACCACAGTAACAAAGGTCACTATTAGTAACACACGACGTCATCATGGATTAAAATCCTGTTTAAGCAGCACATGTCCAGGCCTGTCTAAATTTTGCCAGAATCTGTGGAGGGAGTTAAAAGTCAATGTTGCTGAGTAACAGCCCCAAAACATCACAGGTCCTGAGAAGATCTTTATGGAAGAATGGGCCAAAATACCAGCTACAGTGTGTGCAAACCGAGTGAAGACCTTACAGGAAACGTTTGACCAACCAAGGTTATATTACAAAGTATTGAGGTGAGCTTTTGTTATTGACCAAATACTTATTTTCTGCACCATTATACAAATCAATTCTTTAAAAATCATAAAATGTGATTTCCTGAATTTTTTTTTCCATTACAGACCTCTTTCATCTTTTTAAGTGGGACAACTTGCAGAATTGGTGGCTGCCAAATACTTTTTTGCCCCACTGTTAGCCACAGTTTCTCCACAAACCAAGCCTAGCGCAGTGAATGTCACCAGTGATTATTGACATTATATGACATTTCTCTTTTTCGAAAAATGCACAGAGCACATTTTCATAGTTCCTCATCAGACACTTTTTTTTAAAGCAACAGTAAACAAACTGGGCATAGGTGTATGTGGATGTTTGTAACATATGTTTACATACAGATGACCTACTTATGTGGTTAACCCGCTGAACTGATATTGCTACTGCAAGGTTCTCAGCTTGAACCACCTTGAGGACATTCACAGTAGACAGTATATAGGGGGTCCTTGACTTACACTACCAGTCAAAAGTTTGCAATTTTCTGGATTGACTGACCTCTACCTATTAAAGTAAGAATGCACTGTTATATCTTTTTACTGAGCTGAATGGTTCTTGAGATAATATGAATTCTAATAGTTGTCAAATAGGGCTGTGAGCTGTGTAACAACCTGAATTCTACACAACGATACGGATGGTCCCAACCCTATTAAGAATCAAGAAATTCCACAAATGATCCCTGACCAGGCCCTGACCTGTGAAGTGAAAAACATTTCAGGCTACTACATCATGAAGCTTACTGAGAGAAGGCCAAGGGTTTGCAGGACTGTCATCAAAGCAAAGAGTGGCTACTTTAAGGACCCTAAAATAAAAAACATTTAGAGTTATTTATAACATTTTTCTTTGCTACATAATTTCATATATCTTGCTTCAAATGTTTGATGTCTTCAGTATCTACAATGTAGAAAGTAGTAAAAATAAAAAAGAACATTGAATGAAAAGGTGTGTCCAAACTTTTGACTGGTAGTGTACGTCGTATTCGATATACGGAATTTTGTGGTTACGTTTCATTTTGTAAACCTCTCAGCATTGTAAACTGAACAATATTGTTTATTTTATAATCCTATAATCCAACTGAATGTGATGGTATTACACCAAGCCATTTGCCAACCACCATAAAACAGAAGAAGCTGGTAAACAGTGTGTAAATTAGTTAGTAGATCATTAGCTGTTCAAAAGTTATCTGTGGAACTTTATAAGTTTAAACAGAAAAAAGGTGCAGTGTATACATGTATGCGCATCCAGTCATGGTCTTCAGTTCTGCAATACAAATGAAGAACTAGTCCCTAATGTACTGAGGTGCAGGGGAATCAATATCTTGATGACTGTCAGCCATCAGCAAACGACAATGGCATTGTACATTGGTCCAACAAAAGTGAATTTACTTCACAATGGCTGAATTACACACTCTGTATCTTTTCTGCCTGTTAAACTTTAGAACCTCCAGACAAAGCAGAACACATTTACATTTGAATATTGAATATTATCGCCTTACCTCTACAGATTTTCCTCTTCTTTTGACCTGTCCTTGTTCTCTACACAAAAATAAACAATATTAATGTTGGTGGCAGATTACGAATGTTGTAATTCAGTACTGTGCAAAAGTTAGACACTCATTAATTTCATTTCCAGTCAACATAAGCATTACGTATAAGTTATTTTTTCAACATTAGGAAAATCGCTGAAAACACAACATTTTACAGAAGCATCAAATGCTATAGTTTAATTTTTATTTAAAATTAAACTATGAAAATGAAAAATGAACAAATGGGAGATTAAATAATTTATTGTTTAATATGAAATGTAAATATAAATATTTTTATGAGTGGAACTGAGTTCAGTAAGCAGATACATTTGGTAATTCACTGATTCTTCTTTAGGATTCAAGTACGAAGTTCTGTTTTAGATGCTGGCTGCAGTTTCTACAATCTATGTAAAAAATGTACACTGTTCAGTCTACAAAACAACTCAGATGTCTCAGTTGAGTGTTCTACTGCAGATATTTTTCTCTTTTCTGTTTTCTTAATTCCCCTTTTCAGTAATGGATTCTTGAGCAGCTACACATCCTGTGGGACCCACTGTTTTGAGCAGTCTTCTCATAGGGCAAGGAAGTTACAGAAAAAAACCTGTGGATTCTTTCAGATCTGAAGCAAGAGTTGAACTAGATTTTCTCCTCAAAGGTAAAAGTCTTTATTGACGTGATTGATCTTTCTTATCTCCTCAGAGATCTCTCCGTTAGTCATTTTATATGCACATGATAATAATTGTGCAAGGTGGCTGAGGTACAGTACATGTGTGTTGTTGTCTGAAAGTGTGAAAGTGTCTCTTTGAAGGGAGAGCTTTGGGAACAAACTTTGTTGGAAACCATAACTGATACTGGCTGGATTTAATGGAATTTGAGTTAATTTAGCAGTAGGGAGTGCAAAGAGTGGAAAGAGATAATTAATTAATTTTAAATTTTAAATTTAAAAATAAATTAAATACCAGTACTAGTAGATTAACATTATACTTTATCACTTCTGTGCAATTTTTTGGCTACATATTATATATTTTTATATATTTATACTGTAAATGAAATGAAAGTGGTTTTTGACTACTGACTCTTTCACAGTACTGTATATAAAACCAATGGAAAACAATACATGTGGTCTGGATGGACACACACACACACACACACACACACACACACACACACATCCCCCGCACATGCAAAAAACCCAGTTCTCACAGTTGAGTACGGATGTGGTTTAACAGTAACCTATAATGCCACATTTTGACCATAGCTCTTTCTCTCTGTTTCTCACACACACAGAACTTAAAGGAACTGGATGAAAATGGACACTTTACTGTTTTTTGTTTGCTTTCTCATAACTAGGTGTCAGTTCATCCGCAGTCTCCTCTGGTTCCTCTGGTACTAAGCAGCTCCTTTAAGAGAACAACACAAAGACAGAGAGAATCAGTCAGTTGACTGTGGTTGTGTACTGATAGTGTACCCGCCTACTCAACCACACACACACTCACACACACAGCTAATCAGTATACATTTTTTGCTACAAATTAAGAGTGAAAGGGGCAGACGTTCAGAGTTGCTTGGGTAATGTGATGTGAAAGGATGGCACTATGCATTGTGGGATAAAGATTGAGATTATTGTGTGAAAGACAAACTTCAAGATGACATCTAAGCAACCTATTTATAGGCCTGGCCTGAAAAGCACTTCAGTATGTTTGTTTAACTTTGTTGCACATGACTCCCTTAACAAAGAAACTTACATGTTATTTACATACATTTTAGTTTCACCATATAGAAATCACTTTTTTACACCACAAGGAAGTTATTATCAGGCTAAATAACATAAATAACAATGAAATGTAATATCTGTAATCTCAAAGGGACTAGTAGGCCAAGGAAGACCTCCATTGCTCATGACAGAAAAATCCTCACTATCATAAAGGAAAATCATTAAACTCCTGTCCAACAGTTTAGAAACCTCACCTGTCTTCAGGAAGCAGGTGTGTCTTTGTCAGAGACTACTAACCACAAAAGATTCCATTAAAAGAAATACAGAGGCTATACTGCATGACACAAACCATAAAAACAGAATGGCTAGTTTACAGTATAACCACACGTACTTAGAGAAGCCTGCAGAATTCTGGAGAAAGGTGTTTTGGACAAACAAGACCAATGTCAATCTGTATGTGAGGGACGTGAATGGAAAGCATGGACATAAAATGGAACTGCCCAAGATCCAAGGCATGTACGGCTGCCGCAGGTACTGGTACACTTCTCTTCAATGAGAATGTAACTGCTGATGGCAGTTGTATAATTAATTCAGAGTTGTATAGAAACACTAGGCCACCACTGCCCCAAAGAAGAAGAAGCAGAAGAAGAAGTGTAAGAACATGAAGAAGCAGAGCAAGAAGAAGAAAAAGACGAACATCAAGAGGAAGAAGAAGAAGAAGAAGAAAAGCAAATAGAAGAGCAAGAAGAAGAAGAGGAAGAGTATGAAGAAGAGGAAGAGGCAGCTCTCACCTAAGTCGGGCAGTGGGATGCTTACTACATGTGAAGCTCTCAGGAACATTATTTGAGAACAGATGAGTGGGAATACCTCTCCACTTCATACACTCCTCACACTGAATCCATGTTACATCCCTACAAAAGTCAGAATTTTCAGAAGAACCGTTAGAGTACACAAGATAAAGCAGCTTAAGTGTGCAGATGTTTTACTACACACATGCTTCAGTAAACCACACAACCAGTTGCTATTTCCTTTTCAGTAGATTTACAGATAAAGTTCCTTCTCTTTCCTCCAGTTTGTATTCATAATTTGCTGTAGACTTGACAAGTCTGCTTCCTTATCTTTATCACCAACTCAAGAAGTCTGAGGTTAGTGCATGCATGAGTGTTTGAGTCGCAGAGAAACATGTGAACCATTTGTGAAGACGCGTGAACTCTGTGGTCTAACAGAAAAGCTGTCTGCTATTGCAACAGCCTTTTTTAGCTAGACATGCCTCACTTTCTGTTTTTAATCATCACCCATTAGTGAAGTGTAGCACTGCAGTACAGCAGCTAAACAGTAACATTTTACCCACAAATGCTCAGAAGAAGATATATATACATACTGCTAAAAAAATAAAGGGAACACAAAAATAAGACATCCTAGATCTGAATGAATGAAATATTCTTATTAAATACTTTACATGTGCTGACAACAAAATCATACAAAAATGAATAATGGAAATCAAATGTATCAACCCATGGAGGACTGGACTTGGAGTCACACTCAAAATTAAAGTGGTAAAACTCACCACAGGCTGATCCAACTTTTATGTTATGTCCTTAAAACAAGTCAAAATCAGACTCAGTAGTGTGTGTGGCCTCAACATGCCTGTATGACCCCCCCCTACAACACCTGGGAATGCTTCTGATGAGGTGGCGGATGGTCTCCTGACTAATGCATCCACCAACTCCTGGACAGTCTGTGGTGCAATGTGGTGTTGGTGTATGGAGCGAGACCTGATGTCCCAGATGTGCTCAATTGGATTCAGGTCTGGGGAACGAGCCGGGCCAGTCCATAGCATCAATGGATCTCATCTCAGTACCTAATGGCGGTCAGGCTTCCTCTGCCGAGCACATGGAGGGCTGTGCAGCCCCCCAAAGAAATGCCACCCCACACCATTACTTCCCCACTGCCAAACCGCTCATGCTGGGAGATGGTGTAGGCAGCAGAACGTTCTTCACTGTGTCTTCAGACTCTGTCACGTCTGTCACATGTGCCCAGTGTGAACCTGCTTTCATCTGTGATGAGCACAGGGCGCCAGTGGTGAATTTGCCAATCTTTGTTTCTCTGTCAAATGCCAAATGTCCTGCACGGTGTTGGGCTGTAAGCACAACCCCCACCTGTGGATGTCGGGCCCTCATACTACCCTCATGGAGTCTGTTTCTGATTGTTTGAGCAGACACATGCACATTTGTGGCTCGCTGGAAATCATTTTGCAGGGCTCTGGCAGTGTTCCTCCTTGCACAAAGGTGGAGTGAGCGGCCCTGCTGCTGGGTTGTTGCCCTCCTACGACCTCCTCCATCTCTGTTGTACTGGCCTGTCTCCTGGTAGCGCCTCCATGCTCTGGACACTACGCTGACAGACACAGTAAACCTTCTTGCCACAGATCATATTGATGTATCATCCTGGATGAGCTGCACTACCTGAGCCACTTGTTTGTGATGCTATGTCATGCTACCACTAGAGCGAAAGCACTGCCAGCATTCAAAAGTGACCAAAACATGAGCCAGAAAGCAGAGGCCCTGAGAAGTGATCTGTGGTCACCACCTGCAGAACCTCCTTTATTGGGGATGCCTTGTGTATTGCCTATAATTTTCACCTGTTGTCTATTCCATTTGCACAACAGCATGTGAAATTGTCAATCAGTGTTGCTTCCTAAGTGGACAGTTTGATTTCACAGAAGTGTGATTGACTTGGAGTTACATTGTGTTGTTTAAGTGTTCTCTTTATTTATTCCCTCCATAATTATTGGCACCCCTGGTTCAAATGTGTTAAAAGCCTTAAAATAAATTCAGTTTTTATTGCAAAAGACTGAACACTGAAAACTGTAGAAAAATGCATCCTTCAGCCCGAGTGAATTTTAAGGGAAAAAATGTGTATATAATATATATACAGTGTCCAACTTTTTGTACATTTAGATTTGTATAAACTCATGTCCTGCAAATGTCAGAATCATCATCATCCTCGTTTGCTAGCAGTGTTTCATGCCTGCATGAAAGTGGGACAGCGCTAGCACTAGCGCTAGCGCTAGTGTGGAGTCTGAAATGTTCAGATAATCTGAGTGAAATGACTTTAAGTGAAATCTAATTGGTGCTACAAGGTGGCAATTAAGTGCATTCATTAACAGAAGGAAAACTAACAACTATATCAAGCACATAAAAACAAACCCACAGGCCAACCAGCAGAGCCTTTCAAAATAAAAGCCATTCAACAAATCAAGATAAAAAGGCCCAGTACACAATACAACAACATAATGAAGCAAAAATAAACCCACTTAAACCTCAGAGTTTGAGAACATATAAGATGAGATGCTTTTGAGCCAGTTTTATTTTTGACGGTCTGATTACTTAGGAATAACTGGGAAAGAAATGCAATTACACGACTAACGCAGGAAATGCTACAAGCATCAGATCTGGCAGTGGGCATTGTTGTTCTAGTCCATTTTAACAGCCATCACATATTCAGGTTTGACCATAAGGAATGTGTTTTTATAGCTTGTTATTTCAGTGCACTGGCTACAAAACCTGAAAAACCACATAGAGGCTGTAATAAACACTCATAATGCAGAAAGTATTGTTTTGAGCACTGGGAAATGAAACTCACTGTAGTATGAATAACCACTGGGGGTTTTGGGCAGGAACTGTAGTACATAGTGTGGCTGCTCTTTTCTGTGGAAACACTATAATCCTGGAGGAACATCCATTCTGTGCTGAGAATATTGGACAAAGCTATCCTCAGAAGGCAAGTAGAGATGTGAAAGAGGTATATTACTGTATATATTTGCCAATAATAACTCAATATGAAAAATATTTAATAAAATATAAAAAATATATAATACAAAAATAAAAAATACATAATGCTTGTTATTTGCTTCTGCCAAATGCTGTCAATGTAAATGTACTTGTTCTAGCACTACATACACTCGCTGTCTAGTATATACTGCATAAGATTATTGAGACGGAATCTCTATAAAACATGTCATGAAATGAATCCAAGATGTATTGCAGGATACAAACCAAAATGTTTCAGATTTTTAAATTGTTTATACACATGAATATACAATTGAGGGAAACTCGATTGGCAACATTATGGTTATTGTTTAATATTTATGTGTTTTAAATATTCAAGTTAGCTTTACATGGTTCATACACTTTTTCCATAGTAAAATTCAAGCACTTTCAGTGACTTTCAAGGTCAGTTTCCAGAACCAGGAAATAGTTGCGTAATATAAAGATCATAGCTCAAACGTTATGAAAGGTATTAAATCAAACCTTAAAAAAACCAACACATGGAAAATATAAACTGCGTTTTTTCTTTAGTCAGTGACAACTGTGCTACTGTACATGCCAGCTGACACTCATCCATAACTTTGCTAACTGCGCGCTGGGCTAACGCAGGAAATCACCATTTAGAAGTGCTGGCTTTGATCTACATTACCCCATTCATTACTGTGCATAACTGACATGCAAGATTAACACTACAATGCTTTACAGTACATCACACACAGTGCATCTACATCATATAGTTTGTAACTAGCAGTTAGCATAAACTAGCCTGTTGGGCTAACATAAGTGTGGGTGACTCCTAAGAATCTCTGTCAATGATCTTTCATACGATGTAAAGCTGCTTGTGACAACATCTGTTGTTAAAAAGTGCTATAGAAATAAAACTGAATTTAATTGAACATTAATTAAAATTATAACCTCTCAGCCTGTAGCGGCGTGCAGATCGATACTGAAATAGCAATACCTCCGATACCAGATAAATATGTTCTAGAATTGATGCATCTATTGAAATATCAAATGTGTAGAACACAGTGGAAAATAACTTTCAACCTCCCCCCTCCCATTCTCACATCATTCTACCGAGGGACCATTGAGAGTGTACTCTGCTGCTACATCACTGTCTGGTACG